>CM064528.1:7093315-7128315 GCA_032716605.1 Paralithodes platypus
GAAGTAGAGTAGACAAAATCAGTTAGTTCAAATTGGGGAGGTCACATTTTGTTGTCGGATATCGAAGAAGAAATCCATTAACTACGTCAAAAAGTATTGAAACATATTTAGCATGAGATAAAGAGAGGTTGAGCTCTGGGAGGCAGGGGACGCTCAACCCCCACTCTTACAGGATCAGCATCTTAACATCTGAAAACTAATGGGGCTAAACATGAGGGAGAAAGTGGTCCAGAAAAGCGGCCCATCCCCCCTTAAGTAACACCCCTTTCTTAACATTAATCACCAATTACAAACCCCAATGCACTTGAATAAACTAATGAAGGCATATGGTCCTCCCCGGATTCGAACTCGGGACACCACACCCAGAACATAAGCATTTAAACCATTACACCACCAACACCGTTTGATAGGCAGACAGAGAGACATACACGGCAAGACTGACAGGCAGGCAGACAGATAAATATTGATCCAAAAAGATCTGCAAAATCCAAAAGTACCCAAACTCATTAACCTCTTCAGTACAGGTGACGCCATTATTTCTTATATTCAGATGATCAGACGATTTTCTGCAGCTTAGGAAGGACGTCTAGTAGCCAGAGAGTTGTTTTGTATCTCCATTGATTCGTTGGCTAACATAATTTTTTCGTTAACAGACTAAAATGATCTAATGTCAGAATATAAACAAGAATCACCTCACCCGTACTGAAAGGGTTAAGTAAGGAAGAAACCCCCAGACCGACAGACAGACCCAGACAGACAGGTAACAACAACAACAACAAGAACAAGAACGACAACACAACAACTAAACAGCAACAACACAGCAACAACAACAACAACAACAACACCAACAACAAGAGCCACACACCAGAGAGAGAGAGAGGGAAGCGAGCCCCCCCCCCCCCACCAATAAACAGACGCAGCATAGCGGAAAGAGCAACAATTGAGATAAACTGACCATTAAATCTACAGAAACGCCGCATTAAAACCCTGAACAACACAGGGGGGGGGGGGGGGAATTGAGAGAAGCCCCCCCCCCCCTCTCTCTCTCTCTCTCTCTTTCCCCCTTACCCGTCGCTCCCATATCTGCCTAACATTATGACCGAAAACAACAGCAACAACAGTTTGGAAATTATCAACCTCCTCTGCTCCCCTGCGGAGATTATGTGATTGTGGTTGTGTATGTTTGTATGTCTGTTATGTTTTTTGTATTGCTTATTTGTCTTTCATTTGCTCTAAGCGGTATTTCGTAACATATTTTCTATGAATTGAGACGAAATCATGGTCAGTACCATCTCGAGATATTTAAAGGAAAGATCCTTTACCTCAAGAATTTATAGCACTTCCTTTCGCTGCGCCCAATAAGACTTAACACATCAAAATGAAAATACAATGATTTCTCTTATTTTTGCTATACTTACGATCCATCCTAATTGTTTCCGTAAGATGTCTCACAAACAAAATCTGTATCTATGTATCTATCTATCTATCTATCTATATATATACAAGTAGTAATGGAGTAATGAACTAGTTTATGTAGTAGGTCTATCTAGTGTGTCCGCTTAAGCGTCCAGTCATACAAACGCTATTTCGGTATTTGTATTTATAACTTTATACTTCTACTATTTACGTTGAGAGTAGTTGCCGATAGCAATGCAAAATTGCCACCAATAGAAAGACAAATGTTGATAAACAAAAATAACAGAACACATATTTGTGTGGCGCCACTTAAAGGTGTGAACGTATATTTAAAGGTCATGCAAGTACTTCTTAGATCAGTTTGACTTTTCTATGAAGAACACTTACAAACGAGCAATTTTTGATGCAGCATATTGTTATTTTGTGTTATCCCGTCTATATTTTGATCTCGTTGCCTGTCTGTCCCCTGTATTATTTCCTTGCCTATCTGTCTGTGTTTGTCTTTGTCTCCGCTTGATTACCTCTGTTTGAGCTCTCTCTCTCTCTCTCTCTCTCTCTCTCTCTCTCTCTCTCTCTCTCTCTCTCTCTCTCTCTCTCTCTCTCTGTCTCTCTCTCTCTCTCTCTCTCTCTCTCTCTCTCTCTCTCTCTCTCTCTCTCTCTCTCTCACTCACTCACTCACTCACTCACTCACTCACTCACTCACTCACTCACTCACTCACTCACTCACTCACTCACTCACTCACTCACTCACTCACTCTCACTCTCTCTCTCTCTCTCTCTCTCTCTCTCTCTCTCTCTCTCTCTCTCTCTCCTTCCTCCCCAAGGCCTTTGTACTCATATCATTGTTAAACTACTACCCCAGCAAAATGTTTGTGTGACTCTCTGAAAGTAGTCATTAGGAGCTTGAATTAATAGCTGGCTCATGTGAAATTATGTAAATGTTACTGCCGCGCTTACTTGCATTCCCATCAGCGAAATATATTGACACTACACTGTCATTAACACGAAATTATGTTATAATCATACGAAGCTGCTCTGTAATTTCGTGTGTGTGTATTATCGTCCCTCGGCACTGTTTGTTCGTTATTTATTTTAGCGGTGGTATTCGGGCGTTTTACTTCGTGCCTAGTAACTATTTTTCTATATTCGCCCAAGTGTGTGTGACTATTTTGCCATGCATCTTACTATTCTTGTTATCACTATGCCATATATATTTCCCTTTGACCAATTATTCATTTTGTTTTTATGAAATCGTATGTATGCAGTCATGATCCTATGTAAGAATATAACCAAATTCAATACCTGAACATTTGAAGTTATGAGGCGTCTGGATTATAAAGTAGTAATTTATTGTCTCGTTTGGGTTAGATACATGAATTAGTGGGCATTATGGGTTACTGTACATATATCTATTTATCTATCTATCTATTTTTATGATCGTATAACCTTTGCTCTATAATTATAATCTAGCCAGTCGCATATTTGTAATTTTTCCTTTGGCTTAACATATATTAACATGTGTGATTGATTCAGATTATTCGATTTTATTATAATGTGGAGATGGCACTGGGAAAGATGAAGTAAATTATGACATGGGAAGAATAACACAAAACGCAAAACTAAAGAGAGAGAGAGAGAGAGAGAGAGAGAGAACGCGACAAGATAAACAGATACATAAATAGACAGGTAGAGAGATAGACGCAGATGGAATATATATATATATATTTTCTTTAATACATACGAGGTTGAAAGAAATGGCAATTTCTGCGTTGGAAATTTTATTATTCAAAGTTTCCAGGTCTCTGATGAGTTTTCGCTGGGTGGCAGGAAGTAGATGAAGGAGATGAGCAAAATTCATGGTGGTACAGGGTTACATAAATGTAAATGATGATACAGGATATACGACGCGTTTCACTAGACAACCAGCATTATCAAGTATCCTTACTTGATAATGCTGGTTGTCCAGTGAAACGCGTCGTATATCCTGTATCATCATTTACATTTATGTAACCCTGTACCACCATGAATTTTGCTCATCTCCTTCATCTACTTCCTGCCACCCAGCGAAAACTCATCAGAGACCTGGAAACTTTGAATAATAAAATTTCCAACGCAGAAATTGCCATTTCTTTCAACCTCGTATGTATTAAAGAAAATTTATTACCTGGCTTTACTAACATATATATATATATATATATATATATTATATATATATAGAGAGAGAGAGAGAGAGAGAGAGAGAGAGAGAGAGTGAGATAAAGAAAGCGAGACTAAAGGAAACTGTCCATTCCAGTACCTCAGGAAACCCAGTGTTGTTTACTAGCTATCTTCGACATAGAACATTCTCTCTCTCTCTCTCTCTCTCTCTCTCTCTCTCTCTCTCTCTCTCTCTCTCTCTCTCTCTCTCTCTCTCTCACACACTTGTCTTCTACGTCTTAACCTCAATATGAACACACACATGTTGTTGGCATTTAAATCTGTAGACTAGTATATGTGGAAACATGTTCGCATAAAGATATATTCTACCTGGAACAAAATTCCTATGAAATTATGTAAGTATTTCCTCCGTAAAACTGTTAAAGAAAAACATGCTTAATGATTTGATAATTTTGCAATTATTGCACTACGCTACACTGTTTTATTATATGTATACAGTATATATATATATATATATATATATATATATACAGTATCTATATAGATAGATAGATAGATAGATAGATAAATAAATAAATACATACTAACTACTGTATTCCTTGTAACTCTTGTACTCTCTCCTCTCTCTGATCAGTGGTTCGGTACAGAAAGAAAGAAAGGAAGAAAAAAGGAGTGACAGCCTCGACGTCTTGCCTGTGTTTTATTGTTGCATGGCCCGTCCTATCTTCTCACTGGCTCTATTTTCTTACTATCTTTTCCTGCTCTATTTTCTTGTTGTCTTATCTTGCTCTATTTGTTGCTGTTTTTGCTCTATTAGTTACTATCTTGTCTTCCTCTATTTTCTTACTATCTTTTCCTACTCTGTTTTCTTACTGTCTTCTTGCTCAATCTTCTTACTATCTTGTCCTACTCTATTTTCTTACTGGCTTTGCTTGCTCTATTTTCTTACTATCTTTTCGTGCTCTATTTTCTTACTGACTTATCTTGTTATATTTTATTTGTATTTCTTGCTCGCTTTTATGTTACTGTCTTATATTCGTTTTCTTTTCTTATTATCTTCTCACTTGCTCTATATTTTCTCTATGTTTGCCTGTTCCATGTCCATATTAT
Source organism: Paralithodes platypus (assembly GCA_032716605.1). Taxonomy (NCBI): domain Eukaryota; kingdom Metazoa; phylum Arthropoda; class Malacostraca; order Decapoda; family Lithodidae; genus Paralithodes; species Paralithodes platypus. Next base: position 7,097,999 of record CM064528.1, read on the forward strand.
CTTGTGCTGCTCTATTTGTTTTTGTTCTATTTTATTCCCTGTTGTTATGTTTTGTGCTCTAACCAATTTGTCTAGTGTTTGTTCGATTTGTTTTTGTTTGATTCCATCTTTGCCTGCTCTATTTTCTGGTTCTATTTTGTTTGCCCTATTTTCTTACTATATATGTTTTCTGTTTATTTATCCTACTCTTTTAGCCTCTTTCTTACTCTATTTTACTTCTTGGGTTTACTCTTCTCTTGCTCTAAGTTCTGTTTGTTTCGGTTCCTTTCCTTTTATTATGGTTACCCTTACATGGTTTCAAGCAAAAATGGTCACACTTCTAAATGGCCACAAACAACACGGCCACTGTTTCCTATTTTAACCTAACTGACTTAAATTTAACCTTAACACAACTATACTAACCTAATCTAAACTTATTTTATCTAACCAAGTCTAGCCAAATCTAACTTAGTCTAATTTATGTTGTTATTCATTGGTGCCCTTTGCGTTCTGGCTGATTTGGAGGTTGGCCGTTTTGACCTGCTTCCCTTTAATGGGGCCCTCCTCGTTTTTTTCCCTCTCTCTCTGGGTTGTATCTATTCGGACCCATCCAGCCTACTGTTTTAAGACGTTTACCCCCATCCAGGTGTCAATATTTTCCTGGCAAGCGGTAGCAAACCAGCATATATATATATTTTTTTTTTTTTTGACAGCAAGCTAAATTTGTAAATTTGTCGATAGAAAAATTTCTCCATACAATGCTGGCTCGCTATAGCTCGCCAGGAAGAAATCGACACCTGGATGGGGATAAACGTCTTAAAACAGTAGGCTGGATGGGGCAGAATGGATACAAGCCAAAGAGAGCTGGGACACCGAATATATTATATTCGGTGTCCCAGCTTCCGGGAATATTATTATTATTATTATTGTGATAAACTCTACGGTCATCACCACCCGCATTTCACTTACTCGTTCATCGGCTTTTATATATGCTGTCCACTAAGTTTGTATGATTTCGCGTATGTAGATGTGTGTATTCCCTCTCTCTCTCTTTCACTCTAGCTCTCGCTCTCGCTCTCTCTCTCTCTCTCTCTCTCTCTCTCTCTCTCTCTCTCTCTCTCTCTCTCTCTCTCTCTCTCTCTCTCTCTCTCTCTCTCTCTCACTCTCAGTAGGTAAGTGTAGGGAATGTAGGTAAGTGTAATTTCCCTTTAATTTCTTCTCATTTTTGTCTACGCTCTATAAAAACTTTCCTTGTGGGCATTTCCTGACCCTTAAGGTTACACTTCATCCTATTTTCTAGTACGGCTCTTTAGCCGGAGGGATCGAAGGGTGGGGAGAGCCTTTTACTTTGCGGTCCTCTTCTTCTACCATAAACTGTCCCTGTCTAATAGTAATAAGGACGGACCACCTATTAGGGACCGCAAGGTCTGTCTAGTCTTGAGTATCTGTGTAACTGTGTACCTTTCTCTCTGTCTACCTTTCTCTCTGTCTCTCTGTGTACCTTTCTCTCTGTCTCTCTGTGTACCTTTCTCTCTGTCTCTCTCTCTCTCTCTCTCTCTCTCTCTCTCTCTCTCTCTCTCTCTCATCACACACACACTCTCATTCTTTCCAACCCCATCCTACTCAGCCAAATGCAACAGGCAATGACTGAGAATTTTACCCTGCTTTGGATTCTCAATTATACGATGAATAGCGGCCGATTTAAAGAGTTTTGATTGAATCCGGAATTTGCTTTGTTCTGGTGCGTTACATGGGCTGTATCGAGATTGGGGCTCATTTGACTTGAAATAGTAGCAAGTGAATGTGCGTTTTGTTTTTCTTGTCCTATTGTATTATGGGTTATCGCTACGAATGATCGTTTTGTAACACAGTATTGATATCATGAATTGACCTGTTTCCCTGTTAATTGTTTTTCTAATATAATATATTATTTGTTATTAAATTCACCACACCACCAAACACCTCCAATGAAATTAATGAAAGCATATATGTGATCCACCGGGATTCGAACCTGGGTTATCACACACAGATTTTTAGACACCTTAACCATTACACCACCAAGACGGTTAAGGAATAGTAAGCATCATTAATTTTACTACATATGCTTGTGAATTACCCAATTTACTATGCTTATGTTCTGCCTAGGAATTAAAGTAAGGAAGAACTAACACCAATGGGTTTAATAGGGTTTCTTTTGGGTAACTAATTAGGCTACCTTTTGTCAACATTTTCACTTTATATTTTGTCATTATTGCGTTTTAAATTTATCGCACCTCTCATTCTTACTTAATTGTACTTAGAAATAATGTTTGTTTTTGTATTTATTGTTTTATATCTTTATTTTCCGCTCTCAATATCTAATTAAATGGTTTGTAATTGTATTTCTCTATTAGTTTACCTTTGTATCTGTATTAGCATTGCACTTCAAACTATTAGGTACACTCGGGTACCATAGTCTCTAGCCCACTCATATATATTCCTAAACTTCACCATTTCTAATTATGGAAGTAAATCTCTGGAAACAAATTCACGAATAAATATTTATATAAATCAACTACAAAACTATTTACACTATTTATTGAAAAGCAAGTTATATCCAAATACCAATAAAGACAGTTATAAGTGCATACAGACAAACATAGGGAATCCATCAATTCTTATGAGTGGGCTAACGACTATCCGGCTGTACATTTTATTTTAAAAGATGTTTCCGATCTGTCACCCACAGAGTGTACCTATATGTTTGCCTCTTGCTCCTACACCTCCAATTCCACAGTTTACATGCTTTGCGCCTTCAGTTTATAAATATTTTTCGTTATCATGTAGTTATTAACATAACAAATATCCCTTGCACTCAAGTTTTATTTTTGTTATGTTCCAAATTGTCTAGTTTATCATTCGTCTGGTCTCCGTGCACCCTCCTTTTGCCCCTGCCCAATAACCTTTTTAGTTTAGTTTGTCCTCCATCCTCTTCCTTGTTTCTCAGAGATAGGTTTTTTGCCCCTTTAAAAACTAATTGTCCTTCCAAACTATATATAAATGTATATTGTTACCCAGAATATAATCAATTTGACGCCATTGTACCGGCACTATATCTTCCACTTACATTATTATATATATTTTCGCAAAAGTTTCATATTATTACACCATTCATTCCCAATACCCGTTCCTTTTTATTTTTCTCTCTCCATGCTCGTCTTCATTCTCAGTAATTCATATTTTAATATTTTTCCTCCGCCCTCGTCATCGTTCTAATATCCACACCTCTTTTCTATTCCCAATACTTGTTTTCATTTTGTTCGCCTCTCTACAGCTTATTTTTTCTTTCCCAGAAACAAACCTATTATATTGTTATTCTTCCACCACCCTTTTTTCTCCTCCCAATATCTTTTTCATTTTATTTACCTCTCTCTTTTTTTCCACCCTCGTTACTTTCCCAATACTCCTTTCCATTTCATTTACCTCTTTCTAATCTCATAGTCTCTCCCAGTAACATTTCTACTTTATTTCCATCCTTCCACCACCCTCGTTTCCCATCCCAGTACCTTCCCATTTCATTTACCTCTTTCTAATCTCATAGTCTCTCCCAGTAACACTTCTACTTTATTTCCATCCTTCCACCACCCTCTTTTCCCATCCCAGTACCCTTCCCATTTTATTCGGGGCTATTGTGGAGTGGAACAGAAGGAGTGGAGTGGAATGGAACAGAAGGATTTAGCTCCCCTCGCCTTTTCCTCCAGTCTTTTTTTCTCCTATCCTTGGTTCGGGGAGACTTGCGAGTCCTCAGTTTCAGGGAGATAAAAACACGGTCTGAATCCCCTGCTGTCACCTTTTCATTTCTTGCTATACCTTGGGCTTTTACCGTATGATGATGGGCTCTCTCTTTGACTCACAGGCGCTCTATACATCTCTCTCTCTCTCTCTCTCTCTCTCTCTCTCTCTCTCTCTCTCTCTCTCTCTCTGTCTCTCTGTCTCTGTCTCTCCCTCACTCACTCACTCACTCACTCACTCACTCACTCACTCACTCACTCACTCACTCACTCTCCCTCCCTCCCTCCCTCCCACTCACTCACTCACTCACTCACTCACTCACTCACACTTATCAATTTGTTGGAACGCCGATCCGTGGTAATAACGTTCTTGACATTGTACTTGCAACAAAAGAAGAATTAATAGAGAATTTGAATGTTGGTGATGAATTCAGTAACAGCGACCATCATACGATAACTTTCACTTTAAAGTTTACTAGTAACGAACCAAATAGTAGCATCGAAAAAGTCCCTAATTTCAAGAAAGCAAACTTCCATAAACTTAGAGCTATGTTTAAAGAAACTGACTGGAGCTTTTTAATTCACAATAACAACATAAATACATCTTGGAAGTTATTCGAAGCCACTTACCTAAAAGCAGTGCAAGACTGCATACCATCGAAAACTCGGCGTCCAGGCCATAATAATAAGCCCAAATGGTGGAATAAAGATATTTCAAACTGCCTGCTTGCTAAAAAATTTGCTAATGATAGATTAAAATCCTCACAAAATGACGAAGAACGGCTGAAATTGGTAGAGCTACGCCGCAAAGCCAAAAAGTTAATTAAGCAAAGTAAAAAGACCTTAGAGTTACATATTGCGAATCAAAGTAAAACAAACCCGAAAGAATTCTATAGTTATATCAGAAAGAAAAAAGTAGTTACTTCAACTGTTGGACCGTTAGTCGATGAAAATGGAGAATACACCAAAGACGAAGAAACAAATGAGTAATGCCCTCAATACCTTCTTTGCATCAGTTTTTACAACAGAAGACCTCAGTGATATCCCTACACCATCGCCGATTCAGATTGATAATTCAGATGTTTTAAGCAATATCACCGTTACTGAGAGAGAAGTATTGAATTGTTTAGATAAACTCAAGGTAAATAAAACGCCTGGACCTGATACAATCTCGCCTAGAGTTCTAAAGGAAGCTAAGGATGAGCTCTCTAAACCACTGACATGCTATTCAATAAATCCTTGCAGTCTGGAACTATGCCCGATCAGTGGAAGCTAGCCAACGTAACACCGATATTCAAAAAAGGCAGCAAATCCCTATCCAGTAACTATCGTCCAATTAGCTTAACCTCAGTTGTATGTAAAATGCTAGAAACGGTCATACGAGACAGACTCGTAAATCACTTAGAGGAAAATAACATACTTAAAGATACTCAACACGGCTTTCGTAAAAAACGTTCCTGTTTAACAAACCTCTTAGACTTCTTCCACGATATCCTCAACCTCTACGATGAGAGTAAAGCTGTAGATATTATATACCTTGATTTTCAAAAGGCCTTTGACAAAGTTCCCCACAAACGTTTACTGCTAAAACTAAAAGCGCATGGAATACAAGACGGTGTGTTGAAATGGATAGAAAATTGGCCTCAGCGACAGAAAGCAAAGAGTAGTCATAAACGGTAAGGCATCAAAATGGACCAATGTAAGTAGCGGGGTACCCCAGGGATCGGTACTAGGACCAATTCTCTTTCTAATTTACATCAACGACATAGATGAGGGTCTCACCTGTACAATCTCAAAATTTGCTGACGATACAAAAATTGCAAATAGCGTACTCTCAAAAGAACAAGTTGACGATATGCAACACAATCTAGATAAATTGTCATATTGGGCCCAAATTTGGCAAATGAGTTTCAATGCGGATAAATGTAAAGTACTACATATCGGATACCTAAATGAGAAAGCAAACTATTCGATGAATGGCACTCAGCTTAAGAATGTAAACAGAGAGAAACCGATCTGGGAGTAACAATATCGAGTAACCTAAAACCGAGTCAACAATGTTCAGAAGTTGTTAAGAAGGCAAACAAAATAATTGGCTTTATAGGCAGGTCATTTGAGCATAAATCCAAGGAAGTTATCCTAACCCTTTACAATTCCTTAGTCCGCCCTCTGGAATACTGCGTTCAATCCTGGTGCCCTCTTTACCAAAAAGAGATAAACAAGCAAGAACGAGTTCAAGTTAGATTTACCAAAATGATACCTAGCCTAAAGAACAAACCATACGAAGAGCGTCTTAGAGAATTAAATCTATTTCCTTTAACCCAGTGCAGATTAAGAGGCGACTTAATTCAAGTGTTCAAAATCATCAAAGGCATCGACAATATGAACTGTAGTAAGTACTTCACTATCGACCAATCTAATTACACGCGGGGAAACGGTTGCAAAATTATGGTTAAATCTTTTAACTCGCACGAATCTAAGAATTTCTTCAATCGAGTTGTCAACTTGTGGAATGGGCCTCCCCGAAACGTTATAGACTGCATCACCGTTGATTCATTTAAACTCCGCCTAGACAAATATCTCGCATCAAACCCGCGACTGACTGCGTTTGTAAATGAATAACTTTATTTTATCCCCCCCTCAGTTACTAACCCATCTGTCCCCTACTAACTTCCTAATCCTGCCACGGACATTAGTTCCAGGGCAGTAATTCCCTTTCCAATGTTCCCTTACCCACTCTAAACCACTGTTTGGACACTTGATCCTCAGTGTTTTGGAGGACAAGCAACCTAGAAGGGTCACTGGATCTGTTGTTGCTTGATTTCCTTTGTACTCCTTTGTACCCTCCCTCCCTCCCTCTCGCTCTTTCTCCGTCTCAGAAAAAAAATATATTAGAGGTTTAAGAAAAAGTTCAATCTACGACTACAAACGCTTCCCCTGATTAAAAGTCTGAGCTACGAAGATGACTATTTTCTTCAATGATTCGTAGGGAGAGAGGTCAACCTCCTGGGAATCATTATAATACTATATATATTTTTTTTTTTTCTCTATGCGGATGAGGGAAATAAAAGGCAAAACTGCTTGTGACAAGTGCCTCCCCCAGAGTCAAAAGAGTGACAGGGCCAAAATCAAAGAACGTTCGAGCCAAAATGTCCGGACACATACAGTAGGTTTCAACACGTTAATTACATTACGATTTCTTCAACACATCATTGCTCCTCTAAGTGCTTCTCTATGGTCCACGCGTCTGAATTACTCCTTTGATGTTGACGAGAGCGGTTAAGAGGGGTTACCGGCTGTTTTTAATATTTCTCTCCTTTTCTCTCTTTATCTGGCTTGTATCCATTCGGCCCCATTAAGCCAACTGTTTTAAGACGTTTATCCCCATCCAGGTGTTGATTTCTTCCTGGCGAGCGATAGCGAGCCAGCATTGTATGGAGAAATCCGGCTTCGCCGGAGACAGTTTTCTATCGAAAAATTTACAAATTTAGCTTGCTGTCAAAACAAATATATATATACTGTATATGCTGGCTCGCTACCGCTCGCCAGGAAAATATTGACACCTGGATGGGGGTAAACATCTTAAAACAGTAGGCTGAATGGAGCCTAATGGATACAAGCCAAAGAGAGAGGGAGAGAAATAAAAAGTGAGGTGGGCTCCCTTAAGTTGGTAGAGAGCATTCCTATGACAGGGATAGTATACTGTAGGTGCTCTCCAGGGAGCTTTGCGCTGCCCAGGTGGTGGCATGGATTTGGATTTTTTTTTTTTTTTATATAAATGTGTATATTATAAATGTGTATTATAATGTGTATATTATAAATGTGTATATTATAAATGTGTATTATAATGTGTATATTATAAATGTGTATATTATAATGTGTATATTATAAATGTGTATATTATAATGTGTATATTATAATGTGTATATTATAAATGTGTATATTATAATGTATTATAATGTGTATATTTAAATGTGTATATAATGTGTATTATAATGTGTATATTATATGTATTTTATAAATGTGTATTATAAATGTGTATATTATAATGTGTATCTATATGTCTATATTATAATGTATATATAATGTGTATATTATAAATGTGTATATATAATGTGTATATATAATGTTTATATAATGTGTATATATAAATGGGTTTTTATAAATGTGTATATTATAATGTGTATATTATAAATGTGTATATTATAATGTGTATATTATAAATGTGTATATTATAATGTGTATATTATAAATGTGTATATTATAAATGTGTATATTATAATGTGTATATTATAATGTGTATATTATAAATGTGTATATTATAATGTGTATATTATAATGGGTTGTGCTTAACAAATAGTAATTGTTCAGGTATTGCGATTCTGTTTTGCTATATTTTGTGTTTGTTTGTTTGCTGTGTTAAGGATGAATTTCAGTTAAGTTGTCTAGTTTCATATATTATTTCATTGTTAAAACAATGAAAATCCGTGACTAGAAGCTATGGTTGACAAGGGTTAACACTAGAGTCTATTTGTTTCCAGCCGAGGGTAAATTGTCATGTTTCTATCTTTGTTACTCGGCTATAAGGTAGATTTTGTAGCGAAAGATGATGGTTATTCTGAAAACTTGGCATTAATATGACACAGAGACATAGTTGTTTCATATATTTCCTTTAAGTATCGATAAATCAGCTAATAAGAGATTCAATATGCGATCATCTGGAACAAAATAGAGTATACAGTATGTGAAGCTTTTTACCACACAAGATCTGCTCTACCGGAAGCAAATTGTTCTCTGAAGATTGTAGGATTGCTTCATATGTAAAACAGAACCATCTTAAAATTGATAGCATTATGTAAACGTTTCAGTAAGTGTTCAGTATTTTGCAATCTGTCCTTAATAATCTAGATTATCTCCCTGGAATGGACCATAGGGAATGTTAAATACTACTATTCCTTGTGATTGCACACTTCCCTACCACAATTCAGATATTCTTGGCTCAGTTCTGTACAAAATTGTGCACCCCTCGTTTTTCCGTGTCTTTGAACACAGTATCGGTCTCTCTCTCTCTCTCTCTCTCTCTCTCTCTCTCTCTCTCTCTCTCTCTCTCTCTTTTTTTTTCTCTTTATATATTTTTTTCTCTCTCTTTTTCTCTATATATTTTCTCTCTCTCTCTCTCTCTCTCTCTCTCTCTCTCAGTGCAAAATGTGCACCCCTCGTTTTTCCGTATCTTTGAGCACAGTATCGGTCTCTCTCTCTCTCTCTCTCTCTCTCTCTCTCTCTCTCTCTCTCTCTCTCTCTCTCTCAGTAATATTCATTGTGTATCTCTGTTACATATTTCCTTTACAGACCGCGACCTTAGGCAGTCTGTCGTCTATTTTTATCCATAATACTTGGCTCAGTATCATGCTCTTTCAACCTTTTACAAATGGAGTGTATCGAGCTTCACGGTGGTTTGTTCCCCTTTATTCGGCTTTTTCTTCATTTCTTTTCATCCTGTTTTGCTATATTAGAATGTCTTTGTTTACACTTAGCTTTTGTTCCTCTGTATTCGGCTTTTAGTCCATGAGCCAAGACCCGAATTTTGGGATATCGGTACCACCCGGGGTGACTAATTCTCTTAGGTGTTTTTAGCTTGCTACATGTCTCTAGTTTATGTTTTGATATGATAGCCCTTGCACATTGGTAGCTTAATGGTCGTTATCACTTCTTGAATAGACATACCCTACCGAAAATTCAGAAATTTTTTAAAATGTCAAATTTGGGGACAGGAATGCCTAAATGTCAACAAAATGCATATAGTAATTGTCACATTTAATACAAGTCCTGTAAATACACACTAAGCATGCCATGGGCTTGTACATACTATTATGGCAAATTACTACTCCTAAATATCATCTACGTCAGACTCGGAATCTGACTGTTGTGCCACCGGCTCTTCTTCAATAGCCTTGTTCTGACATGTCTGTAACCTGCACATGTCCGTGCATTTAGACCATTGCTGAGGCAAGTACACTTAGGGAGTTCGCATGACCGCACACACTTGCAAGACAGTAGCTGCATAACAGGCATCTGGTGCTGGTGAGCCTCGCATCCAGTTGACGGCAAGCTTACCGTCCTCATCTGTCATCCAACCGCAGTCTGTTGGGTTCGCAACAAATGGCTGGCTCTGAAGACTTCTCCTCCAGATCGCAGCCTGGTAGTTTGCACGCAGTGCATGCATGAGGAGGCAGTCCTCACAAGGAGGGAGTTGACTTGACTCTACCTCTCCACGTCTTGCACAGAACAGCTCATACCGAAGCTTGTTTACCTTAGTTGTGTGGGTAGATGGTAGGTACATGTGGCAGGTGATTTCCTGTAGCTTCTCAAAGAGTTCAGGAGACACTTCCCATGAGCGCTCAAGTTCGTGAAAAGCATGCTGGTATGTCTTGTCCATCTTCACCTGCTTGAGTGTCGTCATCTTCCCTCGGCCAGCGAATGCACTGACGGTATCACAGCCTGTAAAGGCATGCATACCAATCAATGAATCACACACGCTGCCTCCCAGTGTGCGGCTCAGTGTGGTGATATCCAGGAATCTTGTCCGGTTCTTCGTCCCGCACTTCTGGAACAGATGGGATGGGATCTTGTGGCACATGCAAAGACACAAAACACCATGACGTCTGTATCTTCTGCAGTGATGATGACAGACTTGTTCCCAGATTCTGCTGCATGAAGTGCATGGAGAAGAAGGCGTGTGTCTGCTTCTTCTTGAGTTGACTTAAGCTCAGGAGCCTCTTCCCACTGCTCTTTGGTGATCTTGAAGCAGCGCTGCTCACATGTGACATACAGCTCCTGTCCTTGAGCTTCTCCCTGTGCCTGTGGTGCCTTCCATTCTTCTACCAAGAACTTGATAAGACTTGCCTTGTTGGAGGAACTACCGAGTAACTTTCTCCACTGCTGGATGTTGTGCCCAGGTTGAATGTTCTTGAAATGAATTCCTGTGCCTGCACTTCTTTTGGCTCGTTCTGCATCCTTGATGGATGTCTCCTTGTAGATATCAAACACAACATCAATGCGCCTGCTCTTAGCACCTTCATGAACAGCGTGACTCAGTGCTGTACCTGCAAGCTGTGAAAAAGTTTTGTCGTTTCCCTTCAGTTTGTGGACCAGGCTCATCCCATCAATTATGGTAGCAGAGGGCTCGGGTATCACTTCTGCAGGAGAAACATTCCTCTCTAACTCCTTTGCGAGGGCAGCCTTGTTGGTCTTGCGGAGAGACCCATCACCGCTGGCAAGTGCCCAAGGCAAAGGCCCCAGGGGATGAGCCAAGACATCACTCATTTTGAGCTTTCTGTTCTCGGCAACAAGGATCATCTGGCCAAATAGGTTCCTGTCAGCCTTTAAGATAACCTCCTTGGCATGGTCTTGTGAGCGTGGCTTCATTCTGATGTTAGTGAACGTTCTCAGTTTCGTCTTCGTCATCGTGTCATGAAACTGTTATAGTTGGCGTATCGATCTCCAGGCGCTCTTCCTTGAAGGCTTGATATGCATCCTCTCCTATTCTGTAGGCCCCTAGAAGGTCTTTGACAACTTCTGGTGGTGCCATAGTCGCAGTTGACAAACTGACAAGATCTTCTTGCTCTGCGTTGAAGGGGTTCAACCAGATGGTCTCCATCAGTTGAACTAAAGATTGGACATCGGCCTCATCTCTTCTAATCCTGGGCATCTGTAGGTCTGGGTGGGTGAAGTCAGTATACTTTTTGCCTACAACCATAGTCCTGAGCTGCCTTAAGTACCTGCTGCGATACTATGTCAGGTAGTACCTGGCGACAGCTCCGCCTTTCAGGCTGAAGCCTTTTGTGCCCCCTGGTGTCTGGGTGTCTTTGTTGATCGTCTCTTCGATTGTCTGGTCCACAGGGATCCGTCCAAAGGGATTCTTGCTACCGATCTGGACCGAAAAGCCACCTTGCATGAAGTGTTCATGGACCTCTGGGTGTTCAATGGGCAGTCGAGACATCAAGGCATAGTAGTAGGTTAGGAACCGGGCATAGTTCACTTTGTCATAGGCAAAACACCACGGTATCATCTGTCGGATTGCTCCTAGGTGGAGCATCCAGTTGCCTTCTCTGGAGGCTCGAATTAAGTCCAGCATGATCTCAACCATGTCAGGTATGACATCCAGAATGCTGAGAGGTTGTGTTCATCTCTGAGGGTCTCAAGATAAACTTGGAAAAGCTTCATGATATGTGTGCACTCTCCATCAGCTCTTGAAAGAGTCCCTGAGACACATTGCTGTGAAAGCTGTTGATGTCCTTCAGTGTTTCATCTAGATGGTGTATGTCCCTTGAATGGTTTTCTTCTAGCCATGAAAGGAAGCCTTTCCATGCAAGCCTCATCAGTGCTTCATACACGAGCTTGTGTAGTCTCACTGCTCTGTTGTACCTCTTGCCGTTCATCACTCCTGACACTGATCCTTCTGCGATGATACCTGTTCCCACACACAGATCTCTAAGACCTGCATCTTGAAACCTCTTTCCTATGGTGGAGATGAGATTACAGATTGTGTGGAAGACGCCCATCCTGATGATAATGTTCTTGAACTTCTCTTGTTTCCAGATAACTTCGGCAGCTTTGGCATAGAGTGCTTGATCAAACACGCACACAATCTTGTTAAGCTGTAAGGACTGCATGATAGCATGCGTTTGTTCCAAGATTTCATTAACGGTGGACATTTCTGTTGCGGGAGCATTGATAGTGGGCAGGTAGCTTACAGTGTCCTGAACCACTGCAATGTCTCTGCGCATTTTGATGTTGAACCCAGTCCAACTGCTGATGGACTGGTCCTCATGGTCTGACATTCGAGTAAGAAGCCAGATATGGTTCTTTGTCTTTGAATCCTGGACTTCCTTGGTAGTGTCGACATACGCAGTCTCAATCCTAGGTGGCCCTGCCCGCCGCCCAACATTGTATATTGGCAGCATTGATGATGTCTGAGTGATGCTTCTTATCTTGGACTTGGTAATCTCTGGCAGGACTTTCTCTGGCACAGAGCCTGCAACCTTGGACTGGACAGCAATGCCATTGACTCTATGAGAAGTACCTGCTCCACTTAGGGTCTCTTCAAGTCGGTCAATGTTATCCCAGGCCAGGGTTGTGAACACACCAGGGTAGATGTTTGCTGGCAGTGGAATGTCATCCTTTGAGCATTCCAGCTTCTGGATACAAAGGGCTGTATCGATCTCCTCAAACATTGAGTAAGACACACAGTGACCAAGACGATTCAGAGTTCGGATCAGTTCTGTGTTTCCTGTCAAAGACTTTACAGCATTGGTCAGCAGTACGTGCTTGGGTGGTTTTGTCTTGCCACTGGTAACAGCAAAGACCAAGTCACTGCCAAAGGAAGTGGCAAGACGTTTGAGCTCTTCAGAGGGAGTTTCACACTCACACTCTCCTGTCAGCAGGGTGTGCAGGAATTGAGTGACTGCTGCAGGAATGACATTCTGATCTGTATCGGGAGGCCATGGCTGACTCACATCTTGTTTATTGATCTCATTCCTCAGCTGCATTCCTGCTTTGGTTAAGACATCTTCAGAGTTAGCTGCTCTTGCTTCTTGCAGGTCTTTTGCCATTTTGTGTGCTTGCCGGGCAAGGTCGTCCATTGAGAGGCTGCGTGGATAGATTAGAAGCTTTCCTTTCTCATCTGGGACAAAGCGTAGTGATTCTCCAAACTCGGTTTCAATCTTTCGGCGAACATGTTTCTTTGTCGCTGGTTTCAGTTGGATAATACCACGGGACATCATGGATCTCTCAAGCCTAGATGTGAGGTTTGTCATAGGCAGTACCTCTGGGTTGGGGAATAATTTGGTCCTTATATACAAGCAGAGTTCCTCGAGGGCTTCTGTCTCAACCTCTTCGTAGCGTGCTTCCTCGCTTTCTTCCTGATTTTCACCTGCACCCGACCTGGCGGCCGCTGGGAAATCATCTTTTGTGAAGAGTTTGTAGCACGACTTGTGGTAGTGACCCTCTGCAGCAACAAGGTCTCTGCTAACTAAACCAAGGATTCTCTGGTTGAGTTTCCTTATTGCTGCTCTGCGAATCTTCTCATCTGCTCGTAGCTCAACACACTGTATGAGTGGCTCCCTTGTCTTTGTTGTTTTTATGTACTTGCTTGACTTCTCGCAGAAGATACATACTTTGGCATACCACCCTGCTAGTACTAGGGGCAGCCTTTGATGGCCTCCATCAGGGGTCGACGCTTGCTGATTCTATCTTGACACCCTTGGCAAGGATAGAATCCAGTGACTTCTTCATTGTAAAGAGACTACGACATTTACGGTGATAATGTATGTGTGGTATTCCTCCTTCTTCAAGGCCCTTGGCTGCTTCCAGGACTGGATCATGCTGCCTGATTTCTGCAGCCCTGAGCAATGTGTTCCAGGAGTCCAAATCCTGTGGTGACACCAGAGCATCGCTGTCATCATCAGAGCAGTGGATGATACAGTCGATCCGTGCTCTCTTCCTCGCAGATGGTTCCATCCTGCCGTCAAACAGTCGACACACACCTGCAAAAAATATCACCATTAAACCATGAACAAACAAACACATTACATGGAAACCACTCTACATATGTTTGCTCCTTCCAATAATAAATTATCCCCAAAATATAACAAAAAATCCCCAAATATGAAATAAACCCCTAAATATGGAGAAACTTGAAATACTCATCGGAATAATTCTTGTAGAGAATCAAATAAGCTACAAGAGCTGTTAGAATATATTTTTCAAATTTCCCCATATTTAAGGATTTATTCTAGATTTAGAGGAAAATACCCAAAATATAGAGTATATTCCGAAATATGAGGAAATTTGAAAAATACCTAGGAACAACTCTGGTAGAGAATATAATTCTACATAGGTGTTCAAAGTTTCGCGATGATTGTGTGATGGATTTTAAAGAAAATGAGGAAAACGCCGAGCGTCACGCTAAAAATCTTTATTTTTGGGTAGCGCCCCTATTGCATCAAAAAAATTAGACTAAGCTACCAGTGCGAGAAGGCTATCATATCTTAATGTACTTACAGTCACTCTATAAACATTTTAGTACCATTCGTGTTTAGTCACCCCAGGTGGTACCGATATCTGGCCTGGCTCATGGACTATTTTTCTTCATAGCTTTTCATCCTTTTTTGCTATCTTAGAATGTCTTTGTTTACACTTGAGCCGTTTTTGACTGGCTTGTTTTTGTTCTTGTTAGTATGTTACCTTCACATAATCGCTTTTTTATAGATTTCATCTCTCACCTGACATTCCCTCATATACGTATATCCTATCTTAAAGCCATCTTGGAATACATTTACCATAACTTATAACCACTACTTATCATGTGTTACAAAGCTGTTCTAAAATACCATCTCGTAGGTAATATAGATACATTAAATATATAAATAAGTGATGCGATTTAGGAGGCGATTCGGAGATTTGGTAAGCAGATAGGATTATGCGCAAAGGAAGAAGCGATTCAATTTAGAAGGCGGAGGTGTGCGCTCTACCCAGGGCCTTTCTATTTATTAAATGTGTGTCTATTAATTTTGCCTTGCCATTTCCTATTATCCATTTACTCTTCGTATGTGTGGTGTTAAGGGGAGATTTCCACTTGAGGGATTTTTTTTCTTCACTCCTTTCTCCCTCATGTTTAGCCCCATTGTTTTTCTAATTTTAAGACGTTTGCCCCATTATTTTGACGATTTTAAGAACTTTCAACCCATTTCTGTCAATTTTAAGACCTTTCGTGCCATTTAGGTTTCGATTTTATCCTGGCGAGCGATAGCGAGCCTGTAATTTAAGAGGAACCGGCTTTCAGCCAGGAAATTTTTCTACCGAAAAATTTATAAATTTATCTTGAAAGGGGCTCAAGGGGGTGTAATCTTAAGCTTAAAGGATATGTACGGACCAAACTAAAAACCTCCCCTTAAATGTGTCTTCTATCATTTGACCTTCCCATTTACTATCATTGTGTTCTTGTGCTCTGGAGTTGAATTTCTCCGATAATTCTACTCTTCCGTGTCCTACTTCCATTTACTGTTGATCTCTCCCACTTTGTTGTAACCTACTTTTCGGCTTTTGCACCCACTTCCACTGCCCCTCAAAGCCACTGTCACACGAGCGCTTTTCCGTCAATTTTCCATGAGCAAGATTTTTCTCTTATTATTTCCGGACATTTTCGCACTGGTAGCGGCAACTAAAATGAAGGTAGATTAAGTTAGGCAGCTGAATTCTGATAAAGTGTAACTTTTAAAGCTTCCAGACCATAATTGCCCGTAAAAAAAAATCTAAAAAGGGCTGGTGTGACTCCGGCTTTACTCTTTCATTCCCACTCTCCCCCTCTCTGGCCTTAACTGAACTCTCTCTTTTATCTCCTACACTGACTATCATTTGCCCTTCCCCGGCTTGTTACGGCTCTGAGCACTGATGGATAGATGCGTTGGTAGATGAAGGCGAGGTTATTTGAGTAGACACTATATATATATATATATATAATAACATTGATATAACCTTAAAATAGTACATTATCGGTATAATATTATAATGTAAGTACGGTATATCGGTATATAGAAGTGAAGTTACATTGCATTTATTGCTAATCTACAGACACTACGAAAGATGTATGTAGATTCTGTTAGATTAATATGATTTTCTTAATACAGACATACATACTGCAAGAGAAGTATTTAGATATAGATAATCAGATAGTTGTTCAGATAGATTGCTAGAGACAACATGACAAATCGCTAGACAGATCGCATTCTGTCAGGGTATAGATAGGGAGAGGGAGCACAGAGAAAACTATACGTAAGAGGGGATGCAGAGGAGCGAAAAATGAATTGTCAAGCTTAGAGGGAAACGTGGAAATGGCAGAAAGTCAAATAACTACGAATTTACTCAAGCCGGTTTTGTCGGCAACTTAAGGGGAGTTTCTAGTTTCTTTCCTACTCCTTCAGCAATCTTAAAATTTCACCCCCTTGACCCCCTTTCAAGATAAATTTGTACATTTTTCGGTAGAAAAATGTCCCGGCCAAAGGCCGGTTACTCTTAAATTACAGGCTCGCTATCGCTCGCCAGAATAAAATCGACACCTAAATGGCACGAAAGGTCTTAAAAGTGTTATAAATAGGGCGAAAGTTCTTAAAATCGCAAAACTAGTGGGACGAACGTCTTAAAATATCTAAAGCAATGGGGCTAGACATGAGGGAGAAAGGAGTCAAGAAAAAAAATCCTTCAAATGGAAATCTCCCCTTAATTCTAGCTTCATTTGAGACTATCTTGCACTGGTATCGGCGTCTAGACCAATATTAGATTATATAGTTTAGGTGCTTATGTTCTGGGTGTGGTGTCCCAAGTTCGAATCCCGGGAGGGCCATATGTTTTGTATTAGTTTATTCTAGTACATTGGGGTTTGTAATTGATATTAATATTAAGAAACGGGGTGGTACTTATTATATATGATTGCAGATATCTGAAAAATGTTTCATTCCAAAGTAACCAGACTAAAGTTGCAGAATCCAAATGCTGCAAAAGCGCTCTTGTGAATTCGTATTTAGTTTCGCTCTGCCAATTTACGACCTTCAATTGTTTCAGGCGATTGTGTGAGCCTGTCAGGTCTTTCATGTCTATGCTGGGCCTTTGGGCTGGTTCACCTTTTGGGCGATTTTTGCATGTATTCATTATTTGTCTAGTTTCCTCCCTAGACCTCCATCAAATTAAAAAAAAAAATCCATTAGATCCCCCTTCTAGATTAATTTGTAAATTTTTCGGTAGAAAAATGTTCCGGCCGAAGGCCGGTTCTTCCAACATTACAGGCTCACTATCGTCAATATTAACTAATATTAAAATCGACTAACTAATTGAGCAAACATCTTAACATTTGAAAACTAATGAGGGAGAAAGTGGTCCAGAAAACCGGCCCATGTCCCCTTAAATAACCTTCGTTCATTAACAAAAGGTAATTGAATTATTATGGAGTGCAATAGTGCGTGCAACTGCAACAGTAAGGCAGCGTTGGCGTGATGTGAGTGTGTGTGTGTTTTTTGTTATCATCATTCTCCTTGCTGGATATTTTTAGTTCTCGTGTATGCACCTTTGTCATGTTATCATCATTATCCTTTAATAACTTAATTCACGCTAGTCTCGTATGTATAATTGTCCTATGTTGTTACTAGGATATTTTTACTTCCACCAGTGTCTGATGTACAAAAACTAGTTTCTTGGTCTTAAAAATAATATGATAATTATTTTTATGAAACTAAGAACAATTTTAGTATCATAAATATATACTTTTGTGACTGAATATACTCCCACGTTTTTATTGGGAATAGGATATAATCTGAAAACAAAAATTAACATTTTATTGTATTCATCTTAAAATGTATTTATCATAACATTCCATATATAAATTTATATTTAATACTACGATATCTAATAAAGTAAACACTATTATTTAGGCATGATCTCCCCCCTGATACTACTCTCCTTGCCGCGGTTGGGGGGCTTCGGGGCCGGCGACTGGAGCTTGATGGGGGAGTACAAAGGAGTACAAAGGAAATCAAGCAACAACAGATCTAGTGACCCTTCTAGGTTGCTTGTCCTCCAAAACACTGATGATCAAGTGTCCAAACAGTGGTTTAGAGTGGGTAAGGGAACATTGGAAAGGGAATTACTGCCCTGGAACTAATGTCCGTGGCAGGATTAGGAAGTTAGTAGGGGACAGATGGGTTAGTAACTGAGGGGAGGATAAAATAAAATTATTCATTTACAAACGCAGTCAGTCGCGGGTTTGATGCGAAATTCTTAGATTCGTGTGAGTTAAAAGATTTACCAATAATTTTGCAACCGTTTCCCCGCGTGTAATTAGATTGGTCGATAGTGAAGTACTTACTACAGTTCATATTGTCGATGCCTTTGATGATTTTGAACACTTGAATTAAGTCACCTCTTAATCTGCGCTGGGTTAAAGGAAATAGATTTAATTCTCTAAGACGCTCTTCGTATGGTTTGTTCTTTAGGCTAGGTATCATTTTGGTAACTCTACGTTGAACTCGTTCTAGCTTGTTTATATCTTTTTGGTAATAAGGGCACCAGGATTGAACGCAGTATTCCAGAAGAGGGCGGACTAAGGAATTGTAAAGCGGGGAGGGGTGTGGTTGTATCCCTCCCTCTCTCCCCTCGAGCTTTCGTCCTCAGCTTGACTAATTTTGAGTAGTTTTTCATTCCTCATTCTATGTTTTTTCCCTTCTATTCTTATGCTGTCCCATCCGGCTGCCCTTGGCAGCCTATATCTCATGTCTCCCTGGCCTGGCTAGGTGGTTGACTCCTGACCCGTTCTGTCTCTTCGGTTGCTGATGTAGCCGAACTGACTTGATTCCCTTCGGTAATGCGTTTTTTGCTTCTCGATGTGATTTTGTCTACCTTCGACCTGATCTTTCATTCTTCGCCCTGATCACTTCTTGGTTGGTGTTGCGGTGTAGCAGTTCTTGCCTCATCCTTCGGCCCTGCCCTATAAGAGCTCTGATGTGGAGCTCATGTGGTCCGGCTGAACTGATGAAATGGCGAGAAATGTCTGCGTGTCTTCACCTTCCTCGATTTGTTCCCCTCCTGCCCTTCCCTATCTATCTTGACTCGTTCAGTTATATATCTTGATCGAATCCTTCGGACCAGCCCTATGAGAGTCCTTTTGTAGAGCTCAGTGGTCTGGTTAAACTAATATTAAAAAAAAAAAAATAGGCATGATCTGTAAGTTCTAGCTTTTCTCTGCAAGACCAGATTGTTGATCATAAAATATGAATTGTTTACTTAAACTAAGAACAATAGTATGATTTATATTAATGTTATATATTTCCTAAAGCTCTATACTAGCTTTAAAAACAGAAACTTAATAATGTTAAGGTATAGTTTGCATTTCGACTTTATTGGTTCACCTGTACCTCATGATCATATTATATTTGTCAGTCACGCTTCATTTACTGATTATTTGTTAATAAATAATTATCGTTTTTCTCCATGAGAGTCAAACTATCGTGTCATCACAATAAACGTTTTACCGTCATATCGGTATAATTTCTCCATTCACTTATTCACGCCAATGTTAATTTATCTTCTCATTTCAGCCAATCTTTCAAGCAAATCTGCATTCTTTAATCTTTCTCAACAATCATGTTCCTCCCATTACTGGTAGTCATAATATAAGATAAATTGACACACATTTAATGAATAATAATAATTGTAGCCAGTATTTCAGGGTCTTCTCCTGGATGACCTACAGTAGATGTGTGTGAATTTGTTTTTGTGTGTTCTTTGTTTTCTGTTGTGTTCTCCCTATTCTGGCTCTGTCTTAAGTTGCCCCCCCCCCCCTAAAAAATACAAAACAAAAAACAATAACATAAAAAAAAAAAAAAAATGGGGATTGGGCCTGAGTATATAGATAGATAGATTTCAGGCTAATCTATTGTCTTCCATCTTCTTTCTCGATGAGCATGATCCTCCCAGTCAACTCCCGGCTCGGATTAGAGACTCAGTATCAAAGCTTTCACAAATAAAATAAAATCAGCCCTGCAAAACAGCTGGCAGGCCCCCGTCACGAGGTAATGAAGACACGAAGGTCCAATTGTGGGAGCGATCCAGGGTGGGGAGAATTAAAGTAGATTGGTCTTTCCTTCACTTTCTCTTATTTTAATTTTATTTTTATTTGTCTTGTTCTTGATATTTTTGTTTTCCTTAATCCATTAATATATTGAAAATGGCAAGTGATATAATACTACAATTTTCTTCGTGTAACACAGCAGATCGGCAATTTGGTGCACATCATCAGTCCACTTCAATGTGTGCACCGTTTGTTTCACGCAGGACATCTATCTAGATTCTAGCCGGTACTCAGTTTCCTGCCATATTCGGATCAGCATTTTGGCGTCCGTGTGTGTGTGTGTGTATGGTTTTTTGTTTTATGTGTGCGCGTGTGTGTGTGTGTTTATTTTTATGTGTGCGCGTATGTGTGTGTGTTTGTGCGTATGTGTGTGTGTGTGTGTGTGTGTGTGTGTGTGTGTGTGTGTGTGTGTGCATGTATGTGTGTGGGTTTTTGTTTGTGTGACTGTGTATGGGTAGATGGATCAATGAGGTTAGCATGGGTGATAGAGTCACCACCACACGACAGGCAGAGAGTGGTGATGGTGGTGATAGTATGGTGGTGGTGATGGTGTTGTGGTGGTGGTGATAGTGTTGTTGTGGTGGTGATAGTGTTGTTGTGGTGGTGGTGTTATTGTGGTGGTGGTGGTGGAGGTATTGTGGATGTGTTGTGGTGGTGATGATCGTGAGGGTCTGCTTTTATGTCATAATAAATATATGACTGATGGTGTGGTGGTGGTGGTGTTATCATCATGTTAGCATTGATGATAGCGTTACCACCACCCGATACTGGCAGAGTGTGTAGTGGTAGTGGTGGTGTGAGGATGATACACACAAGCCCCATATTTTTTTTTATAAAATTGTAAAATCTCGGTACAGAAATGTCTTGCCCGAAGGCCGGTTCCTCCTAAAGCAGGCTCGCTATCGCTCGCCATGAAAAAAAAGTGAAACTTAAATGGAACGTAACATCTTAAAATTGACAAAGAAATGTGGCGAACGTCATTAAATCTCAATACTAATCTAGCTAAGCATGAGGGAGAAAAAAAGCCTCTTCTTAAGGTGGGCACGGAATGACTGGTGGCGACTGTACCTCTGTGAGCGGCACAGGTGGATCAATGGTGGATGGTGTGGATGATAACGTCACCACCACACCATCACAGGCAGAGGTGGTAGTGGTGGTGGTGGTGTGTGGTAATCCATGATAATAATGAGTTAATAAGAGGGTAGTACTCGTTGTTTATGGACCCCTTTCTCCCTCATGTTTAGCATATTAGTTTTGAGCTTTTAAGACGTTCGTTCCGTTAGTTTCGCGATTTTGAGACCTTCCGCCTCATTTTATTGTCAATATTTAAACTTTTCGTGCCCTTTAGGTGTCGATTATTTCCTGGCGAGCGGAAGCGAGCCTCTCATGTTAGAAGGAACTTTTCTACCGAAAAATGTACAAATTAACTTGAAAGGTGGTCAAGGGGGTGTTTTTCTAAGCTTGATAGAGGTCTAGCGAGGAAACTCAAAAATATATAAATATACATACCAAAAACCAAGCAGTACCCCCTTAATATTGCAGGAGGCCATTGTGCAGTTGTAACTCGGGGTCTTATGCTAACATCTTACCTTAGTTATACCACACATTGTGATTAAGGGGAGATGGGTCTTTTTCTGGTCACCATTCTCCTCATGTTTATCCCCATTAGTTTTGATATTTTAAGACGTTTACTTCATTAGTTTGACAATTTTAAGACCTTTTGTGCCATCTAGGTGTCGTTTTTTTTTCCTGGCGAATGATTTATATATATATATATATATACCGGGTATATATATATATATATTCAAATGGGTGTAACTTTATTATTGCTCATTACTGTGTTTTCCCAGTCAATGTTCTGGTACTGGGGTAATGAAGGCGAAATGGTTACGGTGATTTACAGTTTTTGTTTATCGTATTACATTTAGTGTGAATCGTAAGGGCTGTAATATAATCCTTGTGGCATGCAAATTGCTGGGTGTAATTTTAGAAGTAAAGGACCCGGTCTCTTTTATGGTGCACAGTACGCTCAAGAGTCGTGTCCTACCAATATACACTATTTGTATTTCTTTATCCTGACAGTAAAAAGTATAATTACAAATCTTTATCGCACAATACACAAAACCGTCATATTCAAGCTTGGTTCAGTTATATATATATGTTTACATATACAGTATATATATATAGTTTAGTTAGATAAATATGTAGATAGATAGATAGATATAAATGATAACTTAGGGAACATGAAGCTTTGACTAGTGAAGCAGGACGATAATTCTGACCGCGACTGTATATTAATGACATAATTGCACTCGCCTGAAATAACTATTCGTAAATTATTGCCTACACTGTAAATGTTTATAACAAAAAACTGTGAGTCAAAGTATGTTGTGGTCTGAATTCTTTCGGGGCTGTGCTATTTTTCACGCCCTGTTCCCTTTAGTGGAATGGGTGGGAACTATGCACAGGTGTGAATTTAGTCGTGTTTTGTTTTGGCAGTATTTAGAGGGGTTTTAGAATGGCGTGTGAGTGAGTGGGTGAGCATATATGTGTGTGTGTGGGTGTGAGAGAGAGAGAGAGAGTGAATTGAATGTATATTTAGCCAGTTTTAGGGAGATCCAAAATACTATGGTTGTAAGAGAGAGAGAGAGAGAGAGAGAGAGAGAGAGAGAGAGAGAGAGAGAGAGAGAGAGAGAGAGAGCAAATCGCTGTATGAAATCGGATGATATTTATGTTCCCACAATCGCATTCCCTATCGCGTGTTCCTTGGTTTCTGCCTAATGCCTCGCTGGCACAAATACGGCTTGTCACGGGACGGACAGCTCCGTTCAAGATGTGTTCGAGAGAGATTTACGATATGGCATGCTCGGTGCGGTTACGGGAAATTAGAGAGAAAGAAAGAGAGTGTGTGTGTGTGTAAGCGCTTTGTAATGTGTGTAGTTTGCCACTTTTTCGGTGTTTCTGGCAGCTATTGTGCATACCGTTTGCGTAAATTGAACTCTTTCGTGTTTCCTAATTTTCACCAATGTTAAGTTCGTGTATTAGTATTGGGAGGATATATTAAAGTCAGAGCGATGTTGTCAGTTAGTGACATGATTTCCCGTGGACTTACTTGCTGTAGTTTGGTTCAGGGTCCTTAAAATTAGTAATAAACACTGCTACTGCTATTAAATTAGTAATAAACACTGCTACTGCTATTAAATTAGTAATAAACACTGCTACTGCTATTAATTAGTAATAAACACTGCTACTGCTATTAAATTAGTAATAAACACTGCTACTGCTATTAAATTAGTAATAAACACTGCTACTGCTATTAAATTAGTAATAAACACTGCTACTGCTATTAAATTAGTAATAAACACTGCTACTGCTATTAAATTAGTAATAAACACTGCTACTGCTATTAAATTAGTAATAAACACTGCTAC
Source organism: Paralithodes platypus (assembly GCA_032716605.1). Lineage (NCBI taxonomy): Eukaryota > Metazoa > Arthropoda > Malacostraca > Decapoda > Lithodidae > Paralithodes > Paralithodes platypus. The sequence goes on from CM064528.1 coordinate 7,121,854, forward strand.
TGCTATTAAAATTAGTAATAAACACTGCTACTGCTATTAAATTAGTAATAAACACTGCTACTGCTATTAAATTAGTAATAAACACTGCTACTGCTATTAAATTAGTAATAAACACTGCTACTGCTATTAAATTAGTAATAAACACTGCTACTGCTATTACATTAGTAATACACACTGCTACTGCTATTTCTAAAATCTTGCGGTTCTTGGGTAGTCGTCACGGCGGGTTAGTTATTAAATATGCAAATTTTGAATTACGCTTTATGGTTCTTAAAATGTCTCTGGAAGTGATAAGATGTCCAAAGCAATGCTATTTCTTGTGTGTTTTCCTGTATTCCTTGGCAAATGCATTTCAGCTTTAAAACCAAATTGTCCCGTTTTTATACCGTACCAATGGCAGTATTCGTTACGTACAACGCTTATTCAACATATATTAATTTCCTGGTCTGATTTTTCCGAGTGCCAGAGCCTTGAAGGAGAGGATCTTAACACCCACTTCACATCCGCCAGACCAGCATCGTAAACCTTATCGCAAGGACTGGACCTGACAGACTTAACTCGCTTAATTTATGGCTCCTGTCTCAAGGCGGTGTCGTACGAGAGACTTTTTCTAGCAATGTTCTATCTAGAACTTTTTCCCTGGTGTTATATTGTATGTATGTATATACTCAGGCCCAATCCCCACTTTTTCCTTTATTTTTATTTTTTGGGGGGGGACTCAAGACAGAGCCCGAATAGGGACATCACAACAGAAAACAACTAACACACAAAAACAAAATACAAATTCACACACTTCTAGGTCATCCAGGAGAAGACCCAGAGACCAGGGTCACCAAGGTCCCTTCAGCACTTCCCCTGCCCCCGACCACCCGGAGAGGTTCCGATTTCGGCAAGCAGACATGAAGCAGAGCGAAACCACAAACCCGCCCACCACACCTCCAGGCGCACCCTTCATATAAACCGGCTCCCCGGGCCAGGCGCCTGATGGACTATTATCTAGTCCAACTTGCACCCGACCCCTTCCCCCAAATGACCACTGTTCACTCATCTATTCACAAGCATTCTCCATTCATTCCTGTTTATTACCACTTTCCTTGCCTGATCTATAGTCATTCCTCTATCATCCAAAGCTTGTCTTACACAGTCTCTCCATCTCAATGGGGGTCTTCCTGCCCTTCTATCTCCCCTTGTATCTGACTCACATATTCTCTTTGTAAGCCTTTCATCTTCCATTCGTTCAACATGACCATACCAGCTCAGCACCCTTCTGTCCACTCTGGCCGACAAATGTTCCTGCTGCCCCACTCTCCTACGTATCTCTTCATTCCTCAATCTGTCTCTATGAGTAACTCCACATATACTCCTCAAGCAGCTCATCTCCATCACATCCAGCTTTCTTCTCTCCTTTTCCTTCAGAGCCCATGTCTCAGCCCCATACATCACTGTTGGCACAACAATTCCTTGATACATTGCACTTTTTACTTTCATTCCGAGATTCCTCGTCTTCCACATACTTCCCATTGCTCCGAAAACCTTCCTTCCTTCACAAACTCTCTGTTTTACCTCCATTTACATACCTCCACTCCTGCTTATCGTTCCTCCTAGATATTTAAAACACTCTACTTGTTCTAATATTTCCCCATCCAACCTCACATCTAGATTCACCTTACGATCACCCCTATTACACACCATTACTTTACTTTATTGACGTTCACCTTCAGTTTCCTCCTCCCACAAACCACACCAAACTCTTTGACTACCCGCTCCAGTTTCTCCTCAGAATCCCTGGTGTTGATAGAGGGTTATTCATTCATTGATTTCGGTGTTTTTATTGGAGTTATTTTCCATCGTCTATTGTATTTCGAAAATTGATTGAGGTTCTTTCTACTTTGGTATTGGTAGCTAAATTGAAGATACTATATAATATGTTATGTCGCAGATTTAATTCAGAAATTGCCGGATCAGAATTGCTGAAGTACATTACCTTGTGGCCGTCCCTTTTAAGTCATGCTGTTTGAGTTCCATGGACCCTTTTGCTGGTATATCTTATTTGAGAGTTAATGTTATATAATGTATATATATATACGAGAGAGAGAGAGAGAGAGAGGCTCCCTATTTCCTATGTTCTCATGCACTAGTATGTCGTAATCGTAAGAAAGACAGCGATAAATTATATATATATATATATATATATATATATATATATATATATATATATATATATATATATATATATATATACGGTATATAGTACTGTATAGATATACACAGTATGTATATATATATATATATATATATATATATATATATATATATATATATATACTGTATATTCCATTAGTTGGGGTACTGGAAATCTTTAATTGGAACTATATTTGTGTATACTTTGTATTTTGCCATCCCACATAATCGTTGATTATTAATGACAATTTTGCTTCTTAATACTGGAGAATCAAATTTTAGTTGTCCTACACCGTGGTACACGATTATACTCATGAATAGCGATATGCAATCAACTAGTCTGTAATAGCGATATGCAATCAACTAGTCTGTAATAGCGATATGCAATCAACTAGTCTGTAATAGCGATATGCAATCAACTAGTCTGTAATTAAATATCTGGAACACATTAAAGCACACATTCTGGCGTACAGTAGAGTATATGTTATTATGATTGTTCATTAGTAGAATAATACAATAACATATTATAGTGAATATTGTATAATCTATTTAATTATAGTTTTTTATATTTCATATATTATCAGCATACCTTTTACATTTAGTTTTTGTTCTTAAATATCAAGGGGCCCAATATTCTGTTGTTATCTTTTCTTAAACGAGTTTTCTAGTAGCAGTGAATTTGAAAGTGAGAATCCAAAAGTATTAATTAGCTTTACATATGACCTTTACAACAACTATAATATATCGCAATACAAATGGTCGAAATTAAATTGGTACTGATTGAAAAACAAATGAAACGAGGAATCACAACCACTGTGCTAGATTACAAACAATTAGAAGACCGATGCAATTGAAACTTCTCATCACATTAGGGACTAACTTAACTACATCATAATTTGAACCGGTGTAAGTGGAGAGAGAGAGAGAGAGAGAGAGAGAGAGAGAGAGAGAGAAACTGTGAGATAGACAACGATAGAAAGCAAACGAGAGATAAATTGTGTGAAATAGGAAGCGAGAGAGAGAGAGACTATGAGATAGACAACGATAGAAAGCAAACGAGAGATAAATTGTGTGAAAGAGGAAGAGAGAGAGAGAGAGCGAGAGCGAGAGGGTAAGTGGCTAGGATCTCTTCATAACGATCAATGACATCAGAGCTCGTTTAATTAATGGTAATAGCGACCAACCCCGTGGCCTGGCCGATTGTTTCCCGGGCGTTGATTGGCTGGCGGCATTTCTAATCTTGACGTTTATTGGCTGAGTGCGTGCTGGCCCCCCCTTCCCCACCCCCATCCTAGCCAATCATCTCACTGATCGGTGTGTAATGAGAAAACGGGAAGCTGATAATATTTACTTCACTCAAGGGAATTATTAATAACCTAATACCCAGAGGTCGTGAGTTATGACGTTAGTACGAGCCGTAACGAACCCAATACATTTTCAGCCTAATATATGTCTGCATCGTTATAACTTTCACTAACTCAGAATACTTGGCCAGTCTCGACCCTTTCAGAATTATGACATATTTTGCTACCATATTTTGGATATTAATAGACAATTGTATTCCTTACAGATAGATATTAATAGACAATTTTATTCCATGCAGATAGTGCGTCTGGAGATCTATTTGATATAAAACCTTTGACGATTAGTACTTTCAATCACACAGACCCTTCGTAAACGAAATAATTTCGCCTAATTTTAGCCTGAATATAATGAAGAAATTGGGCATGGTTTACTGAAAGGGTTAAGCTAATATTAACAGTTCTATCGTGTTGTGGGTATCGTGGCCACCAGAATGACCACGTCAGTTTTCAAGATAGGATGGTCATAGAAAGAGGCGTAGGCTAGTCGTAAGAACTCAGTATATCCGGCCCATCAGAACTCAGTATATCCGGCCCATCAGAACTCAGTATATCCGGCCCATCAGAACTCAGTATATCCGGCCCATCAGAACTCAGTATATCCGGCCCATCAGAACTCAGTATATCCGGCCCATCAGAACTCAGTATATCCGGCCCATCAGAACTGTTGATTTGGGTTGTTTATTGCTTTATGTTTGTTCAATTAAGGTGATATTTTGTTTTTATTTGTTCATATTTTGTTTTATTTCTTCATTTAGGTTCTTCCCAAGACCTTTATGAATCTTAAAAATTACCCCCAAGACCACCCATTGAGAGAAATGTATACATTTTTCGGTAGAATAAAGTCTCGGCCGATAACCGGTTCTTCCTAAATTACAGGCTTGCTATCGCTCGCCAGGAAAAAATCGACACCTACTGTAAATGGCACAAAAGGTCTTAAGATCGCCAAACTAATAGATCGAACGTCTTAACATTATAACACACATGGGGTTGAACGTTAAGCAGAAGGGGGTCCAGAAAAAAACCCCTCCCCTTTAATAGTATAGCAAAATGAGGTGTTGTATTTTAGCGTGCTTTTTTCTACAATGATCATTTCCTTGTCTTTTAACTTTGTAGCCTGTGATGGCTGAGTTAACCAGCCTGGTACACAAAGGATACTGCATCATATTATCTAGGCCACTATACCCTGTTTCAAATAGGTAGGCCAAAAATAGTGAACCCTAACCCCAAATTAGAGCTTCTTATCATGAAGATTCTAACTAACATTGGCCTCCTAAATGAAATAGATATAATCGTGTTTAATAATCGCAACGTTTATAGTATTTAAGTTTCGGGGAGATTGTAGACACCAATCGAGCGGGGCAATACCTAGGGGCGGCCTCGTAGGCATATGATTAGGAGTTGCTGAAAATCCTGTTTATTTTGTCTGGCTTCCCTCACTGATTATGTTTGTGTCTCACCTACACATGGTAATCTAGCTATCTCTAACAAACACCTCCTCCTCCTCCTATCCATTTCACTACACTAAACAAGCAAACCACTCTTCTTTCCAATACTGTACAATATAAATAAATTTAATATATACAGTGTATATATATATACTGTATACTGTATATTGGCTCTCACTCGTTTGACATATGGCTATGGTAAGGCTTGACAGATTTCCGTTAATACTTTACCGCGAACCATCATCAATATATTAAAATCCCGTTAGGTCATTTTAGACAGGCGAGATACATGGCCAGGCCCCTGCGGGATCGAGGGAGGCATTAAGTCTCGGGAGAGGCAGAGAACAGCATCAATCAACAACAAGAATCTAGGTTTGATGAGCAGACTGACTCCAGGGATACATCATAAGAGAGGAAGAGAGGAAGGATGGGGGGAAGGAGGGAGGGAGAGATAGGAATAAAGAGAGAGAGAGAGGGAGGAGGAGGAGGAGGAGGAGGAGGAGGATTTTGTTAGTAAGAATCTGAATTTGATGATCTTACGAACTCAAGGCATAGAGCTTAACCCACGGCACTGAACGAGAGAAAGAGAGAGAGAGAGAGAATGAGGCACGGGAATAGAGTGTGTGTGTGTGTGTGTGTGTGTGTGTGTGTGTATACAGGTATATATCTTCCCGATCTTGAATCATACTAATTTTGGGTTTTGGGGGTATTTATATAAGGAAGCCACAAATAATACTAGAAGATGTCCAAACCTCTATCAAATGAAGTGCCTCTGCTGTCACTGACGAGAGAGAGAGAGAGAGAGAGAGAGAGAGAGAGAGAGAGAGAGAGCCGACCATCACTTATCATTAAAGGTGTATTACTGGCAAGGCAAGTTTGGTGGACTACCAAGATGTGAGGGGAGATATGTGTGTATTTGGGGAGAGGATGGGGGGGGGGGGAGAGAGAGAGAGATTTGTGTGAGTGAGTGAGATAGTGTGTGTGTGTGTCTCATCTTTCTCTCTCTCTCTCTCTCTCTCTCTCGTTTACTGCTAAAACTAAAAGCGCATGGAATACAAGACGGTGTGTTGAAATGGATAGAAAATTGGCTCAGCAACAGAAAGCAAAGGGTAGTCATAAACGGTAAGGCATCTAAATGGACCAATGTAAGTAGCGGGGTACCCCAGGGATCGGTACTAGGACCAATTCTCTTTCTAATTTACATCAACGACATAGATGAGGGTCTCACCTGCACAATCTCAAAATTTGCTGACGATACAAAAATTGCAAATAGCGTACTCTCAAAAGAACAAGTTGACGATATGCAACACAATCTAGATAAATTGTCATGTTGGGCCCAAATTTGGCAAATGAGTTTTCAATGCGGATAAATGTAAAGTACTACATGCGGATACCTAAATGAGAAAGCAAACTATTCGATGAATGGCACTCAGCTTAAGAATGTAAACAGAGAAACTGATCTGGGAGTAACA
>CM064528.1:7130815-7150815 GCA_032716605.1 Paralithodes platypus
AAAGGGGGACGGGATTAATATCAAACCATACAAGGAGAAAGGGAGAGGAAGGATAATGATAGATAGGCATGTTTGATCAAAAGGGGGACAGAATTAATATAAACACCATGTAATGAGGAGGAAGAGAGAAGAAAGGGAGGGCAGCGAGAATGGTAGATAGGCATTGTTAAAAGTGGGGAACAGAATGAATATAAAGACGAGAGGAAAGAGGGTGGTTAAGGAGAATGATAGATTTTTTTTTTTTTTTCTATATTCCAACTACTCACTCTCGGGCATAGGCTGATATGATAGCCTTTACACTCTACCGCTGAACACGGTGAGGCCCGTGAGGTCTTGCTCCAGTCTAGGGAGTGAGACATGCGAAGCTTCACGGCTCGAAGCAACTCCCATTTCTGAAGCTGCTCCGCCTCTGCGCTTCACAGTCTCTTCCCCCAGGCTCGGACCCTCACTCTCAGAACGCCACCTATTGAGCAATTAACTCACTAGGTATTGCCCCCCTGTAGCATATTTTTGAATATGGGAATATTCATACAGTGCTATTTAATCAGGGAACAATGAGGGTATTTTTTTGGCATTTCGGTGTGCTGTGGTAATGCACTGAAACTAGGTACAGCACAAATTCCATCCCAATAATATCCATTGACATATTGGGATTCGAACCCGGGTCCATTGGATTACCAGTCCAGTGGCAAGACCACTCCGCCACACCTCCCCCTAGATAGATATGGCTGGTAAATATACTCTTAACATTTGATAGACTGAATACAGACACCATATGAGTAATAACACTTTATTGACAATGTTTCGCTTACAGCATCACCAGATCAATAGTAATGGTTAAACTATAAGCTAAAAGTTGTCAATAAAGTTTTCCTCCTTATATGGTATTTAGAATCAGGTAGAGGAAAATATGCTATGGATATATCGTTCAAAATATATTGTGTTATAATTATGCTATGGATATATTATTATGTTCCCTCCACCAACCGACTTTACTCCTAAACTCAATTAATGAAATCAACAAATACATGTGGCAGTCCAGGGATTCGAACCTAGGATGCTCACACCGAAATTCAGTGCATGTATCCATTGCGCTACGAAGACTTGTTCAACATATCTTCTATAATAATTAAACTATGGATATATCGTTCAAAATAGCTTCTGTAATTATCAGGCGTAAGGTTGGAAAAGTTGAGAAGTTGCATAGATTAAAACCAAAAGAACTAATACACATAATTAAAGACATAGTTTGACAGGGAGCGATAATCTTTCAAAATCAATTACACTTGATTGGTAGACAAAACATAGAGAGCGGATACGATTTTCCATAACGAAATATAACAATGGATGCTAAAATCTAAAATAATTTGTCTCCTACGGAAAGAAAGATAGTAAATAGAAATCCGAATGGGTTGATGATAAAACTGTGAAAGTAATATTAAGAACATAACGTGACAAGGAACGAATTAATTTAATCTTCTATAATCAGAGTAACGAAAGACGTTTACAGGAATTGCTCCAAAAATCTATTAATCTATAATTTAAAAATATTTTTTCTGATAGAGTGAAAGAAAATATAGGGGAGATGAACGACCGTAAATATGATTCCACTGTGGACTTATATTACGAGAATATCCTGGGTAAAGCCGGAGTCACGAGCCCTTTTTCGAGCAATTCTTACGGGCAATTATGGCCTGGAAGCTTAACAAATGACACTTTCCCAGAATTCAGCCGCCTAACATAATCTACCTTCAGTCTAGTTACCGATACCAGTGCGAAAATGTCCAGAAATAATACGAGAAAAAACTTGCTCATGGAAAATTGACGGAAAAAGCGCTCGTGTGACAGCGGCTTAACAGAGAGAGCGAAGGTATAAATCGAAAATATCTCTTATTACAGGAAATTAGGGGAGGATCAGAAACGAGAGGATTGGCCACCGAGAAAATTAAGCTATACGGTAGAGATCTATTTCGAAGATATCTTGTATAAACATTGAAAACATTGATAGTTTGTGTGAAGTATATCTAGAGGAACATTAACTCGACACAATTGCTACGTGACACAAATATAACAAGTCACAGACTATTAGAAATTCATGAGGACTTTAAAGGAAAAAAATTGAGGAATCTATCATTACAATTTTTTTTTTTAGTTAGGTTTCCAGTAAGTTATTGATAATGATTGTACCTTTATACCTGCAATAAATCAAGTTCATAATTATATATAATTATATTATTATATTCACGCAGAGAATAATGAAAAACATAATATGGATGAATTTAAAGAGGATTAATCTACAATATGCAGGTATATATAAAAAACATTATACAAAGCTAAACAAAAGTTTGCCTCCACAAAATGAGCTTTGCAGACAGTGTTCAGTAATACAATGAGTGAGAAGGCAAAGACACGTAGGAAAATTACAGTTTTCTATAATATATATTATGTATTTCGAATACATATTTTTGACGGGGAAAGAAAGGAGGGTAAATAGAGATATGACTTGTATTTATTTAACCCTTTAGGTACCAGCGACGTGTGTTATATTTTATTAAAGCCTTTAGGTACCAGCGACGTGTGTTATATTTTATTCTAGCTATATTTAGACGATATTATGCAGCTTAAGAAAGATATAGGTTTGTGGAAAGTACTTAGAATATACGGAGTAGAGGGCAAGTTGCTGAAAGCAGTGAAGAGCATGTATGAGGGTGCAAAGGCGGCAGTACGTGTGGAGAGTGAGCAGAGCGAGTTCTTTGACCTGAATGTTGGTTTGAAACAGGGGTGTGTGATGTCCCCGTGGTTGTTTACTGTATATATGGATGGAGTTATGAAAGAAATACTATCAAGAGCAGTGGATGTTGGTGTATCGCTGAAAAGGGAGGGAATTGAGTGGAAGCTACCTATACTGCTGTTTGCGGATGATACAGTTCTGATGAGTGATAATGAATGGGAGTTGCAGGGTCTGGTAAATGAGTTTGGAACAGTGTGCGAAAAACGGAATTTGAAGGTAAATACGGGGAAGAGCAAGGTTATGGTCTTCGAAAGGGGTGAAGTCACAGAGTGTGAGGTGAAGCTGACGGTCAGGCTATGGAGATCGTCAACTCTTTTAAGTATCTGGGCAGTGTGTTGAGTAAAGATGGGACTATGGATGAAGAGGTGCGGGAGAGGGTACAACAGGGGAAGAGGGTTGTAGGAACGCTAAAAGCAGTAACAAGAAATAGGGTGGTCAGTATGGAAGTGAAGAAGTCCTTGCATGACAGTGTGGTAATCCCGACACTGACTTACGGAAGCGAAGCATGGACGTTGGTTGAGAGACTCAGACCAAGAGTGAGAGCAGTGGAAATGAATTACTTAAGGAGTGCGTGCGGAGTTACATGGAGGGATAGACAGACTAATGAGGGAAATAAGAAGGAGGTGTGGTGTGGAAGTAGATGTGCTGGAAAGTGTGAAAAGGAACAACTTGAGATGGTTCGGCCATATGGAACGTATGGAAAGCGAGAGAATGACTAAGAGGGTGTACGAGAGCGAGGTGGAGGGACAGAGGGGGAGAGGTAAACCGAATATGAGGTGGAAGGATGGAGTGAGGAACTACATGAACGAAGGCGGTGCTGGTTGGGGGGAGGGGCGTCGACTGACTGGGGACAGAGGTGCATGGGGGCGGTTCGTTCGTGGCCACCCCTTCGGGGATCACGGCGTCAGGCAATAGAAGTAGAAGAAAGATATGTGGTACCGGTAGTTAAAAGGTGTTGGTTGAGATCATTTAAAGCCTTATTATTATTGCTAGAGGTCCTTCTTAAGCTGAATATAATCGTCTACTCATTGCCAGAGTATAATGAAAAGGACGGCACCGGTACTGAACGGGCTAAAGACATAATAACTGAAGCGGGTAAATTCGGAAATATTGTACGGTATATATAGTGTAAAGAGAGAGAGAATAACCATTGGAATTGAGAACATAAAAAATAAATGTGTCCAAAGATTTTTATGTGACTGGGAGGGCAAGGCGAGAAAAGTAAGAGAATATAATTATGCAGGTATAATTTGATAACACTTTTGTGACAGGGAGTTAAATTAATGTGTAATTAAATCTATTATTTTTGTTCTCACAGTGTTATAAGCAGAGAGGGTTTTGAACTATAAAGGTAAAATTTGCAGGTATTTGTATGTTAAGGGAGTTGACCTGCTTTTTTGTCTCTCCTTTTTTCTCTCCCTCTCTCTCTAGTTTGTGTCCATTCGGCCCCATTCAGCATACTGTTTTAAAAAGTTTATCCCATCCAGGTGTCGATTATTTCCTGGCTAGCGATAGCGAGCCAGCATTTTATGGAGAAATCCGGCTTCGCCGGAGATATTTTTCTATCGAAAAATTTACAAGTTTAGCCTGCTGTCAGAAACATTGGGTTTAAATATGTTGGCTCGCTACCGCTCGCCAGGAAAAAAATCGACACCTGGATGGGGATAAACGTCTTTAAAAAGTAGGCTGAATGGGGCCGAATGGATACAAACCAGATAAAGAGGGAGAGAGAGAGAAAAAAAAAACGAGGTGAGCCCTCTTAAATAGTTTCCCGAAACGAATTACATTCTTAATTATCGTCTGTATTGTAGGGTAGTAAGCAACACCATGGAAAGTCATAAAGTGCAAGATATTGTAAAGGTATTTTTCGAAATTATTCGTGTGTACATAAAGTGACTTGAATTCATATATGTTGTAAACTTAATTATTTTCGTCATAACTATAGTGATATAGGAAAAGTAACAATATTTTGCCTGGCAATTTTGGAAAACTATTCTCTCTCTCTCTCTCTCTCTCTCTCTCTCTCTCTCTCTCTCTCTCTCTCTCTCTCTCTCTCTCTCTCTCTCTCTCTCTCTCTCTCTCTCTCTCTCTCTCTTCTCTCTCTCTCTCTCCTCTCTCTCTCTCTCTCTCTCTCTCTCTCTCTCTCTCTCTCTCTCTCTCTCTCTCTCTCTCTCTCTTTATTATAGAGGTATAGTATTGTGAGCGTGGGTAAATTAGTAAATAGATATATCACATTGAGACAAATAGTTTGTTTGTGGCGACTCTAGATGTTAGATTCTAGATTAAATGAAACAACTATTATTATTAAATGAAGTATTACAGATTTAAATGATCAAAATACACATATAACTGGGATAGTGTTGTGTACGGTAGTAAAACGAAATAGAGAATCTCAAGTTACAGAACAATAGATACCTAATTACGCCAGAGCCCAATTACTCTGCACCAAACGTGTGTCTCTCTAATTGTCTACTAATTATAAGGAAGTGACACAACAATAATACATAAAGTTACGAAAAGGGAAGAAGAAGATTAGTGGACGCTGGAGGAATAATTTAATACAGATAAATATGACATAGGCAATTAAATGGAAGCGAGGGAGACAATATGTAAAACGTAATGCAAATATGTAATAAGACGAAATTGCAGATAGGCATAATGGAAACTACATACAGATGAAGGAAGGGCAAAAAGTTAGGATTATGGGTGGGCGATGGAAATGTGGGCGATGGAAATGTGGGCGATGGAAATGTGGACGATGGAGCGTTGTCAATATATAAAGAAGGTCAAATGGTAGATTGGAAACTATAATCTATAATTTGTTTAGAAAGATTGTAAGTAAAGACATATAGATTGTAAGTAAAGACATATAGATTGTAAGTAAAGACATATAGATTGTAAGTAAAGACATATAGATTGTAAGTAAAGACATATAGATTGTAAGTAAAGACATATAGATTGTAAGTAAAGACATATAGATTGTAAGTAAAGACATATAGATTGTAAGTAAAGACATATAGATTGTAAGTAAAGACATATAGATTGTAAGTAAAGACATATAGATTGTAAGTAAAGACATAGATTGTAAGTAAAGACATATAGATTGTAAGTAAAGACATATAGATTGTAAGTAAAGACATATAGATTGTAAGTAAAGACATATAGATTGTAAGTAAAGACATATAGATTGTAAGTAAAGACATATAGATTGTAAGTAAAGACATATAGATTGTAAGTAAAGACATATAGATTGGAAATGTATAAATAGATATGCAAACTATAGAAGGTAAGAGGAAGGTTGATTAATTAAATAGGTGATACATTACTCATTATTAAAAAACAAAAACAATGATTATACAAAGCCAGCAGTGATAGTACAAAGGAGTACAACAGAAATCAAGCAACAACTGATCTAGTGACCCTTCTAGGCTGCTTGTCCTCCAAAACACTGAGGATCAAGTGTCCAAACAGTGGTTTAGAGTGGGTAAGGGAACATTGGAAAGGGAACTACTACCCTGGAACTAATGTCCGTGGCAGGATTAGGAATTCACAGATGGGTTAGTAACTGAGGGGAGGATAAACTATATAGTAATAGTGATGATGAGAACAATGAAGAAGATATGCTATGATAGGAAAGTGAAACAAGCAGTGATGGTGGTGATGAGAACAACGAAGAAGATATATGCTATGATAGGAAAGTGAAACAGCAAGAAGGGTAGGCGGACACCTGCCAAAGATAGTGAAGATAAATGGTGTAGAGGGAGCGATACCAACGCTAGACAAGGGGAGAGAGAGAGAGAGAGAGAGAGAGTGAGTGAGGGTTAGAGAGAGTGAGAACAAAATTGTTTTCCTAAATTGCCTGACGAAATTTTGTAACTTCTCCGGTCATGTTCGAATTTCGTATTTTTAAGGGTAGATTTGGATTAGTCACGTCATTGTAATTCCAACGGTATATATTTGTTTTAATTTTTGGTCATTATTTATGCCCATAGAGATTGATTTAGATAAAATCAAAATTAACTCATGGACGAGGCATCAATGCATGAATTTTGACCAGATTTGTGTCACAAGTACACTTTGAGCCCCTCAATCCATTGGTACCATCATAATTTAAGTCGACCATTATTATAGGGTTTAGGTTTTGAACTGACCTCCCAAAACGCCCAAAAAGGTCGATTTTCGACCAGAGGACTTAACAGTCCTCTGGATATACTATTTTGAGGGTGTACTTGCCAGAAATCAAGACACTAGGTGAACTTTAAGAATATATTCTAGTGGCATACTCACCAATAACATAAGTAACGTAGAGTTTCTATTTAGGGTACACTCTTAAAATAATTCGAGATAGGCCAAGAAATTCTTTAAAGCTCAGTAGTTCCCAAAACAATGCGGTATCATTAAATACACGATATAGTAAATATAGAAAACGAACTTAATATATGTAAAGGGGGCACTGTAAAAATAACTAAAGATATTTGGAGGGGGTACTCACCAAAAACAGAGAGGTAGACAGGGAACGTTATGGGGTCGGTCGGGTGCGTATTAACCTGACACTCATAGCGGCCCGAATCCCGAGGCTGCACCGAGTTGATCTTGAGCACCCAGGACTGAGAGTTGGAGTCCGGAGAGTGGATCACCTCGAACCGGTCGTCGGCGGTGTAGGTGTACTGGGCCACGGTCAGGATGTGCAGGTCCGAGACTCGAATCCATGACACCTGAAGGAAAAGAAAGACAAACCATGCTGCATGAATTTGTCGATCCACTGTAGAGGTTTATATTTTTTAGTGGGTGACCGGACAACTTAACCAGTAGACCATTTCAACCATTAGCTCTCAACCAGTACCAAATCAACCAAGACGGTTAGGTTAGTTCTATATATTGTCACTGGTTTGGTTGGTCTTGGTTGATTTGGCACTGGTTGAGAGCTACTGGTTGTAATGGTCTACTGGTTGAGATGTACGGGAACCATTGTAGTGTTGTATGATCAGGCGAGGTGTATTGGGAGGTTTAAAGGTACTGAAGATGTGTAGATTTGAGACTCAAATATGCAGTAACATTTGGAATATATTTGATTGATTTTGATATATTGGATTATGTGCATAAAGTAAGGAGATACGGGTACATACATATTAGGGGGTTCAAGGCATTTCCACTCAAAGTAGGTCATATAATCACTACCATTGTGTGTCAACAAGTGTTTTCATCAGTACCATATTGGGTACCGTGTTAATCAAGCACAAATTGTTTAGTTGTATGGGGGGAGGCAGGCAAATAGATATTCAACTAAGATCACATAATGGCGAATCTTGCAACAACCATTCAACGGCAAACAGGTACTCATATAAGATCACATAATGGAGGATATCACTGCATCCATTCTACGACCCACTCTAATAATCACACAGCAATTTAATCCAGGCATGCTCAGATTAATATGCAGGATTCGAAACTGCATGATAAATCGTAGGCTTGTGCATAATTATTGAACTGTATTGATAGCGTAATGCATAAATGCGCGGAATTCCGTTGTGAATATCCTAGGTTCGAGTCCTTGGAGTGCCACATGTTGTTTGTTGATATCATTAATTGAGTTAGAAGTAAAGTTGGTTGGTGAAAAAATATGAATATAGTCCTTATCACCACCACCACAAGGTTCTCAGCAATTACAGGAGACCAACGAAGCTCATAGACAGAAGGTAAACAGTGTCCCAATGATCGCCTTTCCACTGAGTTAACGTGCAGGAAATTGAAAGACGGGAGATACACAGGGGGGGATTCACAGTTCCAATATCCGGTGGGTGTGTAGTCCTACCCTGATCACTGAGAGAGAGTGAGTGGAGTGAGAGATAGATAGAGAGAGAGAGAGAGAGAGCGAGAGAGAGAGAGAGAGAGAGTGTGTGTTACGGGTGAGAGAGAGTGAGTGAGGGTGAGAGAGAGAGTGTGTGTGAGAGTGAGATAAAGAGGAGAGAGAGTTATATATATATATATATATATATATATATATATATATATATATATACACCGTATATAATTATATATATATATATATATAAATATATATATGTAATATATACTGTATATGATAATTTCCCAAGCCCCTAAAAGACTCTCCAAAACACTCATTATCACCTTAATATCCCTACAGCCCCACCCAAATTCACCCCCTCCTCCCCAAATCCAACCCCCTCTCCCAGTGTTTGTCCTAGATCGGTAGTTTGCACACACATGGACCCTCCACACTATTTGGGGGGCCTCGTATGCTTGACGGCTGTTTCGTGTTACTCACCAAACCATCCTTCACAACCTTCAAAGCCATTAATCCACCCTTCCCCTCCCCAATATCCTCCCTATCCTCCTCAATAACCCAACCCCTCCCCCTCTCAAATCTGCCCCACCCCACCCCCCACCCCAGCATTTCTACCCCCCAAAAGAATCGCCCCCTCTCCTCCCCCATAATCCCTCCTCCCCCTCTCAAATCTGCCCCCATCTCTCTCCCTCCCCCTCCCCCCCCCCCCCGTATTTGCTTGCTCAAACACCGAACCCCCTCTGACGACTCAACTCAGTTGCTTGCTGGCTCTATCGTGTGGTTTTGCTGGCTGATAATTTGGCATATTCGTTTGGCTTTTTTTTTTTTTTTTTTTTTATTTGGTATAGATTGAATTGGGAGTGTACTTAATTAATTGTAGATATTATTTGATTTGTTTATGTACTTACGTAGGCTATATCTATTGATTTTGTATGAATATATTGTTTATTTATATTAATAATATCATTATATATGGTCCCTAACACCCAAAATCTTAAGCTTTAACTCGGGGAAACCTGCTCATTTGCTCAGTCATCGTTGGATAAGATTATGAGTGTTAGCATGAAAGGTGACATAGTAGCCAAAGTGTTCTCAATAATCTCTGTAATAACTTGCAGTTTATGTAGCCTTCGTCTTTAATTTCCTAGGATACGTCACTTTTGGAGCAAACTTCCTGCATTCCGTATACTTTAACCATTGATTGAGAGGTGTGGCTCAGTGATTACCGTACTAGACTAGCAATCATGAGGACGCGGGTTCGATTTTCGGTGTATCTAAGGGGAGATTTTGGTAATTTAGATGTTTGCTGTTTTTCTTGTCTTCAATAATTCAATAAAATCCTAGCGATACGCCATAAAAGCACCGGTTGTCCTATCTAGTGTAATAGTGATATATGAATTCTCCTCAAACCAAATTAAATACGGTGGGAACAAGTTACCCAGTTAATCAAGATAATGGCACGTAGTGCGAACAAGTGCTGTGCCTAATACCATCTCTTGGGCACACATGGAACCTTTAGTTATCGCAGGGGTCATAGGCTACAAGGGACTGAAGTTCTCGAGAAAGGGTTCCAGTCCTGACGCTATTCTTGACTTACAGTGTGCTGGCTTAATAATCCAGCAGGGTTGATAGCCTCTGAAGTCCTGTTTTAACTAACTAGGCTACGGAGAAAATGCCTTAATCCTTAGCTGGGAAAAAAAATACTATTACCTGTTCAAATTTGTATATGAAAAATCGATCGTGACAATCCACCTTTTCTGTCTCGGCATCTTTAGTGTAACAACTTATGAATTCGAATTTTACGAAAAGTATCGTATGGCGACATATGATAATGTGCCCTCAGTTTAGTTGCCGAGTATCATGCAACGGAAGTCCAGAAATATTGTCAAAATCAAGTTGCCAATCAAAAGTTGACGGAAAAAGAACTTGTGTGACTTGATTTTCCCTTCCATATAGGTGGTATCATACGACCGCATTTTCCAGCAATTCTCGATACGCAAATGTTTTTTTCTCGTACTATGCTGAGGCTCTTTCGCATTGGCATCGGAAACTAGATCAAAGGTAGAGTATGTTTGGAGGTGTAATTTTTAGGGAACTTGAATTTTGAAGCTGCCAGACTACAATTGCCCGTACAAATTGAGGGAACAAATTGTTCGTGTAAGACCGCCTTAAAACAGCCACCAATTTCAGTTCACGATGACGAAATCACACGAACGCTTTTACCAGCAACTTTCGATTGACACCATTACTGTCAAAATGCTGAGAATATTTTGCACCTGTATCAGTAAGTAGAGTGGTTGTAAATTATACCAAGTGACCAAATTCTTCTTTAAGTACAATCCGCGTTAAGTATTAGGAGAGTTAACGAAAAAAAATGCCTGAAAAAAATAATCTTCCATGTAAATCCCCGAACCGGCCACCAATTTGAGTCCGTAAACGCTTGATACGCGCCCTTCATCAGAGAGAGAGAGAGAGAGAGAGAGAGAGAGAGAGAGAGAGAGAGAGAGAGAGAGAAAATTATCTGACCACTAGTTTTTCCTTAAGCTATATCAATCTCGGACCAATTTGGGGAGGGGGGGGGGGGGGTAAATTTCGGTCTCAGAGGTTTTGAGGCTCTGTCATTAAGCGGCTGAGAGATGCGTTGTGGGTTTCGTGGTTCCTAGTGATTTCCAAGAGTGCAGGACGAGAGAGAGAGAGAGAGAGAGAGAGATAGAGAGAGAGACTGAGACTGAGAGAGAGAGAGAGACTGAGAATGAGACTTTATAGATTTACTGACCTCGCGTGGTGGTCTAGAGTTAATTTTAATAGTAAAGGGTAAAGTTTAGGGGCTGTTCCTCGTCGCGGTGCTTCTTCCCTCTGGGGCCCAAGGTGGGATTCACGTTATAACGGTATACTTACCCATGTGAGACGTCCTAAAACCCCAATTACTATAGTTGTTTTAATTATTTATTGGTTTTAATTTGTGTTATTTGTTTTTATATTATATATATATATATATTATTTTCTTGGGAAACAAAGACAAATAGTGTGATGAGACCGCCCATTTGTCTCGAATTGATGGTGGACTTAACTTGAGCTCTCTAACCAGTGCGTCATAGGAGAAACAATGGATATTACTAGCCCCAACTAAAGGAAAGTAGAATATGAGATAAGCGGGAGTTTCTCTTTTAGATCAGGTAATGTTTAGGTAAATCAGGCTTGGGTAGATTATATATTAGGTTTGGTGTGGAGAAATTTGCCTTGATTTTGCCCAGAATTACTCGTGAGGGAATGGACCGTAAACTGTTTGAGATATTAGCGATTGTCATGTAAGGGCGCCAAGGGTCGTTTCGTGTGTTCTGGCTATTTCGTGAATTATATCCCCATGTTTAATTTTCATTACACACTTCCTCAATTTCGAACAGTAGTCCATATTATATCACGTTACAGTTTCCAGTATGTTTCTTTCGCTCTGGGCTGTATTAATGGCTGACAAATATATACAAAATGCTTAAATGTAGGTTAATAATTAAGATGATTATAGTATTTATAATAAATATACTATTACTGTTACTATTACTACGACTGCTATTACTACTACTACTACTGCAACGCTATAACTAATACTATATTTCGTCAATAAATAAATACACACACACACACACACACACATATATATATATATATATATATATATATATTTATATATATATATATATATATATATATACCTTGTTAATATATATATTCCTTTGAGTAAAACTGGAACGTCATTTGTGTATAAGAATTCTTGCGTTCCTCTTATCATCTTTTCATGTCGCTTTACCCTTTACTCAGGCAACAGCTAGCAGTGTTTTCATGTCGCTTTACCCTTTACTCAGGCAACAGCTAGCAGTGTTTTCATGTCGCTTTACCCTTTCCTCAGGCAACAGCTAGCAGTGTTTTCATGTCGCTTTACCCTTTACTCAGGCAACAGCTAGCAGTGTTTTCATTGTCGCTTTACCCTTTACTCAAGCAACTGCTAGCAGTGTTTTCATGTTGCTTTACCCTTTACTCAGGCAACAGCTAGCAGTGTTTTCATGTCGCTTTACCCTTTACTCAGGCAACAGCTAGCAGTATTTTCATGTCGCTTTACCCTTTACTCAAGCAACAGCTAGCAGTGTTTTCATGTCGCTTTACCCTTTACTCAGGCAACAGCTAGCAGTATTTTCATGTCGCTTTACCCTTTACTCAGGCAACAGCTAGCAGTGTTTTCATGTCGCTTTACCCTTTCCTCAGGCAACAGCTAGCAGTGTTTTCATGTCGCTTTACCCTTTACTCAGGCAACAGCTAGCAGTGTTTTCATGTCGCTTTACCCTTTACTCAAGCAACAGCTAGCAGTGTTTTCATGTTGCTTTACCCTTTACTCAGGCAACAGCTAGCAGTGTTTTCATGTCGCTTTACCCTTTACTCAGGCAACAGCTAGCAGTATTTTCATGTCGCTTTACCCTTTACTCAAGCAACAGCTAGCAGTGTTTTCATGTCGCTTTACCCTTTACTCAGGCAACAGCTAGCAGTATTTTCATGTCGCTTTACCCTTTACTCAGGCAACAGCTAGCAGTGTTTTCTTCCCTTTCCTACATATATTTTCACTTTCATCTTGCTCTTTCTCCCTGTCTTCCCTTTAACCTGTGTATTTACTCCTCTTTCTTACTTCCTTTATTCCTCTTTATTGTTCCGTTAATGTTGTCCTTCTCCTCCCCTTTGTTCCTGTATTTTCTTGTATTACTATAAGAATAATAATGATAATAATAATAATTATTATTATTATTATTATTATTATTATTATTATTATTAGTAGTAGTAGTATTATACAGCACCCATCTCCGCTTTCGTTTCGGTGCCTTGCTTATTCTCCATTTCTTTTTCTTTTGTTTTCTTGTTCATATGTTCGCCTGTGTGTATCTTCTTTGCTATGTTTATGTTTTTTGTTTCTAATATCTGTGACATATATTTTAATATTCTTGTTGTTTTGTCATCACAGAATTCCTCAGCTCATTCAGACCGAGAACAGATGCTGTCTTTCGTCCCATTCTTCTCGTTCTTGGAAATTCTTAACTCATCTTCATTCATCTATGCACGGAGAACTTGCGATTTCCACTAATTTATTCTGCCTCCTTTCTCTCGTTTATATCCTCTGTTAAGCCCTTTGTGTTGGTCTCTAAAGGCAAGTAATAGTATGCGTTCTGTATTGGAGTTTGTCTTTGTCTTTCGATATTGTGCTATGTGTATTATATATATATATATATATATATATATATATATATATATATATATATATATATATATATATATATATATATATATATATATATATATATATATATATATATATATATATATATGTGTGTTGTATATAAACATAAATTTTGCCGGAGGCCATATTCCTTTTTATGAGGGTGGCCATACAAAAAATGCCCTAAAGCGGACCTGTCCCTTGTGAGAAGGACAACCTGTGCCAGTATACTTAAGGATTGACCACTTAATTTAGGGTCCGTCCGACTCTTGAGGAGCTCTATTTATCTTTTAAGTATTACTTTTGTACAGTGGTGTGCGGCTAGTCCATCCATTAACATGCTTCACCCTTCGATAAGTAGTGATTAGGTATTCTCCCCTAGATGGTTTGCTGACCAAGGATTACAAGTCCCTTCCACCCAGAATATATATATATATATTAAATTTTGCTTGCATTGCCATTTATAAAGTATTTTCCTCAATATTTCCCTTGCTTTGCTATTTCTAAAACATTTTCTTCAATATTTGCTTTTCTATTTAAGTAAATGCCATGTTTATCTTCTGTGTTTTCCCTTTCCATCGTCTACTGTACATTCCGTCTTATACAGTTCTCTCCTTTGTGATGTATAGTTTATCTGTTTATCCTATGATTCGTATAGGGTTACTTTTATATACTATTTGTCTTTCACTTACTGTTTGCTGTTTTCTATCTCACTATTTTGTTATTTTTTGGTGCAGTTCATTACTCTCTACCCATTTTATTCGTACTTGGTGTTGTATTTTAAATTGTCCACATTTGTTTATGTCAGACATTTATTAGTATCCATGTTTTAATGCTTGCTTTATTGTATTCAGAATGTATTTATATTTTGTATAATTTATTTTCACATTATGTATATTTTTCTACTATTTTACTATTTACCGGTAGTTTATCTTGTCTACCATCCCTCATTTTGTTCCTGTTTCACTTTAATTATTTATACTTGTATATACCGGCATATATATATATTAAATTAACATGCATTCTAAAGCCATTCATTATCGTCATAACTTTTGCACTATTCATCGTTTTCTTTCCTCCCTATATTTGTCCAGTATATCAGTTGTTGTCCTTATTTTGTCGTCCTATTGTTAACACTCCTAATTGCGTATTTTTCTGTATTTTCACTTTTATATTTGGAAGTAGAGCAGCTGTTGTCCTTTTGTGTGACTGTCCTAATTAATCCACTATTCATCTTCTGTTATTTTTTCCACATTTATTTGTTCCATTCTTTTTTCCACATTTATTTGTTCCATTCTTTTTTCCACATTTATTTGTTCCATTCTTTTGTCCACATTTATTTGTTCCATTCTTTTTTCCACATTTATTTGTTCCATTCTTTTTTCCACATTTATTTGTTCCATTCTTTTTTCCACATTTATTTGTTCCATTCTTTTTTCCACATTTATTTGTTCCATTCTTTTTTCCACATTTATTTGTTCCATTCTTTCCTATCATTTGTTTTCCTTATAATTTGGTCGATTGCTTTTAACTATTCGTCGCACTTTTTACTATTTTTCCACATGTGTTTTTGACATTAGATTAGCTGTTCTAATACTTCCGTCCTATTTTATCCATTACTATTTACTGTTCTTCCACTTTTATTCACATTATTATATATTATTTACTTCCTATGACTTAAATTGCTTCAAACTCCGTGTGTCCAGGCGTTTTTAGCTCGAACGTCCCTTGATTTCGGCCCTATCACTCTTTGAAATCTGGGGGAGGCACTCGCTGCAGGCAGATATGCCTTTTGTCTCCCTCATTCACATAGAAAAATAAATAAAAATAAATATATATATATATATATATATATATATATATATATATATATATATATATATATATATTTATTTATTTATTTATGTAACCTATATGCATTTATTTGATTTATGTATTGTATCCACTATTTTCTCCGTATTTACCATTTTCCTGCAATTCTCCCGTCCCCCGTGAAATCTTCCTGTCACTTCTTTTCTTCCAATTTTCCTCTCTATTTTCCTTCCCCCTCTCGTTCCCTGACTTGGGCTATTGTGAGTTCATGTCCTTTCAGTTTGTCTGGGGGTGGGGTTTACTTTTATTTAAGGTTTTTCTAACTTCCTTAAATTCCCTTCCTTTGTGTGTATTTTGTTTATCTTTATTTATTTATATACTTTATATATTTATTATTATTTTACTTTTATTTAGAGTTGTCTGAGTTACTGAAATTCCCTTCCGTTTTCTTTTGTCTGGGGTTGGGTTTACTTTTATTCAAGTTTGTTTTCTAGCTTTTTTTTAATTCCCTTCTTCCCACTTTTATATTTATATTATCATCTTTTATTTTGTCCGGGGGTTGGTTTACTTCGATTATTTTTAGTGTGAAGGAAGTCTGAGAAGGTGTTTTTGGGTAGTCTAGGGGACAAACTACAATGCATTGCTCGACAATAGCAACAGAAAGCAGATTGTGTTCAGAGGCAGATAATGTCAGCTTCCTCAGAACATCTTTCCTCTTCCTGTGGCTTGAATGTCCTCTAACGCAGTGCTCTCTCTCATTGTGGTTCATTCTTATGTTCCTTGAATGTGTCTTATCACCCCCCCCCCCTTCTCCGAGGGAACACACGCTTTAGGCAACTTCTTCCTTTTATTCCCTTCCATCACAATAGTTATTTTTTATCCAGATACAGTACGCAAATACATACACACACACACACACATATATATATATATATATATATGCTCAATAGGTGGTGTTCTGAGAGTAAGAGTCTGAGTCTGGAGGGTGAGACGGTGAAGCACTTGAGCAAAGCAACCAGCCGCTTCAGAGATGGAGCTGCTTCGAGCCATGATGGATGCTTCGCATGTCTCACTCCCCAGACTGGAACAAGACCTCACGGGCTTCACCGTGTTGAGCGGTGGAATGTACAGGCACTCAGCCTCCCCGAGAGGGAGTAGTTGGAATATAGAAAAAAAATATAAATAAATAAACAAATATATATATATACCGGTATATACCGGGTATCTATATATATATATATATATATATATATATATATATATATATATATATATATCTGCAAACCTAAATATTTAGTCGATGTTGTACCTTTAGACAGTCACACACATACACGAAAACCAGCTTTGAAAATTTTATTACACGACGCTGAATGTGAAAACTCTCCAAAGGATTAATTGTTCCCAGAACCAACGACACCGACTTTGTAACCCAGATCATTTAACAGCTATACATAGTAGACGCTCTTTAAAAAAAAAATATTCATACTCAAAAATCCTGTCCCACTTTAAAAAATTTCAACCTTATTTTCCCTATTTATATGAACGAACCGTTCTATCCTTGAGAACGTATGGAGGTAGAGTAAAAAAAAAATACCTTGCATTGCAGCACCACAAATTGAGGAGAGAGAGAGAGAGAGAGAGAGAGAGAGAGAGAGAGAGAGAGAGAGAGAGAGAGAGAGAGAGAGAGGGGGGGGGGGGAGAGCGAGCGTGTAGTTCCTGTACTAGGATCCAGATGCTATATTGAACAATACACTATAGCTCTGAAACGAGATATTCAGGTTATTACTCTCTCTCTCTCTCTCTCTCTCTCTCTCTCTCTCTCTCTCTCTCTCTCTCTCTCTCTCTCTCTCTCTCTCTCTCTCCCTCCCACCTCCTTAATTCGCGTCGTCAAAGGCTCTGGTAGCTATAGAAACCAAATGGAGAGCCCAAGACAGGACTCGTACATACAGTATGCTGCTCCCGACAGTTAGCTTTATGCCTTTATTAATTACTGCTAATTATCTCTGGACGGAAAACACTGTAAGAAAGAAGGTCCATAGCACACTAGATTTTTTATTTGTTATTCAATTAATTCTTAATAAGCTGGAGTGGTACGTCTGTATGACTTCAAGTGATTGAATTACAACAAAAGATTATTATTCAAGCTCTAATTAATTGTCCTGGCGCACACGTCCTTTATACATTGAAATACTAATATATATATAAAGAGAGAGAGAGAGAAAGAGAGTTAGTTGGTTAGTTAGTTAGCTAGTTATTCAGTTATTCAGTCAGTTAGTTAGTTAGAAAGACAGACAGACAGACAGAGATAGGGGTAACCAGATAAAGAACAAGAAAGTGATATAATAATATGGAAACCATAATCCGACTAAGGAGAGAGAGAGAGAGAGAGAGAGAGAGATAATATATTGTATGATATACTACCAATACATATCTTAATAAATATATTCATAATATATACTATAATGAAACTTATATAATCAGGACAAATGTATCCTAGTTGGAAGAGATTGAGCTTTAAGATAGTCATCAACAGAAATGTTATGTCTTTAGCTCAGAAAAATGCACTAAACTAAATAGCGCACCTCATATAATAAGCAAAGTTTAAATAAAAAAAAAAAAAAAAAAAAAAAAAAGAGAGAGAGAGAGAGAGAGAGAGAGAGAGAGAGAGAGCATCTATGGAACTCATTAATCCCCGTATCCCCATCCCAGCGGCCCGTTTCGTTTATTGCGCGGGTAAACAGCACTTTTAACCAGCTAATTACCCTGACTAATGACCCCACTAATTACCCAGATAGCTCATGTGATTTAGGGAATTGAAAATCTACTATACGATAAATCCGCATGTAGTTAATCCAAGCCCCCCGCGAGTGCTATCTCTTGTCAGGGCTAATTGGTTGTTAATTCTCAACTACTCGGCTAATTAGGGGTTATAATTGGCCATTTGTATCCATCGGTTGTATTTTAATTGGGTCCTATAAATGTAGTTGAGAGTTGACAGATGGAGTGGAGAGGTATAGGAGTGAAAGTGGTGTTGGGTGGGATGAGAGACGAGGGGTTTCCGATTCCAATGCGGAAGAGCCTCATAATGGAACGAAACAAAAAAAAACAAGAAAAACAAAACTTGTAACTCACAATTGCTGGAAAATGGGCGCGTGTGACACCACCTTAACCCCACCTTTAAGGGGAGGTTTTTAGTTTGTTTCCTACTCCTCCAGTAATCTTAAAATGTCACCCCCTTGACCCCCTTTCAAGATAAATTTATACATTTTTCGGTAGATAAATGTCCCGGCCAAAGGCCGGTTCCTCTTAAATTACAGGCTCGCTATCGCTCGCCAGGATAAAATCCACACCTGAATGGCACGAAAGGTCTTAATATGGGGTGAAAGTTCTTAAAATCGCTAAACTAATGGGGCGAACGTTTTATAATATCAAAAGCAATGGGGCTAAACATGAGGGAGAAAGGGGTCAAGAAAAAAATCCCTCAAGTGGAGATCTCCCCTTAAGGGGACGTTATCTTATATATAATTATTATATATATATATATACTGTATATATATACTGTATATATATATATATATATTTCTTTTATGAAGTACATTATAAGCTACATAACATTATATAGGGTAACCAAATGTATCTGAACGTTACGTCATCGTGTTGAAAGGGTTAACAGTGCAGAATTTGATAGTGGCTTGTGAAAACGTCGGAAAATTACCATGTTAAACCAGCTTAAGGGGGGCAGGGTTTCTTTATTGGTCGATTATTATATTTATTGATTATTGTTTTGTTTCCTCCCTAGACCTACATCAAGCTTTAAAAAACATCCATAGGATCCCCCTTCAACATAAATTTGTAAATTCTTCGGTAGAAACATGGTCCGGCCGAATCGACACCTAAATGGCACGAACGGTCTAAATATTGACAAATATATGAGCCGAAAGATCTTAAATTCGCCAAATTAATGCCGAACGTCTGAAAATCTGAAAACTAATGGGGCTAAACATCAGGCAAAAGGGGGGACAAGACAAAAAATCTCCCCTTATTAGATCCCGCCATTTAGCTACCAGGTAATTAGGGTAATCAGGGACGTAATTGTTTGACGATGCTTACCTAATGAGGGGTGTTAGCCAAGCGGGAAAGGATAATTGGTTCGTAATGGGATGGTAATTGGTTGTAGTATGACTTGGTTCATAGTTAATTGTCTTTGTTTTTTACTTAATTGCCTCTTCTGATAATGATTGTATACATACAGTCTACTGGTGAATAAATACTTGTATTTTGGTCGGAGGGAGTGGAGGTCGGGCGCCAGTGGAGGTCGGGCGCCAGTGGAGGTCGGG
>CM064528.1:7155815-7180815 GCA_032716605.1 Paralithodes platypus
GTCCGTTATATTTTAGTCTAGCTATAATTAGACGATATTTTGCAGCTTAGGAAGGATATATAGTAGCTAAGAGGATTAATTGAGATAGTCTGTAGTCTTTTAATGGGTAGACGTCCTTCCTAAGATTAATAACATCTTGTGATTGTTTCCAGAATATAATGAAAAGGACGTCACCGGTACTGTACGGGTTGAGTGTGTGGCAAGGGCATAGAGCGGGCTACGATTTTGCTCCAATCTTGTAATTTATGATATCTTAATTTCCTATTATTTATCAGTGATATAATACATTTACTTAAGGGGAGGTATTTAGTTTGTTCCCTAGACCTCCATCAAGCTTAAAATTACACCCCCTTGAGTCCCTTTCAAGATAAATTTGTACATTTTTCGGTAGAAAAATTTCCCGGCCGAAGGCCGGTTCCTCTTAAATTACAGGCTCGCTATCGCTCGCCAGGATAAAATCGACACCTGAATTGCACAAAAGGTCTTAACCCGTGGAGCCCCGGCTAGTTTTGTAATGTTTGCGCACCAGAACCCGGCCGGTTTTCAAAAAATGGTTTTATTCCAGAAACAATAGCGAATGGGTTAGGAATGAAGGAAAAACCACGAAAAAACTGCTCAAAAAGCTTTAAAAATGGTCCTACAGAGCCCCCGAAAATGGGTTTTACAAGAGTAAAAAATTGAAGGCAATTATCCCAAAAAACCAGGTTATTGAGCGCTCGCGCGCACGCACGTGGACTTTGAGAGTTTTCAACCATCGGCACGGTTGCGTGGGATACGTACACAGTTCCCATACAAATCTGAGCCCTCTTGAGTGGCTACACTTGAGGTTACGGTCGGCGCAATTAGGGTGACGCGTCAGGCGCGTCTCTGGGGCTGTGCGTTACATACATCGCCGACGCGTCAGACGCGTCGCTGGGGCTGTACGGGTTAATATGGGGTGAAAGTTCTTAAAATCGCTAAACTAATGGGGCAAACGTTTTATAATATCAAAAGCAATGGGGCTAAACATGAGGGAGAAAGGGGTCAAGAAAAAAATCCCTCAAGTGGAGATCTCCCCTTTACATAATATAAACATAGCTATGCAGAATATCTTGTATATCTTGTATACAGACGACATTGCTTAATGGGAGATTTCCACTTGAGGGACTTTTTTCTGGACCCCTTTCTCCCTTATGTTTAGTCCCGGCCGAAGGCGGGTTCCTCCTTTAGTACTGGTTCGCTATCGTTCGTCAGGAAATCAATCGATACTTAAATGGCACGTATGGTCTTAAAATTGACAGAAAAGGGGCGAAAGGTCTTTAAATCGCTAAACTAATGGAGCGAACATCTTACAATTTCAAAACTAATGGGGCTAAGCATGAGGAAGAAGGGGGTCCATAGAAAATAACCTGAAGTGAAAAGCTCCCCTTAAGGTGTGCAGTAAATGAGGATCTGACCAGGACACCCTTTCAATCAGATTAGATTAGTAACATTTTCATAAAACAGTTTGGGCGCACAATTAAATTTGGCTTTATGTTAATTAACATAACGGTTTATAATATTATATATAAGACTCGAACATTAAATAAAGAGCCTATACGACTCTAGCGAAATGTTAGTATAATTTATTGTTTCAAATACACGTTCCACAATGATTTGATATCTGTGGTAGAATGAATATATTGTTCAGTGAACCGCAGCTTAAAATAAATGGTTCCACTTTTCATGATGATTTTGGGAAATATTTGTGTAAAAATTGAGATTAATACCGCCATTCAGTGCTGTGAATAATACATTGAAATTCGAGATAATGAAATTTTGTGTTATGTTCATATATCAATTATATACAGGTATTTAACTTATACAGTATATATATACCGGTATATATATATATATATATATATATATATATATATATATATATATATAGAGAGAGAGAGAGAGAAAGAGAGAGAGAGAGAGAGAGAGAGAGAGAGACTGGGACTGGCAAGTATACAGACAAATAAGCACATATCACATATGCATACAGACACAGACATACAGTAACACATAGACAGATAACGAGACACATACCATACGCACACACTGACAGACAGACATACACACACATTGACAAACAGACACACACACACTGACACATACACATACACACATAGTAACAGCTAGACATACATACACACCCGCGTACATGCAAACAGAAACACAGACAGATACAGACAGGTGGACAGACAAATACACAGTCACAAACTACAGGAACAAAGACACACACACACACCTACATAAACTCCTGCTGACGTACAGACTCGCAGGCACACAATGGTAGAGATACAGACTATTTAACATAACAGACACCCAGACAAAGGAGAAACACCGGAGAGAGAGAGAGGGAGAGAGAGAGGGAGGGAGGGAGGGAGGGATAGCATAGTTTGCTTCCACTCACCTTAGAAGCCATCCAACGTACTACTCTGGTTTCAGTGCCATCTTATATTCCTTGTGATGCTTGTATTACCATAGTGCCAGAGAGAGAGAGAGAGAGAGAGAGAGAGAGAGAGAGAGAGAGAGGCTATAATGGGGCACCGGATTGGGATGAAAGAGATAAATTGCAAAGCTGTTTTGCTTTAATCTGGGATTTGAATTGAGTATAATTTATATTTTGAATACCTGATAAATATTTTTCTATTTTATTTTTTATTCTTACTCTAATACTAGAGCAACATATCAATTGTACACTATTCATTACTTGCCGAGTACTTCACTAACATAATCCACACCTTCTAAATATGATTATGGATGCACATTATTGGCAGTGGTGTGTGTGTGTGTGTGTGTGTGTGTGTGTGTGGAATAGTCCTTGAAGGGGAGTACTGATGAACTTTTATTACTGCTTCAAGCTGCGTGTTTTCAGACATTTTTACTCTAACGTATCTTGAATTTGGTTCTCCGTTACTTTTTTTTTTTTTTTTTTTTTTTTTTTTTTTTTGGGGGGGGGGGGGGGGGGGAGGGGGAGGGTATGGGGGGGGGAAGGGGGAGAACAAGGAGTGAATTCGTTACAGGCAGTCTTTTTTTTTTGGTGGGGGGGGGGGGGGCAAGGAGTGCATTTGTGCAATGTTGTGACAAAATGTTATTATTCTAATGTCGAAGTTGCCTAATGTACTGTAAAGTCTTGATATGGTACAGTCTTGTTGTAGCAGTATTGAGGCTGATGTGGGTTGCAGATAGTGCAGGGGGACTTCGTTGAGTCTTACTGAGGCACAGCTATCATTATACCAACATGAGCCACAGTGATGACATGATAGGGCGGTGTTGTGGCGGGACTTTATTGTGTTATACTCCCGGAAAGGCAACCCCGTCTGAGCTGATACAATGTATTTAAGGGGGTAGTGCTTGTTTTTTGGTCTATATATATATATATATTTAATTTATTTGCTAGGCCTCCATAAAGCTTATACAATCACCCCAGGTGAACAGGTAATTATCACTGAACAATAACAATTTATTTTACAAAACAAATTATAAATACGTTATTAAAACAGCCCCCTTTCCGTTTCAATCTGTACTTCCGGTGTAGACTAACGAATCAAGCTCTCTTCAGGGCGAACAGGTAATTATCATTGAACAATAACAGATTAATTATAATAAACACTTTATTGAAACAGTTTCCTTTCCGTTTCAATTTGTACTTGCGGTGTAGACTAACTAATCAAGGTCTCTTCCGGCTGAACGGGAAACACAGCCCTGAAACCCACCGACGACGTATCTCTAAAGTTCTAACATTAAATTCCGTCTTCATTTGCATACTGCCTCGCTGGGAAAGTTAGATTAAGCCGGTGTCACACTAACCCATTTTTTTGCCGTCGACCTTTGTTGGCAATTCCGGTCTGTCAGCTTCCTAATTAAGGGGGGGGGGGGGGGGATGGTTCACTTTTTGGTCGATTTGTTTACATTTATTCATTATTGTTCTAGTTTCCTTCCTACACCACCATCAAACTTAAAACAACATCCATTAGATCCGGCCAAAGGCCGATTCTTCCAAAATTGTAGACTCACTATCGTTCGCCCGGAAAAAAATCGACACCTAAATAGCACGAACAGCCTTAATATTGACAAGGAAATGGGGCGGAAGGTCTTCAAATCGCCAAACTAATGGGCTGAACGCCTTAAAATCTGAAAACTAATGGGGCTTTTTATGAAGAAGGGGGACTAGAATACGACCCATCTCTCTTTAAGTGGTATATGTTTAGGTGTTTATTTATTCATAATTTTCTTCTGGTTTCTTCCAAGACCTCCATCAAGCTTTTACAAAATACCCATAAGACCCCCTTTCGAGATAAAGAATTAGCATTTTTCGGTAGGGAAATTCCTCCTAAATTACAGGCTTGCTATCGCTCGTCACAAAAAAATTGACACTTAAGTGGCACAATAGGTCTTAAAATCGCCAAACTAATGGGGCGAATGTCTTAAAATCTCAAAGCTAATGGTGCTAAACATGAGGGAGAAGGGGGATCCAGAAACCCTTGAAGTGGTATAGTCAATTAGGGACCTAGGATAACCTATCTCCAGTCTCGTTCCGCTTCCAATGACCAACAGCCCCGAAGAAATGTTGCCTAGAAAATAGTTGCCCATAAAATAATGCCGGGAATATCGTTGGTGTGACTCCTCCTTCGTCTTCCTGCCTGCTCGCTGCTCGTTGGGTTAGATCATGTCACCCATTTCATTTGTATATTTCTGGCCACCTTAGTTCCGTTCTAAATTCATTGACATAGTTAGGTTGTTGGTAATTGGAGCCGTGTGAAGCTAAGAACATTACCAGTTATTATTATTATTATTATTATTATTACTGTAGTTGTTGTTGTTGTTGTTTTTGTTGTTGTTCCTCTTTTTCTTGTTGATATTATACGTATTATTCATAGACGAGCCCCACTTTTGATGAAACATGCCAAATGGCAAACTTGACGCGCAAGTTCCCGCAGAATAAGTCCACATATGAAGAAGAACAATGAAAAGCGATTACCATAACAGAATATAGATTGTGTAACTTCTCTACCGGGGTAATAAATTATGTCTTCTTTTTCTTCGATTTCTTCTCTTGTTGATTATTATTATTTACTTACGGTATTTACTTATTAATGTTATTATATTATGTTCGATATATTTATTTAGTTTGTTCCCTAGACCTCCATCAAGATTTCCTCTTAAACTGCGAGCTCATTCTTGCTCGCCAGGAGAAATCTTAAAATTGACAAAGAAATGTGTCGCCAAACGATTTGGGCGAACGTCTTTAAAGCTCAAAACTGATGGGGCTAAACATGAGGAACAAGGGTTGTCAAGAACCCCCCCCCCCCCCCTTCCCATAAGTACCATAGTGTTGTGCTTGGCTGAATTAAATTGTCTGTTTGCAATAAAGCTGAACCTTGTAAAGTTAGGGAAGTGATAAGTTAATATAGATTATCTAAGTGCTACCTAGACACTTTGATCACTTTCTCCTTGTATTATGGATATTAAACATTTCCTTTCAAAACTCCATAAAATCAAAAATAGTAAACGTAAATACAGCTTTCCCGTCCTACTTCTCATTAAATCACGGCGCCGCGCCCATCATTCTTCATTTCCATTCATGCCAACCTCGCCGCTCATCCTAATTAAGTTGCCACACACCACCCACCTCCAGATTTATCCCCAACAACCCTCCTCTGAATTACTATTAACTGGTGGGGAGGAGTTGTATGCACTTTGCTAGCTTATTTTCTGCGAGAGAGAGAGAGTGTGTGTGTGTGTGTGTGTGTGTGTGTGTGTGTGTGTGTGTGTGAGTGTGAGAGTGAGGGTGTGGTTGAGTGTGTGTGTGTGAGAGATTGAGTTTGAGTGAGTAAGAATAAGAGTGTGTTCAAGACACGGAGAAGGAGCGACCAAGAGAGAGAGAGAGAGAGAGAGAGGGAGAGAGAGAGAGAGGGAGAGAGAGGGAGGGAGGAAGGAGTTATCTCACATTCAGCCGGTGCGTGGGGGCTTTCATCTCTCGACGTGGGACTAAGGGACGTATATAATGAAGACGTTAAAACCGACGTCTATCAGCTAATCTAAGTTGGACCCTGGAGTGAGAGCTGGCGTTAACCCCTTCTTTACCGGTGACGTCTTTGTATCTTTATTCTGGCTACTATGAGATGAGTGTATTCAATTTAAAAAGGGTCTCCAGCAATGAACAGGCTTCGAATGATCTTCCTTAACCCTTTTTTACGACCAAAGATCCTTCTTAAACTGGACACAATCGTCTCAATATACCAAGAATGAAATGGGAAAAATATCACCGGTACAGATCGAAGGGGTTAGGGTGAGATGGGGGTATATAGCCTACTGTATTTCACCTATTGTTTTATCTATATATTATTATTTTTGTTTTCCTCCCTAGACCTCCATCAAGCTGTAAGGCATTTCAGTTAAGGGGAGATTTCCACTTGAGATATTTTTTGGTTGACCCCCTTTCTCCCTCATGTTTAGCCCAATTGCTTTTGATATTATAAAACGTTCGCCCCGTTAGTTTGGCGATTTTAAGAACTTTCACTCCATTTTAAGACCTTTCGTGCCATTCAGGTGTCGATTTTATCCTGGCGAGCGATAGCGAGCCTGTGATTTAAGAGGAAACGGCCTTCGGCCGGGACATTTTTCTACCGAAAAATGTACAAATTTATCTTGAAAGGGACTCAGGGGTGTAATTTTAAGCTTGATGGAGATCTAGGGAACAAACTAAATACCTCCCCTTAATGCGTCAAACAGAAAATATGCGTATATAAACGATAGTACATAATATATATATACTGTACACAATTATTAGTTACATGTATTGCTATTTGTGTGTGTGTGTGTGTGTGTGTGTGTGTGTGTGTGCGCGCGCGCCAGCCAATATAAACAGTGCTCCGAAAAAGAATAATTAGGGTTCTGACCCCATTGTATATGCATGCTACGAAATCTAATAATATTAACATTAGCATAAATTAGTTTATTTCTTTTAACTCTCTCTCTCTCTCTCTCTCTCTCTCTCTCTCTCTCTCTCTCTCTCTCTCTCTCTCTCTCTCTCTCTCTCTCTAGTATACCTATAGGAGTTATATGAAATACACTCTTTCATCCCTTTCTTGAGGATTTTGTGTCAAAGTTGTTAACAAGGGACTCACTCTCTCTTTGCAATTTGTATGACAACATTGGACATGGGGGATTGAACCTCGTCCCAAATTTGTATATAGTGCAAGACAACTGAAATACGTTACCTTGTTTGTTAAGGGAGCCCACCTCGCTGTTTTCTCTTTCTCTCCCTCTCTCCTTGGCTTGTATCCATTCGGCCCCATTCAGCCTACTGTTTTAAGACGTTTACCCCCATCCAGGTGTCAATATTTTCCTGGCGAGCGGTAGTGAGCCACCATATGTATTTTTTTGTTTTGACAGCAAGCTAAATTTGTACATTTTTCGATAGAAAAATGTCTCCGGCGAAGCCGGATTTCTCTATACAATGCTGGCTCGCTATCGCTCGCCAGGAAGAAATCGACTCCTGGATGGGAATAAACGTCTTAAAACAGTTGGCTGAATGCGGCCGAATTGATACAAGCCAGGGAATGAGAGAAAAGGAAAGAAAGATGGAAAAATAAACAGTGACCCCCTTAAGCCCTTCATCACCGTGACGCCTTTTTATCTTTGATTCTGGCTAAAGTTAGACGATTGTAGGCAGTTTAAGAAGGACCTATGTTATGCCGAGGGTGTATTGAAATCGTACTTACCCTTCTCAGTCCTAGAGGTAGATTATAAGCTAAAGAAAAGCTCCTAGTGGTAGCCCGAATTAGATGAAAATTACGTCATGGTGCTGAAGGAGTTAATAACCCCGTACTGATGAGTAGGATATGGATTATTGGTAGTAGATGGTAGACTGGTAGATATTCAGGTAGATATATTTCCCCACCTGTGTTCTCAGTATGTATTTTATCATGATCAAATTGTGGTACTCTGCTATCCCGGTTTTAATTTTGAAGTTACGCATGTTTTGGATTTTATTTGCGTATTAAAGCTTAAAATTACACTATTAATAATTTTGAAATTATTCATGTTTTGTATGTTTGATATCGTACTAGAAATTACAATTACAGTGTTAATATATTTAAAGTTATGCATGTGTTTTGTTTTCGTAGTATAGGTTAACATTACAAAAACATTCACTCACACGCAGCCATATATTGAGATCAGGCTTGTCCATAACACAGCAGGGTTTGTTGCTTGTAAACACTGACATTAGGATTATGCACAGTCATCTATAGGGACAATCCTCAGCCAGTTTCCATACATTTCATATTGCATACCAACACTATAAACATTGTGGTCAACAGTCTCCTAATTTGTTTGATTTACAAGAGGATGAATGTATCAGCTAGAAGAGAAATACGGGAAAAGACTTGACTTCTATGTTTTTTTTAACAGTTCTGGCAGTACGAATCTTTGAGGATGCGTTCTGTGTTGCCCGAAACGTTAAGTTTCTCCTTTGCTTATATCTAGCCTATTTAAGATTATGGTTATCATTGTTCATCTCATTATTACTAATTGTATTTATATGTATTTGATTTACGTACGATCGTCATTAGAGATCCTATTGTAACAGAGATAGACCGACCTCTGCCTTAACCCCTTCTGAATCGGTGACGTCTTTTGCATTTGATTTCAGCTAGATTTAGTCGATGTTATGTAACTTAGGAAGGATATTTGGTAGCTAAAAGGATCAATTGAGATAATCTATAGCTTATTAAATGGTAGGCATCCTTCCTAAACTGAATAAAATCGTCTAATAGTAGCCAAAATAAAGTGCAAAGGACGTCGTCGGTATAGAAGGGGTTATAGGTGCCACTGGTGATATTGTCCTCTCTTTACATTTGAGTATCTCTATACAAAGCTGACTATAACATGTGTCCCCTGAAAGTTGAAAGGGTGTAACATGGAGCTTTACGTGACATGGAGATTTCAGTAATATATAGAGGTTTCTGTAACATGGATCGGTGTAATTCTCCCTGTAAATATCTATGGCAGCCAGGTAATCCCGTGGCCTGATAATGAATGAGGAATATCGGACAGGCATTAAGGGCACACTGATATAAAATGAGCATTGTATTTCTGTTTTGACGGGTGCTTCGGTGGTGGTGGAAATTACTGATATATTATACGGTATGGATGTAATTTGAATACGGTTTGGCTGATTAATGCTTGTGGGGGTATTACTGGAATGCATGAGAGGAATGTGTTTGTTGTTGTGGTTGTTTTGTGAGGTATTGGTGTGTTGTGGTCGTTTGTTTATGTTAGGTTATATGCACGGTGTTTAGTGTACGGTGGTGGGGTTGCTGTGTTAGGTATTGGTGTGTTGTGGTCGTATGTTTATGTTAGGTTATATGTACGGTGTTTTGTTTGTGATGGTGAGGTTGCTGTGTTAGGTATTGGTGTGTTGTGGTCGTATGTTTATGTTAGGTTATATGCACGGTGTTTAGTGTTGTGATGGTGAGGTTGCTGTGTTAGGTATTGGTGTGTTGTGGTCGTATGTTTATGTTAGGTTATATGCACGGTGTTTAGTGTAAGGTGGTGGGGTTGCTGTGTTAGGTATTGGTGTGTTGTGGTCGTATGTTTATGTTAGGTTATATGCACGGTGTTTAGTGTTGTGATGGTGAGGTTGCTGTGTTAGGTATTGGTGTGTTGTGGTCGTATGTTTATGTTAGGTTATATGCACGGTGTTTAGTGTTGTGATGGTGAGGTTGCTGTGTTAGGTATTGGTGTGTTGTGGTCGTTTGTTTATGTTAGGTTATATGCACGGTGTTTAGTGTTGTGATGGTGAGGTTGCTGTGTTAGGTATTGGTGTGTTGTGGTCGTTTGTTTATGTTAGGTTATATGCACGGTGTTTAGTGTTGTGATGGTGAGGTTGCTGTGTTAGGTATTGGTGTGTTGTGGTCGTTTGTTTATGTTAGGTTATATGCACGGTGTTTAGTGTTGTGATGGTGAGGTTGCTGTGTTAGGTATTGGTGTGTTGTGGTCGTATGTTTATGTTAGGTTATATGCACGGTGTTTAGTGTTGTGATGGTGAGGTTGCTGTGTTAGGTATTGGTGTGTTGTGGTCGTATGTTTATGTTAGGTTATATGCACGGTGTTTAGTGTTGTGATGGTGAGGTTGCTGTGTTAGGTATTGGTGTGTTGTGGTCGTATGTTTATGTTAGGTTATATGCACGGTGTTTAGTGTTGTGATGGTGAGGTTGCTGTGTTAGGTATTGGTGTGTTGTGGTCGTATGTTTATGTTAGGTTATATGCACGGTGTTTAGTGTTGTGATGGTGAGGTTGCTGTGTTAGGTATTGGTGTGTTGTGGTCGTTTGTTTATGTTAGGTTATATGCACGGTGTTTAGTGTTGTGATGGTGAGGTTGCTGTGTTAGGTATTGGTGTTGTGGTCGTTTGTTTATGTTAGGTTATATGCACGGTGTTTAGTGTTGTGATGGTGAGGTTGCTGTGTTAGGTATTGGTGTGTTGTGGTCGTTTGTTTATGTTAGGTTATATGCACGGTGTTTAGTGTTGTGATGGTGAGGTTGCTGTGTTAGGTATTGGTGTGTTGTGGTCGTTTGTTTATGTTAGGTTATATGCACGGTGTTTAGTGTTGTGATGGTGAGGTTGCTGTGTTAGGTATTGGTGTGTTGTGGTCGTATGTTTATGTTAGGTTATATGCACGGTGGTGGGGTTGGTAAGTATATGGTTGTGTTTGTGTGATGGGGCAATACTAAATATGTTGCGCTTGTTGCCATGTGTTAAAATGAGTGGGTTATCATATTGTGTATGTTGTTTATTTATCCGTTCGTTCGTCTTTTATAGTACTCCTACTCTTTCTCTCTCTCTCTCTCTCTCTCTCTCTCTCTCTCTCTCTCTCTCTCTCTCTCTCTCTCTCTCTCTCTCTCTCTCTCTCTCTCTCTCTCTCTCTCGCTATATATATATATATATATATATATTGAGAATATATCACAAATACACGTGAGCCACTAAATGTTTCTAATCTCTCAGTGGGGATCGAATCGTCGACCATCAGGACGATAGCCGACGCTTTAATCAACTTTTAATCAACTAGACTGCCGTGGTGTACTTGATTAAAGCGTCGGCTATCGTCCTGATGGTCGACGGTTCGATCCATACTGAGAGATTAGAAATATATATATATATATATATATATATATATATATATATATATATATATATATATATATATATATATATATATATATAATGAGAGAGAGAGAGAGAGAGAGAGAGAGAGAGAGAGAGAGAGAGAGATATATATACTGTATATTCAGTATCCAACATTATCACTTACCGTCTTGTTGCCCCTATTCAACACAATGCAGTGAAGGTAAGCAATATCATCCTTCAGAGCTGTTATATTCCTGGGCAGGGAGGGGTCGAACTTGGGGCCCCCCGGTGAGTTGGGTTCCCAGGGGATGGGGCGGGACCCATCTGGGGACGAGGAGGGGTCGTTGTACTTGGATGCTGCTGGGCCCCTCACCACACCGTTCCCGTAGTACAGGGCCCCTAGGAACTTGCTCAGGCTGGGGGTTCCTGTAGGAGGAGAGAAAAGGATGGTTGTATATATTTGGTAAAACATAAAATATATAACCCGGCCCAAACTGTTGTGGTTATTTTTGTTTCTCTATCCTTTTCATTACGCTAGAAATACAAACAAGAACTTAATACAGCATGTGCCTATGAAATTAGAAGAAATAATAATGAGGCTATTATTAAGGAAATTACTATTACATTTATATTATTTGTCTTTGCACAAGTTAAGAAGTAGCTATAAAAATCAAATTGAATAATGGCGGATTAATCCGCTACATATCGATTCTGCTACGTCCTGTTTCAAACAGTCTCATGATGCACTGTCGTATAGCCTTTTAGCCATCACAGACATGTCTATTGATTAACCAGTGTGATGGAAAATACACCTGTTTGTACGCATGGAGCTCATAGGTCGTGTTTGTACGCATGGAGCTCATAGGTCGTGTTTGTACGCATGGAGCTCATAGGTCGTGCCTCAGCTCTTTATACGCATGGAGCTCATAGGTCGTGTTTGTACGCATGGAGCTCATAGGTCGTGTTTGTACGCATGGAGCTCATAGGTCGTGTTTGTACGCATGGAGCTCATAGGTCGTGTTTGTGCGCATGGAGCTCATAGGTCGTGTTTGTGCGCATGGAGCTCATAGGTCGTGTTTGTGCGCATGGAGCTCATAGGTCGTGTTTGTACGCATGGAGCTCATAGATCGTGTTTGTACGCATGGAGCTCATAGGTCGTGTTTGTACGCATGGAGCTCATAGGTCGTGTTTGTACGCATGGAGCTCATAGGTCGTGTTTGTACGCATGGAGCTCATAGGTCGTGCCTCAGCTCTTCCCCGTCCATTTGTGCCATTTGAGCAATTTGACGAAACTGCATGTGAGTATATGCGGTCAAACTGCATGTGAGTATATGCGGTCAAACTGCATGTGAGTATATGCGGTCAAACTGCATGTGAGTATATGCGGTCAAACGTGGAAAGTTACATTGACAACAAAATGATCTGTCTTAGTGTGGAACGTCGTAAGCGCAATGAAACAATCTACTTAGCGAGTGTATCGGAAATCCGTCTGGTTCACTTTGTTAATTTTTGCTCTGCGAATAACTTTGGTCTTTGTGTTCAATGTCGTGGAGGCAGCCGTTTAGGAAGAGTAGTGCGTCAAAGGTTACAGAGAGAAAAAAAATACTCAATTCAGCAAAACACAACCCTCTTCCTAGTGGAATCGGTATAGGGGGGGGGGATGGAGAACGATGTTCTGCATATGCTACACAGCTATTCCATGTGTGTGTGTGTGTGTGTGTGTGTGTGTGTGTGTGTGTGTGTGTGTGTGTGTGTGTGTGTGTGCTAGGAACTTTCTCAGCTTGGGTGTCCTTGTAGTAGGGGATAAATACAAGGAATGCATAGTTCATGTGCACTATATCTCTATGTTCTACTCAAATATTTGTTGAGAGAGCGAGAGCGAGATAGAGAGAGTGAGTGAGTGAGTGAGAAGAGGCAGGAGAGCTGGGCTAGAGAGAAAATTAGTACCGGTACGTAGTAATCTGTGTGTGTGTTTCACTTACTTACTTGTTCGTCAAGGGGAATCCACGCAATGCGAGCTAAGCTCATTATTATCGCGCCTCCTTAACTGGGAATGTATGCGTGAAATGCATGTTAAGTGTTTTATGTAATGTTGGAATGGCTGTGGATGTGTGTGTAGTCTGTATTTTAGCCAATTGGCGACATCTGGAAACGAAGGCTTAGGGTTAATCTGTACGGCACCATTCTCACTACGGTACCAGTCTCACCCGAAGGCTTAGGTTGACCAGTAGCTTAGGTTGACCAGTACGATACCCATCTCACCTTGTAACCGATCACCAACCCCAGATGGGACGTCACAACTTCGTCCACTTATTCCAGGTTCCTATTTATACTGCTAGTTGAACAGAGGCTACACCGTTAGGAGACTTGCCCAAATGTCTCTTCCCCGCCCGGGTCTCGAACCCAGGACCTTCTGGTTGTGAGCCAGACGCGCTATCTGTTACGCCACGGGGAGGTGTGTGTGTGTGTGTGCGTGTGTGTGTATTAGGAAGCGAGTGCGTGCTTGTTCGTCTCTCCAAATTAATCCAACGTCGGAATGATTTGTCAGATTACATTATTTCAAACGTATAATGCTGGAGCAGAAAGCAGCCCATGAATTAGAGAGGCTCATTAGACGGATCCGAGTATGCAAATCCTGGGAGCGGAATATTTGGACTGTGATGTTGCAATGTTTTGGCCGGAGAACATTACCTAGCCTGTTTCTATATTCATGTAGAGTGGGTATTGGTGATGTATTTATGCTGTATTTATGTATTTATGATGTATTGAGGTATTGATCAGGCGGGCATCTGTACCTATTGTTATATATTTGTGTTTATTCTTGTATTGCTTTTAACTATCTATCTAACTAATTACTATATCTACTTTTATAGCTTACATATATCGAGAGTGGTTATACGGATAAAAGTAATTTGTTTACCTTGGAGTAAATACTTGATCTTTTTCTCTTTCTTTTTTGTTTTAATCCTTTGGCTTACCTATATGCAAATGCAAATGTATCGTAGCATTTATTTATAATCTAATTAATATTTAAAGAGGAGCGTGCATGCAGAGTCGTTGGCGTAATATATAAACTCTTTTTCTGGTAGTTTTCACTTTTTCTGGTCATTTTCGACCGATAGTTGACTTTATTCTCTAGATAATTTAATGTCTATTGTATTATTGTATTGGTATCGGGAACTAATATGATTGTAGAAAATGTTAAGGGGAGGTTTTTAGTTTGGTCTCTAGATATCCATCAAGCTTAAGATAACACCCCCTTGAGCCCCTTTCAAGATAAATTTGTAAATTTTTCGGTAGAAAAATTTCCCGGCTGAAAGCCGGTTCCTCTTAAATTACAGGCTCGCTATCGCTCGCCAAGATAAAATCGACACCTAAATTGCACGAAAGGTCTTAAAATTGACAGAAATTGGTTGAAATTTCTTAAAATCATCAAAATAATGGGGCGAACGTCTTAAAATTAGAAAAGCAATGGGGCTAAACATGAGAGAGAAAGGAGTCAAGAAAAAACTCCCTTAAGTAACTGAATTCCTGAAAGCATGCATGTCGGCAGGTACCAAACCAGTATAGCTGAAAGATACAGCCGGGTTCGCAGATATTTACGTGTTTGAGTCACGTGTTAAGGGGGAGGTAGTCGCTTCTTCTGGACCTCCTTCTCCCTCATGTTTAGCATAATAGTTTTTGAAATATTAAGACGTTAGTTCCATTAATTTGTCGATTTTAAGACCTTTCGCCCTATTTCTTTGTCAATATTAAAACTGTTCGTGCCATTTAGGTATCGATTTCTTACCTGGCGAGTGATAGCGAACCTGTAATTTAGGAAAACATTTTCTACTAAAAAATGCACAAATGCACAAAGGGAGGTCTGGAGGGTATATGTGTAAGCTTGATAGAGGTCTAGAGAACAAACTAAAAATAAATAAAAAATAAAAATTCTCCCCGTAAATGACATTGATGTGTCTTGGTAAGATTGCCAATGGTCACTACGGCCTTGCAATACTATTCCCTATTCCAAGTATGTTGGCAACACTCTTGAACATTAAGGGAAGGTTTTTAGTGTGTTTCCTAGACTTCCATCCAACTTGAAATTACACCCCCTTGATCCCCTTTCAAGATAAATTTGTACATTTTTCGGTAGAAAAATTTCCCGGCCGAAGGCCGGTTCCTCTTAAATTACAGGCTCGCTATCGCTCGCCAGGAAAAAATGACACCTAAATGGGACGAAAGGTCTTAAAAGTGATATAAATGGGGTGAAAGTTCTTAAAATTGCCAAAATAATGGGGCGAACATCTTAAAATCTCAAAACAATGGGGCTAAACATGAGGGAGAAAGAGGTTCAGAAAAAATCCTCCAGGTGGAAATCTCCCCTCTACTATAACTCGTAAACGACTGGAGTATTCAAGCTATGTCGTCTATCATTTGGGAATAGGTGTGGAAATGTACAACCCATTTGCTCTAGCCCTTAGCGATTTACAGAGGTTAGGGTTCACGATTTCAGGCCTACCTATTTAGAACAGGGTATAGCCGTCAATCAAATACGTCGGACATATCACTTCCATTTTTTTTTTTTTTTTTTTTTTTTTTTTTTTTTTATACTCAGGCACATACCCCATTTTATTTTATTTTACTTTTGTTTTATTATATTTCTTCCCCGTGAGCGCCTTTATTGCCGGAAATGTGTCGGGATGACTTTGCCTTTATGTTGTGAGTTGTTATGCCGGGGTCACACGAGCGCTTATTCCGGCAATTTTCGACGAGTAAATTTGTTTTCGTAATATTTTAATTGGGCTCTTTCGCATTGGGATCGGAAACTAGTCTAAAGGTAACATGTGCTAGGTGGCTGATTTCTGTTCGAGCTTATATTTTGAAGCTGACAGACTACAATTGCCCGTAAACATGGACGGACAAATCGCTCGTGTGACATGATATCGGCCTTATCCATTGACGTGCGGCACGGTTCGTTAGTTTAAGGGGGGTCGCCGGCTTTTTTTTGTTTTGTATCTTTCTCTCCTTTTTTTTTTTTCTTTCCCTGGCTTGTATCCATTCGGCCCCATTCAGCCAACTGTATTAAGACGTTTATCCCCATCCAGGTGTCGATTTCTTCCTGGCGAGCGATAACGAGCCAGCATTTTATGGAGAATTCCGGCTTCGCCGGAGAATTTTTTTTATCGAAAAATTTACAAATTTAGCTTGCTGTCAAAACAAATATAATTATATATACTGTATATGCTGGCTCGCTTCCGCTCGCCAGGAAAATATTGACACCTGGATGGGGTTAAACGTCTTAAAACAGTAAGCTGAATGGGGCCGAATGGATACAAGCCAAAGAGAGAGGGAGAGAAAGAGAAAAAAAGCGAGGTGGGCTCCCTTAACCAGAGAAGAGAACAGCGTCATTATGTTCGCCATATCACTGTCGGAGAGGCGAGGGTCTTTTATGCAACCGAGATTTTAACACTACGTACAGCTACTCCCTCGGGCGGGTGCCCGACCCAGAAAGGGGTTGAAATAGGGGAGCTATCCCCCCCGCCAAAGGCGGCTTTCTAGGGCCTTTCCTAGCTGATGCTGAGAGGATTGGGTTCTAGTCATGTGGTGATGGGCTGGTCTATCAGAGTGAGAACTGAGCGATCTCTGCCATACCCATAGCTTACTCTGACTGTTCCTTTAACTTATATATTTTCTAGATCTCAAGTGACGGCGTCTTTTCCGTGGATTGACCTCCCAATCTACCAAGATTGGAAGCTAAAGCGTCACATTTTTCCCTTGCCCTTCAACTTTCTCTTCATAATTGCTGAGGGGCACAGGGCCCTGGGTGGGGCTTTGGTTTCCCGGGCGTTTCTGCACCCTCCTCAGCTCCCCGCCATGGAGTGGCTTCGGTCACCCAGGCTTTATTGTGGTCGGCAGGGAGGGTTCTGTGGGGGCCCTCGGTTATGGCCTTGGAATTGCTCGGGGCCTTGGGGCTGTTCGGCCAGGCAGCTTGGGGAACAA
Organism: Paralithodes platypus; assembly: GCA_032716605.1. NCBI lineage: Eukaryota > Metazoa > Arthropoda > Malacostraca > Decapoda > Lithodidae > Paralithodes > Paralithodes platypus. Next base: position 7,172,948 of record CM064528.1, read on the forward strand.
CAACAACAACAACAATTCCCTCGTCTGACTGGTACAGGCGCCCTCATGAATTTGTGCCTACTTCGTATTATGATATATGTGGAAGTATAAAAAGCATGACTGACCTACAAGAATAATTTGATATCAAACCATAAAAGGGGGAAGGGGAGGTGGGGGGGACTCAATTTGTTTTTTGAAGGTTCTATGCTAGTGATCCTTTAGAGGTATATAGGGTCCACTGAGCTAACGAATGAAGAGTCAGTTGGGGTAGTGTTCAGATTGGCAACGGAATCGGCTATGCGTGCTTTGAGTGGGACATACTTCGCTGGAACATTGTGAGCAGGGGAACAGCATGCTCTTGTCCTTAGCGGCATGCATGGGGATCTACGGGAGGAGATTGATGGTGTATCATAGTATCCCCTGTATAGGTGGCTATTGTTGGCACCTGGGGTTACGTTTTTTGTGTTGGTGCGGTGCTTTGTGATAATGTAGGCTGGGCAGACTCTTCAAAATAGCGAATAGCAAAGAGAATGAGTAAGAGTATGTATGGCGTGAAAAAGATGAGAAGTGATGTTGTCATGTAATGTTTCACATACAAATACCTGATACATAGCTTATGTAATAATATGATATTTTAGGCACTTTTGTGTATATAATAACGAATAATATGTAGCCTTAAGGGGAGATCTCCACTTGAGGGATTTTTTTTTTGACCCCTTTCTCCCTCATGTTTAGCCCCATTGCTTTTGATATTATAAAACGTTTGTCCCATTAGTTTAGCGATTTTAAGAACTTTCACCCCATATTAAGACCTTTCGTGCAATTCAGGTGTCGATTTTATCCTGGCGAGCGATAGCGAGCCTGTAATTTAAGAGGAACCGGCCTTCGGCCGGGAAATTTTTCTACCGAAAAATGTACAAATTTATCTTGAAAGAGACTCAAGGGGGTGTAATTTGAAGCTTGATGGAAGTCTAGGGAGCAAACTAAATACCTCCCCTTAACCTATGCATTGAATAATTAATGGTGTGCTTAACTATTCACTTTAATATGTATCCCTAATGGATTTGTTTAAAATTGCTTTGTAATAGGTGTGTACAACTCGATGGAATAAAACAATAATTATAAAAACTAAACAAAATAACTAAATGATTGCTTAAAGTCAAGGTTGTGCATGAGAATTAATCAAATATGTATCATTGTATTCATTGATTTGCACATAATTATATCAAAGACCCCTGGCGTTATGAATTAAGTAAAACCATCTCCAAAACGTTGATTAACTTTTCACGGCGAATTAGCGACGAGCATAATGAAGTAATTAATGTATATAATTTCACCGGTAGGACTCGCTGGGATTATGTGCTTTATTGGGGCCCTTATAGTTAATTGGGTTTTAATTAGGATGTGCAGGTGTTTGGCTGGGGGGGGGGGGTGGGGGGGGGGGGGGGGGGGGGTGAAATTGACGTTTATTGGGAGAACTAGAGAGAGAGAGAGAGTGGGTGAGAGAGGGTAGAAATTTAACGAGACTTGTATATATTTTATTGTATATTTTCGTATACCATCGTTTCAGTTTCATCGTATCTTTCTGTTATTAAAGCAAAATTTGATTAATAACATTAATAGAAAAACAATTGCATTTGTGGTAATGGTTTTTAGAATATAGCCTACTATACTTTTTTTTTTCTCTCTCTCTCTCTCTCTCTCTTTCTATCTCACACACACACACACACACACACACACACACACACACACACACACACACACACACACACAAGTAAACCCAAACACAAGTGCTTCCAAAACTTTAATATGTACCCCAAGAAGAATATAAATCTTCTAGCGAATGACTTTGCCAGAACTGCGCGTGAAGTCTCATTACTTTGTAAAAGAAAAAAATTAGCAAAAAGTTCTTTATAGTTTTCCGACGTTTTTTTGTTTTAATTATAAGTTTAATTGCCGAGGGACCCAATTGTGTTATGTACCCAGGTCGATGACTTACTGTATATGCTTAATATATACTGTATATTATTGTTTTACTATTGACGTGGGGTTAGTGAGTATAGTGTGTGTGTGTGAGAGAGAGAGAGAGACAGACAGACAGACAGACAGAGTTGGCGGCGTGTTTACAGTATGTGTGGGTGTTTCTTTGAGAGAGAGAGGGGGGAGGGAGGGACAGTTGGTGCACTGTTTGTGTGTGTTTGTTTGTGTATGTTTGTGTGTGTGTGAGAGAGAGAGAGAGAGCTGGATACATATTGGCACTCCTAATTACTGTTGGTTCCGCTAACTCTATTAGATCTAAGTCCTTACCACCTTGTTTGGATCGTAAAGTCTGTGTATGTAGACGGTGTAACTATGGATCTCTCTCTGTCTGTCTCTCGCTCTCGCTCTCTCTCTCTCTCTCTCTCTCTCTCTCTCTCTCTCTCTCTCTTTCTCTCTCTCTCTCTCTCTCTCTCTCTCTCTCTCTCTCTCTCTCTCTCTCCGCTCTCCATCTCTCGCCTCTCTCTCTCTCCGTCCTCTCTCTCTCTCTCACCTCTCTTCTCTCTCCTCTCTCCTCTCCTCTCCCCTCTCTCTCCTCTCTCTCTCCCTCTCATCCCTCCCTCCTCTCTCCTCTCTTCTCTCTCTCTCTCCTCTCTCCATCCTCTCTCTCTCACCCCACACTCTCGCTCTCTCCTCCTTCATCAGCCTCGGTTCCTCTCTCTTCTTTCCCTCTCTCTCCCCTCTCCCCTCCACTCACCTCCTCCTCTCCCCTATCTCTAATCAGCTCTACACTCCTCACCCCCCCTCTCCCTCTGATCCCTGTCTCTCGTGATAATCTAATCAAATAACCCCCTAGACTGACGTGATGTGACGTCTAACCATTTCCCACAAGGCTGCGTGACATTTAACTTCAACCCTACCTGTCATCACGATTAAAGGAAGTGTGTGGGAGGAGAAGAGAGGGGGGGGGGGGGGGGTTAAGCCTCGGTGGGGTTTTGGTTCTTTGGGTGGGTGGGTGGGGGTGGGGGGGTAACAGGCTCCATTAAAAGTCGTGTGCTAAGTTCGTAGTGTACAATCGCGCTAATAAGTGATGTCTCGGCACCAAGTAAGTTTAGATCAATAATGGGTATCAGCAATATCTAAGCTTCGTTTCTTCATATCGAGTGAAATAAACAAACATGTTCCTACACTTACCCACCCTATTCAACATCTGACAGACATTAATACAGCACAGATCAAGCCAAACGTAATGACAGCTGGGACATGACTTATTAGCGCGACCGTACATATAGTTTACTTTTATCATGCAAGTTTGACTCTTAACATAAGCAAATCCTATATTTTAAAGGTGTTCATTTTTTGGGAATATGCTTTGCTCCATCTTGAAGGGTAAATAGAGTCGTTAAGGTAATAAGCAACTTCTGATAGTGACTGTACAACTTTTTGTATTAACCCTTTCAAGATCCAATACGCATTTTGTTTCTCTTTTCTGATAATTAGTAGACGATTTTGTTCAGATTAGGAAGGGTATATGGAAGTCAGAGGATTGTTTGAGCTAGTTTTCACCATTTTAATACCCACAGGTCCTTCCTAAGCTGCATAAAATCGTCTAATGATAGCCAAGTATATACTGCCAAAACGCGTCAGAGCTTCAACGGGTTAAAAGTAAATCCTATAAAATATAACAATAATGATACAACGTCGTTCTTGTGTAATGTTTACCAATACACCACTGATCCAGTCAGATTCATTGAGCTATATTCAGGGTATCAATTTTATCATCTACTAGCTATGTTTGCAGACTGTTGTATTTGATTGATAATTGGTTAATTAATTCAGTATCATGCCGACATGCCAAAATGAGCTGGCTCGTGAGTGTATGTGTGTGTGAGAGAGAGAGAGAGAGAGAGAGAGAGAGAGAGAGAGAAATGTGCTAAGGAGTGTGTGTGTGTGTGATTGTTTGTGTGTGTTGGTGTGTGAGTGCCAGTGTATGTGTACAGTATGTGTGTGTGGACGTATAACTTTGCGTATTTGTGCAGTATTCGTCCTCGAGTGTGTGTGTGTGTATGTGTTTGTATATATATGTGTATGTATGTATGTACGTACGTTTGGCAGCCTTTATGCCTGAGACCACTCCCATCGCGGTCTTGCATGCAGCGTCAATATCAACCCGTGAATATTGCAACTCTCGAGGTATAGTGCAGACTAGGACTCGCAGGCGGATTCACACCACCGCTTTCTCCGGCAATTTTCAGATCGGCATACATATATTTCTGGCAACAGCTCACGTGTTTTTGGTATTCGTAATTGTATATGGCGTTTTTCTTGGCAATATTCGATCGGCTTTTATTCTTTACTAATCAGCTTCGACTGAATGTAAGCAATTGTTATTTCTGCCAGTTTTCCATCGGTAATTTGAGGTGTTGGATAATACCCGTCATATTCTTTCACATGACTATCCTTGTTCTTCAGGGCCTATTCAGTGTATATCTGCTCCCCTACGGAAGGTGGGGGAGGGGGGGGGGGGGGTTAAACTCACTCCCACTCCTATTCTATCCAACTCTCCAACCCAAGAGAGAACCATTTTTCCCAGTCTTTCTTCTAATCAACAAGTAATCTTTGGAACTCTCCCTCAATCTGTCTTCCTCATCCAATGACTTAACTGCTTCAAGCTCCGTGTGTCCAGACATTTTGACTCTAACGTGCCTTGAATTTGACTCTCTATCTCTCCTTCAAATTTGGTGGAGAGACTTGTTTCAGGCAGCTTTGCCTTTTGTCTCCTTCATACACATAGAAAATATAATGTATGGTTATGAGGAAGGGTCTACTAGATTAAATTTCGACTGTCAATATTCTAGATTACCCACAAGACCAGGTATGGTATACAAACTGTTGACTGACTAATCTTTCTTTTTCACTGACTGTAAATTGGAGAGTTCCAATGAAGATTTCTCAGTTATTTTGAAGATTTTTTAAGTGAAATAAGGTGCTAGTTATATACACTTGGTCTTAATAGAATGCAGAGACATAGTAGATTCATATTTTTCCATTAAGAATCGAGATATTAGCTGTTAAGGATTCAATTTACCGTCAGTTGAAATATACCCGACTATAATCCCAAAACTAAGCATCACCCAAGCACATCAAACATACAGAAAGCTTCCCTCTGTGGTTCCCCCAAGGAGTGTAAATATATCTTGGCATATAACAGTGTAGTCGTGTTATGGACCAGTGTTTCACAGTAAATGTTTTTGCAGGAATACTGGAGGGAATACACGAAGTCATTGCAGTCATTTTCCCATGGCCAAAGATGTTCTAGTAATCCATTTGGAATATGTTGTGCTGCTATCGGTGACAAAGATGACAGTATTATTATTTTAGGTAGTTGAAGTGTTAACCCTTTACCACGATGAAGCCTTTTGTACCTTTTATTCTGGCTAACAATGGATGACTTTATGCAATTTAAAAAGGTCCTATTTTATTCAGAGGGTAACCACAAGCAGACGGAAATTACGTCATCGTACTATGGGGGTAGAAACATGAATTCAAAGCGATCAAGCCAGAATTGACGAAAAACAATTGAAGGAAGCAGCGCTCGTGTGAATCCGCCTCAAGATATAATATATATATTGAAAATAATGTGTAGGTCGCTTTGGCCATCGATATTATTGCTCTTTTGTGTTATGGAGTCCATTTTACTTATTCAGACCGGGACACCGAACTTTAGCATGTGATTTAAGGGGAGATGGGTCGTTTTTCTGGTCCCCCTTCTTCCTCATATTTTGCCCCATTATTTTTCAGATTTTTAGACGTTCGGCCCTTTAGTTTTGCATTTTTAAGACCTTTCGTCCCATTTCTTTGTCAATATTAAGACTTTTCGTGACATTTAGGTGTCGGTTTTTTCCTGGCGAGCGATAGTGGCATTTGGCCTGGATTTTTTTTCTATCGAAATATGTACACATTTATCTTGAAAGAGGGTCTACGGGTTTTTTTTTTTTTTAATTTGTTAAGCTTGATAGAAGTCTAGCAAGAAAACTCAAACATATATAAAAACATAAATACATAAACCAAAAAACAAGCACCTAGCACCTTAAAGAATAGTACGGTCTGAAGGGTATAAACTTGAAGATAATGGTTGATATTAGTTTATGTTTATGGGTGGGTGTGGTAACTGAATATTGGTCAGAGTGAACATAGAGCCATTGGGAAAGCTATGTTATGTGGAAACTATGTTGTGTGGTTCTTGGTTACCATTCGGAAAGCTATGTTAGGTGTGTTTTGTTCGTAAGAGCGATTATATGAGAAAGATTATTGCTGTAGTACATTATTCGATATCGACTTTTATTTTATACAATCTTAATAAATAAAGGTCAATGTTTGTCTGTTTGTCAGTTACCCGACCTTTGTACCTTTGTTACTAAACTCCTCCCACAGTTTTGGTGCCAGGTGGGAGTGTGGGGCACCGTTGGAAAGCCCAGGCTTTGGAGATGGTTTTAGGCGAGTTTAGTGGAAATCAGAGACACTTTTGTTTAATAAAATTTTCGGCAGAACTTATGTAGTAGCGTATACAGGAGCGAAAAAAATACGAAAACAATGGCCGTTTGGGGCAGAAGGAGACCTCCGATCGAAAAGGTGTATGGAACGAAAGTTGTTCTCAGCTCCCCAAAATGGGGGTACGGATGAGGTCAGATCCAAAATCGGAGGTCATTTAGCGGCCGAAATAGAGGTCGCCGTTTAATGAGGCACAGGGAGGTCGAGGCCGGTGATTATGGTAGTAGTAGTATTGTGATGATTGTGGTAGTAGTGATTGATGATGGTGATTATGGTAGTAGAATGTAAACCCGGGCAACGCCGGGTACCCCTCCTAGTATTATAATATAGAACAAGTTGCTGTACAGTGACTTATAAATCATCGTGGATCCCCTATGATTTTATTTATGCTTTTACAATTATCTGGATTTCTATTTGAATGGAGCTTACTTTTCAAGATATAGTAATTACATATAGTATTATATTTGATGTATAGAAAATCATATTAATCCATTAGTTTCCAGACATATACTTCTATAATTAATAATAGGTTTGGTCCGCGAATTTGTTTGTGTGATTGTACAGTATAAGTATTGTTATCGTGTTTGAGTATTAACCCTTTTAGTATACGGGGATACATTCGTTTTATTCTGATTATTATTAGGCGATTTGACCAAGTTTAGGACATACTGTATATGTGGGAGTCAAAGATGTACTCCTATGATTCCTACAGATCCTCCCGAAACTGCATAATATCGCCAGAGAAAGTGTGAATCAGCGTTCTCAATCCTTCTATGATTCTTACAGATTCTCCCGAAACTGCATAATATCGCCTGGGAAAGTGTGAAAAAGCATCATAGAGCCTGAAAAGGCTTTACAAATAATTTCATAAAATTAATACTCTACGGGTGTTTCATTTCATTAAACTATAGGGCCTCTCACTAGGATATATGGGTATTGGAGACGCTAAACCGCGTGTCTATAGTACGTGCCCGGGTTTGTTATTTAAGTTGGGGTCGTGTTGTGGTTTAAATTAGTTTCCGCTCTAATATCTTTCTCTTTAACTCTCTCTCTCTCTCTCTCTCTCTCTCTCTCTCTCTCTCTCTCTCTCTCTCTCTCTCTCTCTCTCCTTTACTATGTTCATTCTTATTTTTGTATTTTGTTTATGCAAGTTAGGGTCAAAATCTGTCACTTGGCGTCTCTCTCTCGCTCTCTCTCGCTCTCTCTCTCTCTCTCTCTCTCTCTCTCTCTCTCTCTCTCTCTCTCTCTCTCTCTCTCTCTCTCAATGGAAAACAAAGAGGGGGGGTTGCAATGTACGTTGCAACCTACTTAAACCCAGTTGAGGTGACTCTCCCCGAAAGTAATGCAGAAATAGTGTGCGT
>CM064528.1:7185815-7191621 GCA_032716605.1 Paralithodes platypus
CTTATGTAAGTATGTACAGTATGTATGTATGTATATATGTATGTGGTATATTATTTGTATGTTATTAATCCCACATATTACCGGTACTGTAATCCTACCCCAGACAGTTCATGGGTGTGTTTATTTGTTCGCTGTTCCGCCCTGATAACTGACCTGCTCATTAAGACTGGTAATCCGCACTAATGAAGTCTTAATTTCTGCAGCACACACACCCGCTTGGCACCAGACCATGATTATAACAACACGAGAGACCCCCGAGAGAGATTGAGAACCGGACGAGAGTGATTGAGGGAGAAGAGACCCGAGCATGACTTCCTCCTTGGTCCGAGAGACAGAGGGGGCCTTTCTTTTTTCCCCCTTGTTTATTTCTTGCGTCTTGCCCCCCCCTCCTCTTCCTTCCCCGTTCCCCTACCTCACTACTTGCGGTTGGGGGATGAGTGAGGACGTTTTTGAAGGACTGTTGGTGAGAGAGGGGGACGGGATGATATCTTTTGAGGAGGAGAGAGAGAGAGAGAGAGAGAGAGACAAGCAAGACAAAAAGAGACAAAGAAAGCACAAAAGAAAGAGAGAGACCTTTTTTTTTTTGAGAGAGAGAGGATAACGGGTCGCAGGATATTTTCATTGCATTTACTGTGTGGTCTTAGCAGTTTTTGATAAGTTGGTGTTTTTGTCTGTGTTTTTACAACCACTGTGTCTGGCTTTACAGCTTATGATTGGTCAAACATTTTTTTAAGTATTTCGGTCACCTGAATTCATCCACCATCATTCCAGTTTCCAATATCAGTACAAAATGTTCCAGAAATGTTGCCAGAACAATGTTGATTATCGAATGTTGATTAAAAAAACTCTCGTGTGATACCGGCTTTAAGAAATATATCCTGGACCCAATATGAATCCTCGAACAGCAAAATGAACCTCTGGACTGTAAATTACAGATAACAGATTTAATGAGAAGGTTTGATTTATTCTCTCTTCGGGACGATTATTATTCGGATATATTACTTACTTTAGATAAATATTTTTCACTTGTTCTACCATGTGTAAAATATCAATCAGCCCTAAAATTAATTATTATGCAGCCTGCCACCAATATTGCGGCTGATCTTTTTTTTACTTTGCAACAACTTCTGGGGAATTTAATTTTCCTCGTGGTGTGCACAATTTCCCAGAATGTATCAAGCTCTCGTGCAGGTCAAAACTATACTATGAATTGCTTTCACATGGAATATTTATGGGAGACCACCTCACTTTTGTTCTCTTTCTCTCCCTCTTTCTTTGGCTTGTATCCATTCGGCCCCATTCAGCCTACTGTTTTAAGACGTTTTTTTTAACCCCATCCATGGTGTCAATATTTTCATGGGCCGACACTGTAGCGAGCTTCCTTGTCTTATTTATATTTTTTTTCTTGTTTTACAACCATGCTTAAAGTGTACATTTCATTGTGTCGGTATGACACACATCTTTCTCCGGCGAAGCCGCTTCTTCATACATTCCAATGCTCGGCTAGCTATCGCTATCGATCATGGGAAGAAATCAAATCACCTGGCCAATGGGGATAAAGGTCTCTTAATTAAAAACTAGTTTGCGCTGAATGGAGGGCCTGAAATCAGTAGGATACAAGCCAGGGAGGAAAGACGGAATGAGAGAAACAGGATGAGGAAAGATAAAAAAAAAAAAATGTGACCCCACTTAAAGCTAATAATATATTCAGTTATGAAAAGAGGATATTTTTAGTGTACCAAATGATCACGTCAGCATTATTTAAAAGATATATATTTTTTCACCTGTAAGGCAGGTTCTCGTTAATTAATTATGAATAATTATTTTGCACTGGAACATAGTTTATATATTATATTAAACATGTAAAGGCAACATTTCAATTAATAGAAATATAATACATTTAGCAACATAAGAGTGTTTGTTTTTATTATAATTATATGCAAAGATTTTTTTTTTTTCTTATACATCAGCTCGCTTTTCCAATTAATTTACTTGTTTGGTTCATAACAACTGTATTTTATTTTAAATGTGTTCTTCATTTCTAACATTAATGTATTCCTTGCTTTCTTTTCCTTTGTTCGTGTCTGCATGTTAGGTTTAATCTTGTTCTCTCTGCCATTGCTTCTCTTTGCATGTTACGTTATTTCTTCCCTTCCTATTTCAGTGTTTCTCTTTCCTTGTTGCGTTTAACCCTTTATACCTTCTCCAGCTGAGTTTTTTGCTATGTCGTCTCTTTCGGCATGGTCCTAGGTCGAGTGATGAATTCTGTCTAGCGTGATTCCGTGGCTACAGATTTATCTGTACGCTATAGATCTTTGATCTCTTGATCTCTATGGCCTCTCCTCTCTCTCTCTCTTACCCCGGTTTCCTATCGCATGTTTGTACGTTATCCCTTCTGTTCTTCTTTTATACCCCAAACTAGTCTGTCTTTTGACCTCTTATCCGTTCCCTTGTTGCGCGCCTGTCTTCAACCGGGTGGGATGCGTCACTTGTTGGGCGCACATTGTTGTTGCATGTATTCATTAGTTTTCTAGTTTCCTCCATATGACGCCATCATTAATATTGAAAAAAATAAAAAAAAAAAACATCCATTATATTCCCCCCTTTTAGATTAATTTGTTACATTTTTCGGTACGGAAAAGAGAGAAAAATGTACTACAGCCTACAAGGCCGATGATTCTTTCCAACAGTACAGGCTCACTATCGTTAGCCATTTCGGTAACCAATTCGACACCTAAATAGCAAAGACCGAAAAGGTCTTTTATATTCACATTTTTTTTTTTTTTCTAAACATTGAAAGAATAGAAATGGGGCGAAAGGTCTTAAAATCGACTCTACACTAATGGGGGGAAATTTACATTCCTTAACATCTGAAAATACTTTAATTGGGGGCCCTCCCTTCCACTTCCTCCTAAAACATGATGGGAGGAAGGTGGTCCCAGAAAACCGGCCCATGCCCCCCTTAATCATTGATCTCTTGCTGTGTCTTCCTTCGGTCCTCTTGACGTGGTTATCATTTATTCGTTATTTCTCGCTTCTCTTCTTTGTTCCTCTGCGTTTATTACTTTGTTATCGTTTATCTCTTATGTCTTGATCTTTCTTACTATCTGCTTGTTATCTTCAATCGTATATCTGTTATCTCTTGCTCCCTCTTCCTGTGTGCTTGTTATGTTTGTTCGTGTATCTTTTATATCTGGCTCTTCTTTCCCCTTTCTTCCTCTTTCCAAGTTGAGGGTTATCTTCATCTTTCAAATCGAGCTTCACTTAGGCTATACAGTCTCGTGCTTTATCTTTCCAATGTTGTTTTTCCTCTTTAAAATTGTGTTTCCTCGAGTTACGTGTTGTCTTTTTATCTTGCAAAGGCTACTAGCTTCACCTTTAACATCTCTTCCTCTCTCTTTCCAAATTTAGTCACTCCTATATTTTAGTTTTTACCTTATAGCTTTCAAAAAATCAGCTTTGTAGAGATGTTTCCGTTTAATTCGTTATAGCTTTTCAAAACAATCAGCTTCTTCGTTATTTCGTATAGAATGTTTCGTTTTCTCTTTTTAGCTTTTACAAATGAACTCTTTGTGTACAAGGTCACTTTCTCTAATTTTTTAGCTTTAACAAATGATCTCTACGTATAGAATGGCGCGTTTTCTATTATTTAGCTTTCGAACATCAACCCCACGTATAGAATGTCTCGTTTTCTCTTTCCAAATAATAATAAGACCCCCTTGTGTGTAGGACAGAACTTCCCCCACGTCATGAGAAAATGCCGAGGAAATTGTTTGAGCCCGAATGAAGGCGAATTAAATTATCGAAAGTCCGCGGTCTAGTGAAATGATAGATTGCTTTCCGAAGGTGGGCCGGAAGTGACTTTGATGTCTTGCGGCCCTCTTATGATCTGCTTGATAAGATAGAAGTCTGTGCCGTAGTCTCTGTGTGTGTGTGTGTGTGTGGTCGTTGTTTGTTGGTTTGTACGTGGCGTGTGTGTGTGTGTGTTGTTTGTGTGTGGTGTTGTTGACGGCTGCGGCCTGCGTTGTGAGTTTGTGTGTGTGTGTGTGTGTAGAAGGAAGGGGGGTGATGGGAGTGTGAGGTGATTTCTTTGGGGGGGGGGGGGGGAAGGGAGGGAGGGAGAGAAGGTATATGTGGGTGAATGGTCGGAGAAGGGTGTGTTTGTGGGTGTGTAGCTATGTGTGTGTGTGTGTGTGTGTGTGTGTGTTTGTGTGTGTGTCAGAATGTATTAACTCGCAACACTAGTGCCTGGGTGTCAGATTCTCCCTGTCTGATTGTGCATGTTTTGTGTAGCTGTGTGTGTGTATTTGTATGTGTGTGTGTGTGTGTGTGTGTGTGTGTGTGTGTGTGTATGTCAGAGAGAGAGAGAGAGAGATTAATTATTCTTGCCTATATGAATTTGGCATTGACCTGTGTTTGTGTTATTACCCCTTTCCACGTATTAGGAGTGCAGGGAGGGTAACGTTTTAGCCTCTGTGTGTTTGTTTGTTTGTCTGTGTTTGTTTATCCGTCGGGGGAACGTTTACACAGCTCGTTGCAAATGATATGTGACAGGAGATAATCCAGGGACTTTCACCAATAGCAGTACTGTATGAGAGAGAGAGAGAGAGAGAGAGCACTGCAAGAGACGAGCGAGAGCCGAGAGTGAGATAGGGATCAGGCGGTGTCATGGTACAGTGTCATGATACAGTGTTTGAAGGATTTCTTATATTGTAGTTGCAAGATTGGCAGCACTATTATGCCTCATAGGCATGTGATAAGGAGTTGCTGGAACTCCCGTTTCACTTGCCTGGCTTCCCTCACTGTTTCTGTTTGTTTCTCACCTACACTTAGGGTAATCCAGCAAGCTCTCACAAACACTTCCAATACGCCCATATTTTGTATTATGTATTGGCAGCTTTGCGATTTGTCTCCTTTATGCTCTTAGAAAACAAAAAAATCAACCCCCAGACTTCTTGACATGAGGGTTTGGTTAATATAATGTCGGGATATGTGCAAGCACATATATTAACCAACAGCAACAATACCAGATCGAAGGTCGGAACATTAGCGATTGATTCCACTCAATGCCGTCTGGAAGGAGTGTTGGGATATTTAACTTGGACAATACTCACTGTATTATTGTATTTTGTTGTTTTTATTATTATTTATTATTATTTGTTATTATATATTATTATTATTATTATTATTATTATTATTATTATGTGTTATTATTATTATTATTATTATTATTATTATTATTATTATTATTATTACTAGTAGTAGTAGTAGTAGTAGTAGTAGTTTTAAGGGGGTCTAGGGGAGGCGTTTTTCTTAGTCTAGGGAGCAAACTAAAACATACATTGCTCGAAAACGGCAAAGTCAGTCAAAACCCTCAATGCTAATTAAGCCAAATATCCTAATATCCCAGTACAGCACAATAACCTATACCGGACAATGGTAGATCAACACATCACAGAAGAATAATATCCAACATGGGGTCTTCTCTGTTTAAGAGGGGTGACCTGCTTCTTTTTCTCCTTTTCTCTCTGTCTCTAGCTTGTATCCATTCGGCCCCATTCCGCCTACTGATTTAAGATGTTTATCCCCATCCAGGTGTCGATTTCTTCCTGGCGAAAGATACCGAGCCAGCAATGTATGGAGAAATCCGGCTTTGCCGGAGAAATTTTTCTTTCGAAAAATTTACAAATTTAGTCTTCTTTCAAAAACATACTTACTAAACAATTGCTGGCGACGGCATTCGACCAACTGGATGAGGAAAACCGTCTTAAACACAGTCGGCCTAATGGGGCCAAATGGATACAAC
>CM064528.1:7191721-7246695 GCA_032716605.1 Paralithodes platypus
TACTGTATAGTCTGTAATAATGAGCGTTTACTATATGTGGGTCGGTATAGGTTCTTGAATAATGAGCGTTTACTATATGTGCTACTGTATATCTGTACTAATGAGCGTTTACTATATGTGTCTGTATAGTCTGGTAATAATGAGCGTTTAGTATATGTTTCTACTGTATATTCCCTTTTAAATGGAGTGTTTACTATCTGTGTCCTCTGTCGTAGTCCGGGGGCTGGGGTGCCCCAACCCGCCGAAAAGGGTTTGTGGATGAAATACAATTCAGGGGGAGCTTAATCCCCCACCCACCGCCAAAAAAAAGGCGGGATTTCCTAAGTGGGCCTCTTTCTTCCGAAGCTGATGCTGAAGAGGATTGGGATCTAGTTAGTATGTGGTGATGGGTCTGGCTCATCGAGCAGAGTAAGTGAGGACTTAGCGGGATCTCTGCCCTATCACCCATAGCTTACTCTGACTGTTCCTTTTACTTTCATATTTTTCTAGATCTTAAGGGTGACAAAGCGGTTCTCTTGCGGTTGTGATTTGACCTCCTAATCTAACAAGATTGGAAGTCCCAAGCGTCACATCTTTCCTTTGGTGGGGGCCCCTCAACTTTCCCCTCTTCATAAATTGCTGAGGGGCACAGGGCCCTGGGTGGGGCTTTGGCCTTTCCCTCCCGGGCGTTATTCCGCACCCTCCCTCAAGCCGCTCCCCGCCATGGAGTATGGGCTATCGGGTCAACCCAGGCTTTATTGTCGTTCGGCAGGGAGGGTAGGGAAGGGTTCTGTGGGGGCGCTCGGTTATGGCCTTATGGGCTCTTGGCCCTCGGGGCATTTGGGGCTTGTTCGGGGACCAGGCAGCTTTGGGGAAGGAAAAAAAAAAAAAAACAACAACAACAACTGTATAGTCTGTAATAATGAGCGTTTACTATATGTGTCTACTGTATAGTCTGTAATAATGAGCGTTTACTATATGTATCTACTGTATAGTCTGTAATAATGAGCGTTTACTATATGTATCTACTGTATAGTCTGTAATAATGAGCGTTTACTATATGTGTCTACTGTATAGTCTGTAATAATGAGCGTTTACTATATGTATCTACTGTATAGTCTGTAATAATGAGCGTTTACTATATGTGTCTACTGTATAGTCTGTAATAATGAGCGTTTACAGTTTACAGCGTTTACAGTTGGTATCTTCTTAGACTTATTAATTCGTTTGTAGAGGTTACATTTTGAATTACCCCTTTTATCAATTACAAATTATTGAAGCTGGTTGGTAATGGTCTAATGGTCTTATTTTTTGTCAATTTTGCTGATATTTTTTTACAGACAAGATTAATTCGTACAAAATCGTTGGCTGAACACGGAGACCAAGGGGAATATATAAATAAAGACAGATGCTTTAATTATATAAATAAAGACAGATGCTTTAATTATTAAATACACCTCGACTTATATTTTACGAACTTTTGTCACATACTTCACAAAAAAATGGTGACTATATATTTAGCTTTTGATTAAGGGGGGTGACCTGATTTTTTTTTATTTCTGTCCTTTTCTCTCTTTCCCTGGCTTGTAACCATTCGGCCCCATTCAGACAACTATTTTAAGACGTTTATCCCCATCTAGGTGTCGATTTCTTCCTGGCGAGCGATAGCGAGCCAGCATTATATGAAGAAATCCGGCTTCGCCGGAGACATTTTTCTATCGAAAAATGTACAAATTTAGCCTGCTGTCAAACACAAATAAAAAATATGCTGGCTCGCTACCGCTCACCAGTAAAAAATCGACACCTGGATGGGGATAAACGTATTAAAACAGTAGACTGAATGGGGCCAAATGGATACAGGCCAGAGAAAGATAGAAAAGGACAGAGCAAAAACAGGTCATCCCCTTTAAATGATAACTCTCAGAGGCCTGTTGAATAACTTGTGTAGATTATTTGTTCTGTTTTTCTATTCACAACTTCAATTAAAACAGTGTCAACGTCTGAGAATAATAATGTAGCTCAGTAACTTTAGTCGTATACTTCGTTGCTGTACAGATAATTCATACGCCCACTATTGGAAGATTTGGAAATAAGTATAGGCAAAAGTTGTAATCGAAACTGTATTTCTTATTCTTTCAAAAATCATGTGGTGAAGGGAATCAAGTTCTCTCTCTCTCTCTCTCTCTCTCTCTCTCTCTCTCTCTCTCTCTCTCTCTCTCTCTCTCTCTCTCTCTCTCTCTCTCTCAGCCAAATGTTATTCAGTTTATCTTGAAGGGGTTCTTGGAGTGTTTTTCTTGTTTTGAAGCTTCATGGCCTTATACAAATGGAGGAAACAAACAAATACAAAACAGAAAAATAGATATGCAAATACAGTAGATACGGCCACACCCCCTTAAGGGGAGATCTCCACTTGAGGGACTTTTTTCTTGACCCCTTTCTTCCTCATGTTTAGCCCCATTGCTTTTGATATTATAAAACGTTTGCCCCATTAGTTTAGCGATTTTAAGAACTTTCACCCCATATTAAGACCTTTCGTGCCATTCAGGTGTCGATTTTATCCTGGCGAGCGATAGCGAGCCTGTAATTTAAGAGGAACCGGCCTTCGTCCGGGACATTTTTCTACCGAAAAATGTACACATTTATCTTGAAAGGGACTCAAGGGGGTGTAATTTCAAGCGTGATGGAAGTTTAGGAAACACACTAAAAACCTCCCCTTAACTCGCGTCTGTAACAAAGGGTATATAATGTCGTGCGTCTTTAGCGTTAGGCCTAGGGGTGACTAATAAGACAGGATCAGGGAGGGGAGGGATTATCCAGCGGGCCGTAGTCTAAGCCTGATAAACACCGTAATTTGGGTTAGTCCCGGGGAACGACAAAAGGGTTAGTATGGGTGATGAGGATGGTGTTTGTATTGTGTGTGGGTGGGTGGGTGGTTGGGGGGGGGTGATTGTGTGGTGTGTGTGTTTTTTCTTTTTTTTTTTTTTTTTTTTTTTAAAGAGACAATGAACGGAGGAAGGAAAAACACAGATAAAACAAAAAGGTCCATGTGCCTAAAGGCCATGTGGAGAGGCGGCACAATTGAAGCAAGTTCCTCGGAACAATTGCTGTGAAAATATCTGTAGAATAATGCAAGGGATGCAACGTTTCTTCGTATGGATAATGTAGGAAGGTCCTGTATGATTGCAGGGGTATTGATTAATCTAATAGCTTTATTTTGAATTTTGTCCAACTGCCTCAATGCAACCACTCCACTTTCACCCCACAGAGGTGAACAGTAATCCATCTGAGAACGCACATGACTTTTATATATCACGGCCAACTGCTCGTCAGTGAAGAATTCTCGAACTCTGTACAGGAGTCCCATTTTTTTAGAGGCATTCTTAGCAAAGCTTCTAACATAATGTGTCCAGCTCAAGTTAGTAGTTAATGTTACACCGAGAATGTCAATACTAGGGGAAGTGGGAATGTATGTATGTTTGTATGTGTGTGTGTCTGTGGGTGGGTTTTTTTTTTTTTTTTTTTTTTTTTTCTATGTGATTGAGGGAGGCAAAAGGCATAACTGCCTATAGCGAGTGCCTCCCCCATAGTTGAAAGAGTGACAGGGCCAAAATCAAGGGACGTTCGAGCCAAAATGCCTGGACACACGGAGTTTGAAGCAATTTAAGTCATAGGAAGAGGGAAAGACTGATTCTGGGAGAGAGTTCCAGAGCTCAGCTGTTGAGTAGAAGAAAGTTTTGAGAGTAACGTTTCACTCTTGGGTTGGAGAGTTGCACAGAGTAGGGGTGGGATTGAGTTGCAAGACGGGTACCACGTGCCCTACGTAAAGGAGGTGGTATGCACTGGGATAGCTCTGAGGAACACTGATTATTATAGTAGCGATAGAATAGCGAGAGAGATGCAACATTGCGGCGGAGAGAGAGAGATTGCAGAGAGTTGGTGAGTGGACGGGAGTTAATGATACGAAAGGCCTTCCTTTCAACTTTGTCTAGGAGAGCGGTGTGAGAGGAACCTCCCCACACATGTGAACAATACTCAATACAAGGGCGCACTATGCCCCTGTACAGAGCAAGAAGCTGTGCAGGGGAAAAGAACCCCCTAAGGCGGTTGAGCACACCCAGCTTCTGGGAGGCTGCCTTAGCAAGACTGGTAATATGGTCCTTCCAAATGAGAGCAGAAGAAAAAGAGACACCAAGAATATTGAGAGAAGATGAAGGGTTGATTTTTGTATTGTTGAAGAATAAGGGATAGTCCGCTGGGAGATCCTGACGGGTAGATAGATGGAGAAATTGGGTTTTGGAAGCATTAAAGTTAACAAGGTTTTCTCTGCCCCAATTGGAAATAGTATTTAGATCAGAATTTAAGAGTTCTATGGCTTCATTACGTTTGTCGTTGAGGGATTGCTGGCTGGGGCGTTCTGAAAAACTAATGGAGTAGTGTAAGGTTGAGTCGTCTGCGTATGAATGGATGGGAATTAAGGTACAGTTAAGGAGATCATTTATAAAAATTAGAAAGAGAATAGGAGATAGGACAGAGCCCTGAGGAACACCGGAGTTTATAGGGTGAGGAAGTGAACAATGGCCGTCCACAACCGCGGCTATGGAACGGCCGGAAAGGAAATTAGAGACAAAGGCACAGATGGAGGGATAGAAACCGAAGGAGGGTAGTTTAGAAATTAAAGATTTATGCCAGACTCTATCGAAGGCTTTCGATATGTCTAGTGCAATAGAAAATAGAAAATAGGGTGTGGTGTGTACAGGTATGGATGATGAGGCTGGTGTTTGTATTGAGATTATGTGTGGTGAGTGTGTGTGTGTGTGATAAGGCTGTCGATTGTATTGGTCTGTGTGTGTGGGGGGACGGGGGGGGGGGGGGGAGGTTGATAAGGCTGTCATTTGTGCCTGTCTCATGTGTGTGTGTGTGATAAATCTGTTGTGCTTATCCTGTGTGTGTATGTGTGTGTGGGTGATGAGGCTGTCGTGTGTATCGGTCTTGTGTGTGTGTGTGTGTGTGTGCGTGTGTGCGTGTACTACCCGGCAAGTTCCCTCTCATTAACCCTTTCCAACCGATTGCGATTCTTTTCGTATTGTAATCTATGGCAAGCAGCACTAGAGTCTCCACTGTATTAAGGTCGTCACTGGCCTATAAAGTCGCCATAAAATCACCCTAAACGACATTTCCTTCCTTAACCCTTTCAGTACGGGTGAAATTATTTATCTTTGAATTATGGCTATCATTTGACGATTTTACTCTGTTTAGGTAACATTTATGATGGTCAACGAATTAATGAATATACAATACAACTCTGATTACTAGACATATACAGTATATACTATATATATATATATATATATATATATATATATATATATATATATATATATATATATATATCTACCGATTTTTATGTTGTCTAGGCTTCTGATTAACGTTATTTTTTAAACATTCCTATTGTAAGAATTGTATTTTATTCATAGGCCTGATGATGGTCCTTGTGTGAGTCCGAAACGTTTACATCTTCTTCATATTTATATATATATATATATATATATATATATATATATATATATATATATATATATATACATTATCTCTGTGTGTGTGTGTGTGTGTGTGTGTGTGTGTGTGTGTGTGTGTGTGTGTGTGTGTGAAATGTGTACGGTCGAGGCTAATAAGTGTTGTCAGATATTTCACAAAGTTTTGGACACTGACTAATACTCCGAGGGATAAGCACTTTTCCCAGTAACTATAAAGATACCAATAACACTTGTTGAGCGAAAACCACTGGAATCTATGACAACACTTAATACCCCCGATTGTACATGCTCTTCACAAACCGATTTATTTAACCTCCAATACGTCCGGACACTGCCAGAATAAATGATAACCCCTGACAATTAATGTTCCCTGGCCTGAACAACAATTCCACGTCAGCAGTCCCGTACTTTAAAATAACCCACTAGTCATTACCTCCCTTACCGACAGTATTTCCCGTGGTGCTTGTCCCCTCGTCTCAGCTGTCATCTTGTAGCTCTCCCCTTGACGGAGCGATATGCGGGATTCGTTGATATAGAATTTAGCGACATACACTCCAAGACATAATTATATCCTGGCGCAATGTGAACCCTCGAACAGCAAAGTGAACCCCCGAAATGTAAGTATTAGTTAAATATATAGTTAAAAGATTCGATTCGGTTCGGGAAATGCAAATAATAATTATTTAGGAGCGTAAAAATGCAACAATAACTCCTTAAATTATGATGATGTGACTCGTATCATTGTTTTGTTGTTTTTTGTTTTTTTAATAGGATATTGTCACCACCGTGTAGCTTCATCCTTTAAATATATATATATGGACAGTTTTTTTCTCTATAATTTGAGAAGAACAGAAGCAATAATGGTCCCTTTTATTCTGTGACACAACTTTTAAATTATCCTGGGTATATAATACAATTTTAAACAGACAATAAAAGAAAATACGCACCCGTCACAGGCAGTTTTGCCTTTTGTCTCCCTCATCCACATAGAAAAAATTAATAACACTGATCAAAATGACACAGGAAATATACCTCGCGGCCTTCCTCATATATATATATATATATATATATATATATATATAGTATATATAAGAGGAACATAAATATATCTTTTTACCTTTCAGGACACAATCGAATATATACATGGGGAATAAAGTCAAACAGAGTGGGCCATCCGAAGTGGCCTCCACCTTTTACGACAACCATTTGCCAACCCACTTAATCTTAGCTCTACGTCATCCAGCACGGCACTCGTGGTTTTATGTGTTGGCTCCGTGAATCACCTTGTTTTCCCGGGTGATAGATGGGGGGTTCGGTCCCGGGGAGTCGAAGTGTGGGGCCTGCTGTTGTGGCTGTCGTGATCTATACTTTGATTATAATTATATGGTCTTGTAACAGTAATACCGAGTGTCATATATAAGTGATCTATACATAAGTTTGTGTTTTAATCTTTTAACGCGAATACAGAGAATTCTAACTAAAAATGGTATCTTCTTGTATATATTAACCATTTGTCTGGAATGATGGATGTGTGTTCGGTTGGGGGTCAAAGTGCGGCTCCTGTTGTCGGTATATCTCCATTGCTTATATGTTATCTAGTAAAAGGAATACACAAAGTCAGGTTAAGGGAGCCCACCTCGCTTTGTTTTCTCTTTCTCTCCCTCTCTCTCTTTGGCTTGTATCCATTCGGCCCCATTCAGCCTACTGTTTTAAGACGTTTACCCCCATCCAGGTGTCAATATTGTCTTGGCGAGTGGTAGCGAGCCAGCATATATATATTTTTGTTTTGACAGCAAGCTAAATTTGTAAATTTCTCCGGCGAAGCCGGATTTCTCCATACAATGCTGGCTCGCTATCGCTCGCCAGGAAGAAATCGACACCTGGATGGGGATAAACGTCTTAAAATAGTTGGCTGCATGGGGCCGAATGAATACAAGCCAGGGAAAGAGAGGAAAGGAGAGAAAGTGAAAAAAAGCCGGTGACCCCCCTTAAGGTATTGAGGGATAGACCTTTACAACGGCACCTCCTATCTACTTTTCGAAGAGTGTTGAGAGGGAAGAAGGGATGTTGGGGAGAGAGGAGGAAGCTGTTGAAGTGTTTTTATTATATAATATTTGTGTTCTCTCGGTTAAGCATTAGTGCAGTTGGGTACAGTATACAATTAGATCATTATCCAGTATTCGATAAATGGATATCAATCGTGGGCATGTGCTGTACTTATAACTGTCTTGATGGTGTAATGGTTAGACTCGTAGAGCGTGTAGGTTCTGTATGTGATATCTTGGGTATACTGAAAGGGTTAATAATACTCCCTCTCTCTCTCTATATATATATATATATATATATATATTCTTTTCTCTCTCTCTCTCTCTCTCTTTCTTTTTCTGAGTCAAAGATATAGCTAATGGGTGAATGGTGGTGGTTTTGTGAAGCTGTCCCGTTTCTGCAATATATAGAGCATCTTTGTATCATCCTTTTTGCAACATATATTTTGGTGCGTTGCTCGTTCTTCATGTGCTTTTGGTGCGTTGCTCGTTCTTCATGTGCTTTTAAAGACATAGTTAAAGACAATTTTGTGAGACGTTTCTGGTTTTGCTCATACGAATTTAGCGTTATGTATATTATTTATTGTTTATATTTTTGTTGACTCCATACGCCTAAAATACTCCACCTCCAGTATAGTTGCCGACGGAAATACACATCAGTCCCGAAATGCTACCAGGAAACCGAAGCGACGACATAAACCGATCGACCATTGCAAAAAAAAAAAAAAAAATCGAAAAATAAAAAAAACGTTGCCACTAACCCCTTGAGGATTATGACGCATTTGACAGATTATTCTGGCTATCATTATACGATTTTATACAGCCTAGGAAGGATCTGTGGGCATTAAAAGGGTAAAGTCTATTTCAGTCAACCCTCTGACTTCCATATACCCTTCCTAATCTAAATACAATCGTCTTTTAGTAGCCATAAAATAATAATGAAATGCGTCGCAATGGGGGTAAGAGGGGATGGGCGTATTTATTTGTTAATTTATGTATCTTTTTATTATTATATTAGTTTCCTGCCCAGACCTCCATCATGCTAAACAAAACAAAAAAACGCCCAAGACCCTCCTGCATGATAAATGTGTAAATTTTTCGATTAAAAAAAAAGTTCCGGCCGAAGGCCGGTTTCTCTTACGTTGACAAAGAAATTAGGCGAAATGTCTTAAAATCGCCATTCAAATGGGCCGAACGTTTCATAACCTGAAAACTAATGGGGCTAAACATGAGGAAGAAGGGGTACAAGAAAACCAAGCCATCTCCCCTTAATACAAAAATCCGGAAAAAATATCGTCGGTGTCTCCCCGGACAGTCACACGAATCCACCGCTATATCGACATCGGCATAAATCTCTGGACACGAAAGGTTTTACGACGACTGCGCAAGAAAGCTTTTCCACCGCAAACGGAGTATGGCCAAAAGCTTTCAGGAAGAGCGAGAGAGAGAGAGAGCTTTGAGAGATGGGGCCGGCTAGGGAAAGAGACAGGGACACTTGTACGGATCACTTGTTTTGTCCACTTGGTGTAGAGGTTTCTCTTTTTATCTCTCTCTCTCTCTCTCTCTCTCTCTCTCTCTCCCGTAAGTCATGTTGCCGCTCATAACCTACTTTGATCTACATCGAGATATATATGTACATTTTTGGGTAGAAAAAGGCCCGTCCAAAAACTGGTTAAACTACAGGCTCGCTTTCGCTCGCCAGGAGATAATCAACACCTAAACGGTACGACAGCGACGGCTTATAAAAGTGACACAGAAATGGGGCGAAAGCGATCTTAAAATCGCAAAACAAATGAGGCAAACGTCTTTAAATCTCAACACGAATGTGGCTTAGCTTGAGGGAGAAGGGGGTCCAGAAAAAACGCCTCCCATTTACCATATTGACTATTTTGTAAAGGTAAACGCATACTGATATTCTGTTTATGCATATCACATAATATTTCATTCAGTTAAATATATATTATCGCCCTTTCAGGTATCTAAATGTAAAATAATTTATCTCCGTTCAATAATAAAAATACTAACTTAAAGATGGATCTTGGGAGAGTTTTTATTTAAGCTTGGTGGAAGCAACAGGGTAATTCACAAGGCAATACGCAACAAACACAACAATCACATACACAGCAAACACATACACAGCAAGGTAATACATGACAAAAACAGCAAAGTAATACACAGCAAACACATACACGGCAAACATAGCAAGGTAATACACAACAAGGTGATGTAATACACAGCAAGGTAATACACAGCAAGGTAATACACAACAAGGAGCACATCAAGGATAAAAAGGGTGATGCTAATGTTCAGTAATATGATGTCTGTTCTGCAGCCACAATATTAACATCAACAGTGGTAATGTAACGTTAGACTTTAAGGACAAATTTTAAAAGGAGTCACATGCGCGCTATTTCCGGCAAGATTTTTCGGCAATATTATGGCTAAATATAAGAAGAGTTACACGTACGCTATTTCAGGAAAACTCTTTCGGTAATATTAAGGGGGGTGACCTGTTTTTGTTCTGTCCTTTTCTATCTTTCTCTGGCTTGTATCGATTTGGCCCCATTCAGCCTACTGTTTTAAGACGTTTATCCCCATCCAGGTGTCAATTTCTTGCTGGTGAGCGGCAGCGAGCCAGCATATTTTTCATTTTTGTAGCAGGCTAAATTTGTAAATTTTTCGATAGACAAATTTCTCCGGCGAAGCCGGATTTCTTCATATAATGCTGGCTCGCTATCGCTCGCCAGGAAGAAATCGACACCTAGATGGGGATAAACGTCTTAAAATAGTTGGCTGAATGGGTCCGAATGGATACAAGCCAGAGAAAGAGAGAAAAGGACAGAAATCACAAAAAGCAGGTCACCCCCCTTAAGGCCAACTATAAGAAGAATCAAATGCACGCTCTTTCCGGCAATATCAAGGCCGAATATAAGAGAAGTAATACGCACACTATTTCCGGGCAGCTAGAAATGTGTATACAACGAAATAGACTAGTGCTAGCTAGAATACATTGACTAATGGTTTTACAATTGTTCTCTGCTTTCAGATAAATGTAATATCATATTAATCATTATTAGTAGTAGTAGTAGCAGTAGGCTAGTAGTAGTAGTAGAAGTATTATTATTATTATTATTATTATTATTATTATTATTATTATTATTATTATTATTATTATTCGCAAATATTAAACAGAAAACATTTTGCCAAGGGCGCATTCAACACCGGGGAATATTTTGACATATTATGAGAACAGCGCCCCATTATGAGAAGCCTGTCGTCACTGCGAATGAAAGCATCACAGCATAAAAGAGGAAATACATATAAGCTGGGTGATACGAGCCTGGAGGATATATATATTGTTAATGCAGCTGGTTTATGACTGTTTATTTTATACATGTGGTAACATGGACATTCAATATAATATATATATATATGTATAATTATATATACTGGATATACTATTGTGAAACTCAAATATTATGTATTATTGCTTTATTAGAATGTATACAAATATTGAATAGATACATTAAGCTAGGTTAGGGAAGGCTAAAATATGTGTTTTTACATGTACATTTGCGGTAGAATATGTTCTGGACATTATATGGTGAAACATTTTGAAATGTGATGGAACCGCAATCAACTCTGACAGGTTTTCACTACTCAATACTCTAGGTCTTGTTTGTATGATAAGTATTTCTAACTACGTCTGTACTGATGCCTTCACGTCCAGCTGAAACAAAGCCATATATAGTATTACCATATTTCCTTCATATTGCAATATCCAGGAGATTTTTTTTTTTTTTTTTTTTTTTCTGGACAGATAAACCTAGAGACCAAAGAGCCGAGACAGAAAGTGGTTGACAGCTAGATATAGATACAGATATAACAGACAGATACCAAATAGGAAAACAATACAACATATGTAGAACAAGATGAAAAGAAAGCAACCTAAAAAGATCAAACAATATGAAAACAGAAGACCATAGAGACCAAAGAGCCGAGACAGAAAGCGGTTGACAGGTAAAGATAGATACAGATATAACAGACAGATAGCAAATAGGAAAACAATACACCATACGTGGGACAACATGAAAAGAAAGCAACCTAAAGATCAAACAATATGAAAACAGAAGACCATATAGAGCCGAGACAGAAAGCGGTTGACAGCTAGAGATAGACACAGGTGAAAACAGAGTAACATAGCCATTAGGAAAACAATACACCATATGTAGGACAAGATGAAAAGAAAGCCGCTTAAAGATCAAACAATACGAAAACAGAAGACCATAGAGACCAAAGGGGCCGAGACAGAAAGCGGTTGACAGCTAGAGTTAGATACTGATGGGAACAGGGCGACATAAGACAGGTGACGAATGAGGGGATTAATGTCACTCTCCGTATCTCACCCTGTTTCCTCGAAGGAGAGAACAATGGATGGATTAGACAAAGGGGGCCAGCAGAGAAGGATTAGAGGCAGGAGGTGGATGGAGCAGTAGAGGGAAGCGGATCAATTGCAGGGAAGGAAGGATTTAGTGTGTTCGATAGGAAGACTGCATAGCGGGGCGGAAGGATGTATTGTGGGGGATGTTATAGGTCATGGAATTAAAAGGTTAAGAGGCATTAGCTGGAAGTCGGAGGGCATTAGTTAAATTACAGTATAGATTATGTAGATACGGGTTTGAAGTTTGGGAATATGAAACTTGTAATCAAAGTCAAATAATAAATGTTATATATATTTAGTTTATATGTGATTTACAGTAGACAGTAGATCACAAAATTTAAAGTTTTGTCCTATGTTCTATTAGCCAGAGATAATTAACATAGGTATTTATCATAAATATTTAGGAATAATGAAACCTAGTCAATAAAAGGAATTTAAGTTTAAGTAGAAATAGTAATAGTATTTTATATATCACAAAAGTATGATTATCTGGGTTATATGTTGAAAGTTTAATAGCATTGATTATAGATAATTATATATTATAATGATTTAATAATATCTCTTATGTTATATTTCACATAATTTCAAGTGTGTAAGGTAATAGCTTGTAGTCAAAACACTATTTATGGTACACAATTGAAGAAGAGCAATTACGTGTTATTTATTCGTAATAGGTTGAGCATAATCATTATACTGTATATAAGCTTGATTTTTGTTTTATCATTAATATAGCAGGCACATACAGTATTTGGTTATATTTACTTCAGATACCGGTAATATATGATATGTATGTTCAGCACTTACTAAATAGACAGACATTTTGCTTGTCGTGATTGCCAAGAAGTCGGAGATTATAAATATAAGTATAAGAGACATTAGCTTTCAATGTGGGTCACAGAACTTTAAGCCCGCAAGATATTAGCTTTTAGTCGGGAACATTTGCTTAACAAATAGTAGGGCTGATTTAAGAAAACAAAATATATTGTCAAAATTATTTAATTATTATGTATACAATTTGTAGAAGTAATTGCTTATTAGCAGTACAGGAAAGTAATTGATGAAGTTTTGCATAATTTCGGCTTATCGCTTACAAAACAGTTTGTGTACAGATTATTTCAAAAACATAAATCAATAGCGTACAGTAAGTGTTAAAGGCAATTATATTATATTTCTTAAATTATCTGATATACTGTATAGTGTCACTTACAAGAATATGAGTTAATAGTAAAATAGGACTTCGACTTCAGAGGCTATCAACCCTTCTGGATTATTAAGCCAGCACACTGTAAGTCAAGAATAGCATCAGGACTGGAGCCCCTTTCCAAGAACTCCAGTCCCTTGAATAAGAGGTTTAGCGTTACTGACTGGACTAGTAGCCCTAATATGACAGGCACTATCACTGACAGGTGGTGTATATTTCACTGAATAATTCTGACATGCTAATTAAATGTTTTGAAACAGTTCCTTTAGAAACATGCCAAGTCAGTTGTTTCTCCCTCAATGGTTGTTCACTGTTCCAAGTCATATAGTAGAGTACCAGTTTCCTGTGCAGGCGGTTGTACGAACGAATTCTGGTATGTTGTATATATATATATATATATATATATATATATATATATATATATATATATATATATATATATATATATATATAGATATATATATATATTATATATATATATATATATTATGTATAGCCTAATAATTGGAGAACATTGTGTGTTTAGTCGAATTACATAACAAAACTTACAACACAACCAAATAAGGTTCACTAAATTTACACCAATTGGTTGAACAAATGTCATACTTTTCTCTTTTAAGGTAAATCAAATATTTACTTAAAGAAGACTAGAATGTTTACGAAAACATACTCAAAGGCGCTTTTGAAAATGCATACAAAAATCCCTCCAGATTAAGCTTTTAAATGCATGCAGGAAAGTTGTAAATAATTAATTGGAGCAAAGAGAAGAACTAGCAGTGAATAAGACCAGATGCAACAAAATCCCACACGAAGGAGAATATAAAAAGGAAGGGATGAGAGGGTAGGAGAAAGAGAGAGAGACAAAGAAGAAAAGCCCAGATATTCTAATGAAGGAAAACCATAGACGGGGGAAGCGAGATGAGACGAGAGAGTGAGAGTGTGTGTGAGAGAGATATAGAGTGTGTCAGTGAGAGAGAAAGAGTGTATGAGAGAGCTAGAGTGTGTGTGTGTGTGTGTGTGTGAGAGAGAGACTGTGAGTGTGTGTGTGAGAGAAAGTGTGTGTGTGTGTGAGAGAGAGAGAGAGAGAGAGTGTGTGTGTATGTGAGAGAGATACATACATTCTGGTGACGGACTCACAACATTAGTGAATGAAATCTATACATAAGTGATACAATGGCAACATAATAAGTTTGAACTACCGATTTGTGAAGCCGCAAAAGACATGCTGGGGGAACTCAGACGTATGATCCTAAAGTATGTTCAGGATGCCCCTTTGGCGCACGTGGCAATCAAGATAGCTTCTTTCATTCCTCAGTTGTTCCTTCAAAGAAAAAGACCAAAGGGAAAACTGAATGAGAACATTAAAGCGCTGAAACAGAGAATGGAGTGGTGGAAAAATGGGGAGTTAGACAAAATTCTTAGCCAAGTACGAGCAATCCAGCAAAGACTGAAAACAAAACAACGAAGAAAGAGGAAGCCAGATGATATGGCACGATCAGTGGGAAATAGCATGAGGATTGGTAAAGTGGCACAGGCAGTCAGAATGGTCACTGGGGAAGCCTCAAGTGGGGTGCACGAAGTGAATCGACGCATCTTGGACCAGCTGAAGGAGAAACACCCAGAAGCAAAACCAGCAAGTGATGAGGCCAAACTAGACGGGGAATATGTTCCTCCAGACCCGGTGATATATGAGAATATAACTGGAGACCTCATATGGAGAAAGGCACTGAAAACACAGGGAGGAGCAGGTCCATCAGGAGTAGATGCTAAGACTTGGAGGATCTTCCTAAGTCAAAACAAGTTTGGTTCAGCCGCGGGTGACCTTTGTGAAGCAATAGCAATGCTGGCAAAGAAACTTGCATCGTCACCATGCGTGAACATAGAAGCTCTGACAGCATGTCGCCTGATACCTTTAAATAAGAATCCAGGAGTTAGACCAGTAGGCGTTGGGGAAGTTCTTAGAAGGATTATTGGAAAAGCAATCATGTCTGTATTTGGAAAAGATGTACAAAGAGCAGTGGGCAACTTACAAGTATGTGCAGGACAGCAAGCCGGAGGAGAAGCAGCAATACATGCAATGGGGAAGGTGTATCATGAGGAAGATTGTGAAGCGGTACTGCTAGTGGATGCAACAAATGCCTTTAACACCATTAATAGGGAGGCAGCTATTCACAACATCAAGATCAAATGCCCGAGCATCGCAAAGTACATAGAAAATACTTATAAGGAGCCAGCTAACCTGTATATAGTTGGAAGCACAAAGAAGGAAGAAATGAAAATTCTCAAATCAAATGAAGGAACAACGCAAGGAGATCCAGTGGCAATGGCAATGTACGCACTGGCACTATCAATTCTGCAGCAGAAAATAAAACATGAGGTAACCCGAGTGAAACAAGTGGCGTATGCAGATGACCTCACAGGTGCAGGAAAAATAGGGGATCTCAAAGAATGGTGGCGGAGAGTACAATCGGTAGGCGAAGTCATTGGGTACCATCCGAATGCTAGTAAATCTGTACTAATAGTGAAAGAAAACAAGTATGAAGAAGCGGTGCGGACTTTTGATGGGACAGGAGTGAAGATTACAAAGGAGGGTCAACGCCATTTGGGAGCAGTAATAGGCACAGAAGAATGCAAGAGAGACTATGTGCGAAAAAAGGTAGCAGAGTGGGTAAAGGAAGTGAAAACCCTGGCAGACATTGCGAAATCTGAACCACATGCTGCATATACTGCCTTCACATATGGTGTTAAGCACAGATGGACCTTTCTTATGAGAACAGTGCCTGGCATTAGACAGATGCTCCAACCGCTTGAAGAAGCAATCAGAGGAACATTCATACTGGCCCTAACAGAGATGGAAGGCATCACGCAAGAGCTAAGAGATCTATTAGCTCTTCCGCCAAGGTTCGGAGGTATGGGGATCATAAACCCAGTGGAGGCGGCACTACATGAGAACCAAAATTCCCTTAAACTTACTACGTCTCTGACAGAAAAAATACGGGAGCAAAATGAAAATGATGAGGTGGACGAAGAGGAACAACGAAATGCAAGACAGGAAATTACAAAGAGAAGAGAAGAGAGACAGAAACATAGC
This sequence comes from Paralithodes platypus, assembly GCA_032716605.1. NCBI lineage: Eukaryota > Metazoa > Arthropoda > Malacostraca > Decapoda > Lithodidae > Paralithodes > Paralithodes platypus. The sequence continues at coordinate 7,208,013 of CM064528.1, forward strand.
CTAGAACAAATTAAGACCAGATGTAGGGAAGAACTGAAAATGAGAGTTGAGATGGCACAAGACACGGGGGCTTCAAATTGGCTCACATCATTACCAATAAAGGAGAAAGGCTTCAGCTTAAATAAACAAGAATTCAATGATGCCGTAGCCTTGAGGTATGGGTGGCCAGTTTCGAACCTGCCGCTGAAATGTGCATGTGGTGAAATAAACAACTCAGACCACTGTATGACTTGTAAGAAAGGAGGATTCATCTGTATCCGGCATGATGAAGTACGAGACATCACTGCACAAATGCTAGACGAGGTGTGCCATGATGTCAGAATCGAACCGGAACTTCTGCCTATGGACGGACAGCGCTTGGCCCACAATACTGCAAATACTTCAAATGAAGCAAGAGTGGACGTAAGTGCTCGAGGTTTTTGGACGAGGGGACAACGGGCTTTTTTCGACATCAGAATCTTCAACCCAAGAGCACAAACATATCGTGAGCGAGGACACAAGGCGGCATACTTGAGAAACGAAAGTGAGAAAAAACGCGCTTATGAAGAAAGAATTTTGAACAGGGATCAAGGAAGCTTTACTCCTCTGGTCTTCTCATCGTCGGGAGGTATGGGACCTTCTGCAAGTGTCTTCTATGCCAGATTAGCTGAACAAATATCGGAGAAAAAGCGCCAGCATAGAAGCCAAGTCATAACTTGGATGAGATGCCGGCTCTCTTTCTCTCTTCTCAGGTCTGCACTCCTATGTCTCAGGGGTACAAGGTCCTCCCCGCTACAGAGGACAAGAGTGAGAGACTTGGACTTTGAAATGGTCGTGGCGGAGGGACGAATTGGGGAACAACTAGGTTGATTGTAGGGAGGTACTGGTACAATAAGATAAACTACAATGTAACTAGAATAAGATAGATTGTACACCACTTTGTAACTGTCACCTTAATAAAAAAGAAAAAAAAAAAGAAAAAAAAAAAAAAAAAAAAAAAATGTGAGAGAGATATAGAGTGTGTCAGTGAGAGAGAAAGAGTGTATGAGAGAGCTAGAGTGTGTGTGTGTGTGAGAGAGACTGTGAGTGTGAGAGAAAGTATGTGTGTGTGTGTGTGTGAGAGAGAGAGTGTGTGTGTATGTGAGAGAGATATAGAGTGTGTCAGTGAGAGAGAAAGAGTGTATGAGAGAGCTAGTGTGTGTGTGTGTGTGTGAGAGAGAGACTGTGAGTGTGTGTGAGAGAAAGTGTGTGTGTGTGTGTGAGAGATATAGAGTGTGTCAGTGAGAGAGAAAGAGTGTATGAGAGAGCTAGTGTGTGTGTGTTTGTGTGAGAGAGAGACTGTGAGTGTGTGTGAGAGAAAGTGTGTGTGTGTGTGAGAGATATAGAGTGTGTCAGTGAGAGAGAAAGAGTGTATGAGAGAGCTAGAGTGTGTGTGTGTGTGTGTGTGAGAGAGAGAGACTGAGTGTGTGTGTGAGAGAAAGTGTGTGTGTGTGTGTGTGAGAGAGAGAGAGAGTGTGTGTGTATGTGAGAGAGATATAGAGTGTCAGTGAGAGAGAAAGAGTGTATGAGAGAGCTAGAGTGTGTGTGTGTGTGTGTGTGAGAGAGAGAGACTGTGAGTGTGTGTGTGAGAGAAAGTGTGTGTGTGTGTGTGTGAGAGAGAGAGAGAGTGTGTGTGTATGTGAGAGAGACAGAAAGAGAGTGTATGTGTGTGTGTTTGAAAGGGGTTGTATAGTCATTACCTTGTGTTTAAAGATCGTAAAAACGAAGACAAATTTTCCTCAAATTTATAAACAAAAAATATTAATAATCGTCCTGTATGCAAACCAAAGTTTGTGTTCGTTTAAATATTGGTTTAATACCATTAGCCTTGAATATAGTCCATTCATTACTAGTAGGCCAGAAATCGTGACACTTAAGCTCTGTAACTCATAATGGGCTAGAGCAAATGGCCTGTCAATCTCCACAGCTATTCCTTGGCTAACCTTTTTCCAAATGGTAGAAATATTAGCTAGATTACTCTAGCCATGTTGAGTTATAGAAGTTAGTATTTAACATTGTTGGCTTAATCATTATGAACACACTTTTCATTGTATCTTTCTATTTTCAGATTGTTGGTGTACCTTCGTTGCGTATGTTGCCCTTTACGCCGCGGAATCAGAGGTAGGTTCTGTTATCACATTGGTTTGAGTGTCTTTTATTACGAGTGGAATTTGACTAAACTTGGTCCGCACTCTCGTTTGGTTACCTAGTGTTTTGCATGATTTCCCAGTCTGCCACCCCCGGGCCCCTCCTGTAATAGAACCTCCATGTAGATATGCAATGTAAACGGCCCCAGCTGTTGTGTTGTTGTTGTTGTGATTGTTATTGTTGTTAGTCGTGTTATTGTTACTGTTGTTGTTATTTTGTATTGTCGTTGTTTCCCTTGTCTTCGTTGTTGCTGTCATTGTTGTTTCTGTTACTGTGTATAATGTTTTGTATATTGTAGTCATTGATGCCATTGTTGTTATTGTTGTTGCTGTTGTTGTGTTAATGTTGTTATTATAGTCATTGATGCTGTTTTTGTTGTTGATGTTGTTGTTATTGCGCTTCTTGTTGTTGTTATTGTAGTAATTGATGATGTTGTTGTTGATTTTATTGTTTTTCTTTTTAATACCCGATTTGCGTTTAAGATTCTCCGTCAACGTGGCTATTTGTATCACCTCATACGCTTGAATACATGTCTGTGTGTCTGTCTGTCTGTTAGCAAGATATATCAGAAACCCCTTATCGTTCTTGTCCTCTTATATGTCTTTCTTTGGGGAGCCTTTCTATTTACGTATTAGCATTTTTCCTTCTTAATTTTCTTCTCAAGGGAGCCCACCTCGCTTTTTTTTCTTCCTCTCCCTCTCTCTTTGGCTTGTATCCATTCGGCTCCATTCAGCCTACTGCTTAAGACGTTTACATCCATCCAGGTGTCAATATTTTCCTGGCGAGCGGTAGCGAGCCAGCATAGATATATTTTTTTGTTTTGACAGCAAGCTAAATTTGTACATTTTTCTTAGAAAAATGTTTCCGGCGAAGCCGGATCTCTCCATACAATGCTGGCTCGCTATCGCTCCCCAGGAAGAAATCGACACCTGGATGGGGATGAACGTCCTAAAACAGTTGGCTGAATGGGGCCGAATGGATACAAGCCTGGAAAAGAGAGAAAAAGAAAAGACAGATAAATAAAAAACAAGCAGGTGACCCCCCTTAATGTATTCAATTCTCTTTCTATTTTTCTTCCGCACCTCTTCAGTATCATTTGTTATTTTTCTTTGTTGTTGTTGTTGTTGTTGTTGTTGTTGATTATACATTTGTATATATGTGCTTCTTCTTACGCATCTTGTAAATGTTGATATATTTCAAGCTTCTTTTTAATCTGAACTTTGCGTATTTGCTCCGTCTATTAAATCTTATTGACCTTATTTTTCGCATGATTATCTGTTGTTTTTGTTGTTTTGTTGTTATTATAATTATCCTTTTTATGTTTCTGTAGTTTGTATTGTATTTGATGTTGTCGCTGCCTATAGCTTTCAAAAGTAATGTTATTGGAATACCCTAGCTTACTTTTACTTATATTACCCCTTAAAAAAATATGTACGGTTCCATTTTCTTTCATGACTATGGATTTGTGTGGCACTAGTAGGGTCCATTGTTCAGTATGCTTAACCCCTTTAGCACTAGGGCGCCTTTCTACCTTTGATTCTGGCTAAGAGTAGACGATTTTATGCAGTTTTAGAAGGACCTGTTGTTATTAAGAGGGGTTATTGGGATCGTATTTACCCATTTGAGTCATAGAGGTAGATTATAAACTAAAGAAAATCGTCTAATGGTAACCAGAATATGATGAAAATTACGTAATGGTGGTGAAGGGGTTAAACTAATTTTTAACACACACACACACACACACACACACACACACACACACACACACACACACACACACTCTCTCTCTCTCTCTCTCTCTCTCTCTCAATAATGACTCTATAGGAGGCTCTATAGAAAATTTCTGATATCGCTAAAACAGCAACAAGACCTCCACCCCCCTCTCCTCCTTTTCTCGAAGATCACCCCCCTCCCCCCGGCCCCTGTTATCACCCCCCCCCCCCTCCTTCCCCCTAACTCGACCCCTGTTTCCCCCCCCCCTCCTCCCTACCTACCTACCCACCCCTCCGTCTCGAAGCTGCGAACCCCCGCCCGCCGACCCAATGCTTCACAAGGGAGGCGTCGAACTGTAAATAAGAGGCGCCATTGTTGTCCCTCGGCTTTCATTACGTGTCTCACCCAGTAACCCGATGCGTCGCCTATAATAAATACATATATCCCGTTTCATTTCCCTTATATAACCCAATGAGTACCAGGGACGTCCATATCATCATATTCTGGCAACTATAAGACGAATTTACTCAGCTTAGGAAGGACCTCTAGCAATAATATGGCTTCAAACTATATCAGTCAACCCTTCTAACAACCACAGATTCTTCCTAAGCTGCATCACATCGCATGAATATAGCTAGAATGAAATATAACACACGTCGCTGGTACTCAAAGGGTTAAACACGTCCTGCCCGCCATCTGTAGGAAGTTCTATGGCCGGGTGCGTTTTTGTCATTCTAGCCGTTTGTGGGGAGCGTTTTTTCACATTTTGGTACCTGAGAGAGAGAGAGAGGTTCGACAATTAAAAATATTTCAGACTACTTCTATTTGCCATCCTGTCGCGTTTTCCCATCCTCCTTTGTGTAGATACCCTTCTGGGATAATGGAAAAAACACATCCTTTGGTCTCCGATTCCTATACTCGATTCATTTTTACCTGGCGACACATTTATGCCCTTACTAACTTATTATTCGATAATTAATGGCAAAATAGGAAACGGCTGTGTCTGTGTGTAATAGGCCTATACTAATAATGCTAAGTTTTCACATTTAACCCCTTCTCTACCGGCGAGGTCTTTTTCATTTTATTTTAGCTACATTTAGACGATTGTATGCAGTTTAAGAAGGATGTGTAGTAGTACGAAGGGGTAAGTGAGATAGTTCGAAATCTGTTAATTGCTGGAGGCCATTTTTAACTGAATAAATGCCAGAATCAAGTTAAAAAACGGCACCAGTACTGAAAGGGTTAACAAGATAGTTGGCTTGAATAATAATGATAAGGACAAGTTATTATCTCACCAGTTTAAGGGGAGATGGGTTATTTTGTCTAGATCCCCTTCTCCCTCATGTTTAGCCCCATTAGTTTTCAGATTTTAAGATGTTTGCCCCATTAGTTTGTCAATTTTAAGACCTTCCGCCCCATTTCTTTGTCAATTTTAAGACCTTTCCTGCTACTTAGGTGTCGATATTTTTTCCTAGCGTATGATAGTGAGCCTGTAATTTTGGAAGAACCGGCCGAAGGCCGGGAAATTTTTCTACCGAAAAATTTACAAATTAATCTAGAAGGGGGATCTAATGGATGTATTTTTAAGTTTGATGGAGATCTAGGGAGGAAACTAGAAAAACAATTAATACATGAAAAAACGACCAAAAGGTGAATCATCCCCCCCCCCCCCCCCTTAAGGGAGGTGATTTTTTTTTTCTGTCCTTTTCTCTCTTTCTCTGGCTTGTAACCATTCGGCCCCATTCAGACAACTATTTTAAGACGTTCATCCCCATCTAGGTGTCGATTTCTTCCTGGCGAGCTATAGCGAGCCAGCATTATATGAAGAAATCCGGCTTCGCCGGAGAAATTTTTCTATCGAAAAATGTACAAATTTAGCCTGCTGTCAAACAAAAATAAAAAATATGCTGGCTCGCTACCGCTCACCAGTAAAAAATTGACACCTGGATGGGGATAAACGTCTTAAAACAGTAGGCTGAATGGGGCCAAATGGATACAAGCCAGAGAAAGATAGAAAAGGACAGAACAAAAACAGGTCACCCCCCTTCAAAAGAACAGAGTACCGATATAGCTATTTATGTATTTCCGAGCCTACAACATAATGACCTCAATGTTCTGATTAAATCTTGGACGAGACAGCCGTCCGCTTTCCACTCAACCCGATTGGCTACCCGACCTACGCAGGATATTTTGTGCAACCCAGTTCTGATTATCGTTCACATGGCACCACCGTACCTTGTTTTATTCACTTTCATGTAGGCAGCTGTACTCTCTTAATTAAGGGGGTAGTGCTTGGTTTTTGGTCTATATATTTATTTATTTATCTTTGAGTGTCCTCGCTAGACCTCCATCAAGCATACAATTACACCCCATAGACCCCCATTCAAGATAAATTGAAAAATGTCCCGACCATCTTAAATTACAGGGTTACTATTGCTTGCCAAATAACACCTAAATGCGAAGGTTCTTAAAATTGACAGAAATGGGGCGAAGGTTCTTAAAATTGACAGAAATGGGGCGAAGGTTCTTAAAATCGCCAAACTAATAGGGCGCTCGTCTTAAAATCTCAAAAGCAATGGGGCTAATCATGAGGGAGAAAGGGGTTCAGAAAAATAATCCCTCAAGTGGAAATCTCTCCTTAACCCCTTCTGTACCGTGGACGTCTTTTGTTTTTATTCTAGCTACTACTAATCGATTATATTCAGTTTAGGAAGCATCTCTAGCAATTATTATAAGGCTTCGAACTATGTCAATCAACCCTTTTAACTACCACAGATCCTTCCAAAGCTTCATAAAATAGTCCAAATATAGTTACAATAAGATACAACAGACGTCGCCGGTACAGAAGGGGTTAAGAGCCAGAATGTGTCTGTACCAGTGCTCAGAACTGGGTTGCATAGAAAAATCCTCCCTACCTTCCCGCTGACGAACGACCAATCAGCTTCCAAGTTGACGTTGTGCCTCTGAAGGCTATTGGGTAAGTAATGTGTTAGGTGTCGGAGGGATAGGTGGGGTACTTAGTACAAATTAAGAGATCTGAAGCATCTAGGAAGAGACGAACACAAGAGGAATAGGAGTTATAATGATAAGAATAATTGTAATTATTATCATTATCATTATTATTATTACTTATGTTATTATTATTATTATTATTATTATATTATTATTATTATTATAAAAACGATAATAACCACCACATAATACAACAATTTACTAATAATAATGATAGAACTAATGATAATGATGAAAGATCTGGCTATCAGTATTACAAACAAATGTTTTCTACGTTCAATCAAACCTTTTGTATATTAATCAAGAATTCAATTGGGTAACAGAAATGATCTCCCCTCCTCCTGTCCCTATCATTTTAATTACGTCAGTGGGTGTGTTCTTTTCAGCTGTGGTCGGTCTCATTACAGTTTAATTAATATTTTTATATTGCGTGTTCATGTCAATATCCCGAGGTTTTATAAAACACAATTATTAACTTCCTCTTTCTGTTATCTGGCTTGGCTTTGTATATTTGTATTTATATTTGTTTTTGTTTTGCTTATATATGCTATTATCCTTTTTATAATTCCATGCCGAGGTCATATTCCGCATTCTGAAATGAAATATATATGTTTTTAATTCTCTTATTGCTCACCTGCTTTGGTTTGGTGTTTGTCTTTCGGTATTTGTATATTTATAATTTATGCCGAGTCCATTTTCCGTATTTTGAGGAGTTGTCATTTTTTCTTAATTTATTTTTGTGTTATACACGTTCTTGTTTTGTGTTTGGGTTTTGTGTGTGTGTGGGTTTTTTTTTTTCTTTTTTTCTGCCGTTTATATTTTTCTCAATAATTTGGTTATTTATTCTTTGTTCGTCCTTAAATGCAAGACCCATCGCGCTGGGGGAACATTGATGCTGAAGGTGCCTGTGTGTGTGTGTGTGTTGTGTATGTGTGTGTGTTTGTGTGTGTGTATGTAAGAGAGAGAGCGTGAGTCTGTGTGTGTGTGTGTATGAGCGTGTGTGTGTGTGTTTGTGTGAAGAATTATACATAGGTATGAGATGAGTGTGTGTGTGTGTGTGTGTGTATGCATGTAAGAAAGAGAGCGTGAGTCTGTGTGTCTCCGTGTGTGTGTGAGCGTGTGTGTGTGTGAGCGTGTGTGTGTTTGAGTGTGTGTGTGTATGTGTGAAGAATTATACATAGGTATGAGTGTGTGTGTGTGTGTGTGTGTGTGTGTGTGTGAGAGAGTGTGTGTGTGTGTGTGCGTGTGTGTGTATGTGCTTTCCTTACCCATATCTGTTATCGTCTCCCCTTATTCGTATAATTATCTCTCTTTATTACTCCCTTGCCCTCTCTCTCTCTCTCTCCTATCTCTCTCTCACCCTCGGCCTCCTATGTCTCGCTCTATCTCTCTCTCATTCGCCCTCGCTCTACTATCTCTCTCTTTCTCTCACCCTTGCTCTTCTCTCTCTCTCTCGCTCTCCCTCTCTCAATCCTTATCTCCCCCTTTGAAAGCCATTCGCATAACTCCTGTCTTCATTCTCTTCCCTCTCTTTATCTTTAATAGTCACATTGGCTTTTATTTACTGTCAATATTTATCGACAATCTTAAAGTGCTCGTTTGTGAATTAATGTTTTATAGCACACCAGACCTTTAACCCCTTCTGTACCGGCAACGTCTATTTAACTTTGATCTGGCTACTAGTATACGATGTTATTCAGTTTAAAAGAGGCCCAGCACTTAATAGGCTTCGAACTTCTCACTTAACCCTTTTTACCACCGCAAATCCTTTTTAAACCTCACAAAATCTTCTAAATATATCTAGAACAAAAATAAAAAGACGTTGCCGGTACAGAAGGGATTAAATTGCATTCTATCATCAGGCAAGTTGCATAAATCGAAGTCAAAATAACCCTCCAATGTGGCCAGGAAAACAAAAATTTCTAATCCAAAATTGACGACCAATAAGGCTGGTGTGACTCGGTTGTTATCGTATGCTTCTATTCCCCTCTTTTCCTCCGTTATCACAATCATCCGGCGTCCTTTTCAATCTCGTTTATCGGCCGTTTTGTTTCTCCCGTGTTCGTGTTGGTTATTTTGGTTTAGTTGAGCTGTTTGATCTCATGAGTATTTGGGATTTTTTTTTTTTTTTTTTTTTTTTTTTTTTAGATTTTTTTACCCTAGTTCTGTTTCCTTGTTGTTGTTGTTGTTGTTGTTGTTGTTGTGAAAGTTTATTGCATTGTTATTTGACGTATTGTTATTATTATTTTAACACTTATTATTATTATTATTATTATTATTATTATTAATAATATTTTGTATTACTAATATTAGCCTACTGTAATCAAATACTAATTGAAGTATTATAATATATAGTTATTTGCATATTCTTAATAATCCCCTTTACTATTTTATCATTATTGCATCATTTATTTTACTGCCTCTTCTTGCTTTCATTATTATAATTATTATTTATGGCATGTCTTGTTTCTGCTAATTAACGTTTATTATTATTTTCTTATTCTCTTTATTCTGTGATATGCTATATGTGTTGGCATTAATCCTCATAATTTTGTCTATTTTTATTTCGCCTTCTTTCTGTCCTGTTTAATTACCTTCTATTATGGCGTATTCTATCCATTCATTTGTATGCATATTTTTATTCTCCGATCCATTCATCTCTCTCTCTCTCTCTATGTTTGCCATCCCTACTAGAATGAAGTCCTGACCACTTCGCTGGGATCGTATGGTCTGTGTGGTCAGTGAATCTATGTAAATCTCTCTCTCTCTCTCTCTCTCAATATATTTTGTTTTCATATTCTGGCTTCATATTTACTTTTTGTCTATGCTCACCTCCAACGAACTCTCTTTCATTTTACCTTTTTCAACTTTTCATAGCGTTTCCTTTGTACGCTACTCAGAATATAGGCTATGCATTTCTGGCCTTGATCCCTGTTTAGCTTGCATTGTAGTTTTAGCACTTTTTTTTTCAATTTTCGTTTATACTGTATTATGGGCCCGAGAAAAAATCCGACTTCGTTTTATCCGTTCACCTAGTTCCTTTGATGGGGAGTAAATAGCCTCTGAAGGAAATACGAGTAGTATATGAGCTCCGTGTATTTTTTTTTGGGGGGGGGGGGATTGCATAGTTAACCCCCTTGAGGATTAGAATCGAGCTAATATTTCTACCATTTGGGAAGGATCAGCTAGGGAATTGGTGTAGACATTTATAGCCCATTTGATCCAGCCCTTTTTGAGTTACAGAGGTTAGGGTTCACAATTTCTGGCCTACTTATTTTGAACATGGTAGACGAACTAGACGAATGTTTTGAGCATAGTAAGGATCTGTGGGAGTCGAGGCATACTTGAGATGGTTTTATACCTATAGATTTCCAGAGGTTCGTCATTAGCTGCAGACAAATCGTCTAATGTAAGCCTGTATAAAATGAAAACTAGACAAGGAAATATCTTAATGTTGCATCTTATACTTAAAGACAAAAGCTTTTAGCAGCCTGTGACTATATCAAGGTCCAGAGGATCAAATTTAGGATATCAGCATGTTATTATGTTCCTTCCAACAACCAACCATACTCCTAAAATCGATTAATGAAATTTACAAACACATGTGGCAGTCCGTGGATTCGAACCCAGGATGCTCACACCGAAAATCAACACCTTATACATCGCACCACGAAGACAGTTTATTAGACAGTGTACACATTACCTCATATCTGTTTTAAGCGTTTAATCTATTTATTTATGATATGTATTTATGCATAAACTATTATTATAATTATATCATTGCTTCCTAGACATCCATCAAGTTTAAATAAATACCAGCAAGACCCCATTTAGAGATAAATTACGTTTTTCGGTAGAAAAATGCCCTGGCCAAGGCTGGTTCCCCCTCAATTGCAGGCTCGCTTTCGCTCTCCAGGAAAAAATAGACACCTATATGGCACGAAAGCGCTTATGATTGACAGAGAAATGGGGCGCACGTCTTAAAATCTCAAAACTATAGTGAGGCTAAACATGAGTGAAAGAGGTTCATAAAACATACCCTCTAAGCAAAAGTATGGCACCTTCGTATAGTTGTTCTTATAACAAATGCGTGGGTTAGATTACAACATCACAAATAGTATAATTATGAAGCGTAAAATATCAATCGTGTGTAAACGCATATCCTTTGGAAGCTTCGTGTTTCTTAAGGGAGCTCAGACGGTATTGTGAAGCATAATTTACTGTTTCAGGTCTATGGTTTAAGGAAGGGGTTTAGTTTGCTCTCTAAACCTCTATCAAACTTAAAAAATCACCCACAAGACCTCCCTTCGATATAAATTTGTAAATTTTTCGGTAGAAAAATTTCCTGGCCGAAGGCCGATTCCTCTTCAAATACATGCTCGCTATTGCTCACCAGGAAAACAATCGACACCTAAATGGCACGAAAGATCTTAATATTGGCAAATAATTGCGGCAAAAGGTCTGAAAATCGCCAAACTAATGGGGCGAATGTTTTGAAATCTTATAACTAATAGGGCTAAACATGAGGGAGGAGGAGGACTCGACAAACCAACTGCCTCCCCTTAATTGTATTGATGTTCCCTCAGTTTCCCTCAGCTAAATGTACTCAACGTTAGTTAGTTAGTTAAAATAGGACTTCAGAGGCTACCAACTCTTCTGAATTATAAAGCCAGCACACTGTAAGTAAAGAATAGCGTCATGAATGGAACCCCTTATCGAGAACACCAGTCCCTTGCACTCATAGACAAACCTTAGCTCAATATATACCATCGAAAAGCAAACCGAATGTTCGAAATTTCAATATTAGGTTAAGAATACATTTTTCTACCGAAACAAATTTGAAATTTATTTCGGAGAAGTCTTGGGGATATTTTTAAACGTGTGATGGAGGTCTTGGGAGGAAACTAAAGAAAATAACAAATGGACAAATAAATGAACAAGTCATTATAAATATTCCCTTTAAGCAAGCCTTGACCTCGTAATATTCAACGACACACTTAGAAGTTCAGCTTAGAATCATTACAGATGGTTGTATGTAAAATTTGGTTGCCGGACATCTCAACCTGTAGACTATTTCAACCAATAGCTCTCAACCAGTGCCAAATCAACCAAGACCAACCAAACCAGTGCCAGAATATGGTTCCATGTCACTTCAACCAGTAGACCATTTCAACCAGTAGCTCTCAACCAGTGCCAAATTAACCCAGACCAACCAAACCAGTGTCAAAATATAGTACTAACCTAACCTAACCGTATTGGTTGATTTGGTACTGGTTGAGAGCTACTGGTTGAAATGGTCTACTGGTTGAGTTGTCCGGTCACCGTACAATTTCATTCATTAATTAATACACATGCATAAACACACGGTAGCCTATTATTTTCCATAAAATATAAGTGCATTAATATAGTATGCTACACTTACATTTTACACATACCCGTCATTATTCTTAGTTGTTTCTGTTGCTGTAAATTGGAATGCATCTTTTGAGAACTTAATTAACAAAGTTCAATAACTTATACGGATCAACGTTAAGTGTAATGAACGGTAATTGTTGTTGTAGGTTATTATAGGGAAAGAATCAACATGTACGCTCGCTTCACAGCATTAATTAGGCTACGGCAGTGCTTTGTTCGCTTAGCATCCATTAGTCATGTATTCATACGCTTTTACAATTTCCAAGATACTATAAATAATAAGGGAGTAAGGGTTGGCTACTGACTGAACTATAAATAACAAATGACGGTCTTTGCAATTTATTGCAAACGGCTTATTGACAGTTTGCGCTAGTTAGCAATAGATTATGGTCGGTCTAGCGTCTATCAAGCCTTTCTGTACAGCTGCTGTCCTTTTAATTTTATATTGGCTACTATCAGGCAATTGTATTCAGTTTAAAAGGGGCCTCCAGCAATTAACAGGCTTCGAACTATCTCACTTAGCCCTCTTTACTACCCCAAATCCTTCTTAAACTGCTCAAAAATCGTCTAATTATAGCATGGATCAAATTAAAAAGACTGCCGGTACACAAGGGGTGAAGCGAACCCCCGATAGTAGGCTACCAGGTAAAGAATTGACCACTTGCGAGTTTCAGGCTATATGGAAGTAATAGAGTTGCAAACATCGATATTAAACATAAATGCAATAATAATATAGGTTTATGTTGGATAGAAAGTATGATGAATTCGGTTTTAAGTAATTATATATGCAATACAACCCTAAATTACCTCGTAATTCTGTTAAATATTGATATTAAAAATCCAACATCCTTAAAGCCTGAATCTCGCAAGTGGTCAATTCAGCCCGAGATATCTTCGAAAATTCACAGTCAGCATTAACCCGTTCAGTACCAGTGACATCCTATTAATTATATACTGGCAATGATTAGACGATTATATTAAGCTTAGGAAGGAAATCTAGCAAAAATAAGGCTTCAAACTATCTCAACTTATCCTTTAAACTACCACCGATCCTTCTTAAACTGCATAATATCGTCTAAATGTAGCCAGAATAGAATATAATCCACGTCGCTGGTACTCAAAGGGTTAATGACCACGACTGTATACATAGATCATATTACTTTCTATATTTAAACAACCACTGTATTGTATTACTGATGGCAAATAATAAAAATTATGGCCAAGTTGAAACATAGGCTACGTGATGACGACGCATTAACTACCGCTACTGTACGGGAGCTTTGATTTTGTTTACATATTATGGGATATGCTCCGCTTTATTCTGGTACTAAGTCATTTTACTAAGCTTAGGCATGACCCCAAGAAGCCAAAGGAGAGGAAAATAAAGCTCCGTGATATAGTTTGCTTGTATTATAGTTACTCAGTTTAAAAGCACGGAAAACGTCTAATATTTGCCGGAGTGATATGAAAAATTGACTCATTGCATTGAAAGGGTTAACAAAAGGTATGGTAAATGCCGGATAATTTGAATAAGTAGGTATGAAAAACAAATCCAAAGTTTAAAAGTTTTGAATTCCGCGGGCCTGAACACGCGTGTGCCAGCAGGACTCTCATTCGACTGCTGCCGTCTTGCATTGGCTGTTCTGTTGACATTCCCACCGCCCCATTCTAGCGCTTTGTAATGCCTGTAATTTACTCTTATACCTTCATATATAGTCATATGACTCAGTAAGGCGCTTATTTATAATTTATTTAAATCTAATACAAGTCTTGTGTGCTGATTAAGCTAGTCTTTCAATAATAATATGCACGTGTTCGCGTTGGTTGTGTCTCCTCCGAAAAAAAAACCCTGCATCAGCTGGACTCGGTGTTCGAATGCACGGCCAGTTACAGTGAACGCCAGTAAATTATGAAATACACTATATTTATATTAACTTTATTATTAAAATATAAATACTGTATTTAAATTTAATTCGAAGTCTATATTCCATGATGCTTAAAGTAATCAATTAGCGTATACAGTAGCTACATGAAACTGCAAAGCCTTGAGAACAAAATCGGACATGTTTTGGGCCAACGCGGAGTGTCTTTACTTGTGGAACAGGTGTTCGTGAATCGCGTCCCGCATTTTACCGTATTTATCATAGTTATTCAGCATTTACCGGCCTTCTACATCCACGGTTAGTAGTATGAGTGATCGTAGGTGATGTTTAGATATCGAGATCGTTTATGTGAGGCGTTTACGAGGGGTAGATGAACATTTGAAAGGCTCGCTGGTCTCGGCATTTGAATCTGCCACTAAGCATCTTCTCGCCATTCCTTTTTTCTCTCGTTTGTTAGCAGGCACGAAGGATGTGTCGCCGTCTCTTCTCCATTTGTTTTTGGAACATTCTTTTATTCATGGTAGTACTGTCCCTGTTTATACGGCTCTAAATATATCTCTGACGTTAGTTTTCGAGTTGTGTTCCTTAATTTTAGCCGTGGAAGTAGGCCTAGCCTAGTCTTCCTGTGGCTGCCTCGGTTTTTACTGCAGAGTTGTCTGCTAAAATTATTACCTCCAAAGTTGGTGTTTACTCATTAGGACCATAATTTGACCATGTTAGCGGCTTCCGAGGGGCACTTCTGGCCCTGGAAATATTTATTTCTCCCCATCATGTAGTTTTAGTTATTTTAGAGTGACCGTTCCGGGTATTCTGCAGAACAACAACTCGATTACGGGATTCCTGTCTCATGGAATTTTTTTTTTCTCTTTCCTTACTCAGGGGACCTCATTGATGTGCGGATAAGTGCTAATTTTCTTATTTTGTCAATTTGATTTTCACTCCCCCTATAACATTTTCAGAGTTATTTGTGTACAACCAGTCCAGGACACTTTGTTTACATTCTAGCCTCCTTGGAGGCTCCTTCCAGATATTCAGTAGCCAATCAGAGTGGAGCTTCACCTACAAGACGTCAGTAAATTTTTATTGGTACTTTCCTGTTATCGACAGCCAAAGCTGAAGATTGCAGAGTAAACACCATAGACTTTATTGTTTTTCTTTAGAAATCTTTTATAGTTTTAATACCCAATCAGAGGGGGTGTGGGGGCGGCAGCCCGCACCCATAATACTAGGATAGGTTAGGTAAGGTTGTTAGGTTAGGCTAATGTCTTTTCAAAGTTGACTAAATTGAGTAAAATCCTAAATTGTTGGGGTATCTGAATTACAATTAACAATGGGAATGCTAATAAATAGTGCTTTCCTCACTTTCTAGCAATAAAATACACTTACAAACCATTAAAGTATAACAATAAAATTAATAAAACCTAAAATAACAGGAGTTGTAGTTATGCAGAATTACCCAATATTTATCTTCAAATATATCAATAAAATATGTGGTGTTAAAATAACATTGAACCAAATATATTTTTTACTTTTTGTTTTTTGGTACAAAATTGGTAGGCCTAGGACTAGGGTAGGTTAATTAGTTTTTTTTTTGTTTTTTTTTTTACTAGGCTATGTGAATGAGGGAGACAAAAAGTAGCCTACTAAATTGGTAGCCACTAGCCTAGGCCTAGGAGTCTGACTAATTAGTATATATATGTTTTTTCTATGTGAATGAGGGAGACAAAAGGCAAGGCATAACTGCCTGCCCTCCAGCGAGGCAGCGACTCCAGGCGCCAGCGGCAGCGAGTGCCTCCCCCGGCCCCAGGGCCCAGATTTCAAAGAGTGACAGGGCTAGCCTATAGGGAAAAGGCTGAGGCGCGCGCACCCTTATTTTTTATATTTTTTCCTCCAGATTTTGAGAAATTAATTTAATTCATTTAATCAAATAATCAAATGAGTGTTTAAGCCAGGCCCGCCGCCCGAGGGGAGTCAGCCTGTTCAGTCAGGCCGCCAGCCAGTGACAGGGGGGCAGGCCCGCAGGGCCCAGGGGTCCCGGGTCACGGGTCGGTAGTCTGCCTCTCTACGGTTTCAGACTCTACCAACTTACCAAGAGTAACCAAGAGTCCAAGATTACCATAGCCGTAGCCATAAAAAAAAAAAAAAAAAAAACTGTAGGCTATCTCATGGTTCTCACCGTCCCACGGCTGTGACGGCACTGACGGGAGGCGGGTGGCGGCCGAAGGCCGTGCCGTGGGATACTATACTATTATTATTACTGTATTATTAAGATTATTGTAAATTTCGTTGGCGCTACCTATAGACTAGACTAGGTAGCGCCAACGAAATTGACAATAATCTTAATGATAGCCTAATATTTATTCAGTTAGCATTTTACAATGCTGGTACTACATAATATGTTACAAATATGACATTTACTGTACCAGCTTGGCATAATTCCAACTAAGGATAGCCGAATAAGGCCGTTAGGCGTATTTCCATTAGTTTTAGTAAGTCATGGGCCCGGCCGCCCGGGGGACCGACGACCGTTCAAGGGTTGAGGTGAGGGGCCGGCTGCCGCTCAGCGGCGGCTCAGGGCCATACTGTTACTACTGTACCATAAGTCCATAATAACATAATTACATATTTACAAAGGGAGAATCTCATGTAGAATACTTTTTTACAGGATTCCTGGGAGCATTCTGGATTTCTGGAATCTAATTTCTGCCGCTTTCATCCTCTTCGCCACATCTTAAACCATTCAACCCTACGCTACGTCATCTAATTTCTGCAACTGCATTCACCTGTTCCTGTTGTGATTGGTGGTTATCTGCGACTCTGCGAGACTGCATAACTACATTCTACAAGATCACCAAAGACAAGTTACAAGTGGCACTTGTGACTTGTGAAGCTCTCAATTTCAACAGCTTAATAGCATCAGTGACTGTGAGTACTAGTATTTTCTGGTAACTGGACTATAAACTGGTACATTTTCATGATTAGGCAATAATTTTAAGTTTAAGTTATGGCCTGGTTATATTAACAAAACCTTGAAAAACATTATAGAGCAGGCCGTCAAACGAAAACTGAGTCAATTTCTTAGTCTTTATTATTGTATAGGCTATGCAAAGGTAAATTGTGGGTTATAGGTTAAATTTATATCTTTAGAACATTATGATGTGATAACCAAAACAATGGTATTGCTATTTCATGTAAAATTTCTTGTATTTTTGGCATTACCTGCCACCTGGTGTACCGCCCGTCTTGTTTACACTACGCGGACGGTTGCCATCATGTTCCCGTCTATTTTGACTGCCTTTGGATACAAAAATACATTACCGGTACCCTAACCAAACAACCTAACCTAACCTAACCTAGTATTATAGATTTATAAGTATTTATTTTATTATAAGTATTTATAGATGATTTATGTTGTATGTCGGTAGTGGTACACCCGGTAACTACATCCATCCCGTATTTTTTTCTCATATTAATTCAAGTTTTCAAACAATATTGCTCCGGTTTGAGGTTTGACACCCTGATTTAATATAGACATTATCACTGACTTCTAATATTGTGAATGTTAAAATTATATAGGCCTAATCCTACGAAATACACAACAGTATGACTGACTGGGTGACACTGTGACTGTGCTAGCATGATGCATGAATGCAGTAATACTGTAGCCTCATTGAAAGTAAATCCCCTATCTATACCGGTAGATTTTGTAGTTTACTTTTTCTTACCTATTATGATGCATATTTTTTAACACCATGCACTCCCTGCTCAAGAGCTGGGCTGAGGTGGGTGCCCTCATGATTAGGGACTTCAGTGAACAGTTGCTAGACTGCACCGTCCACTACAGCACTGACGTCTGCCAAATAGCACACTGGCTGGCTGTCCCGAGAATCGAACTCTCGACCTCACGGTTTGCTGGCGAACTGCGAGTGCTCTACCAAACCGCGCTACGGTCTGGATAGACTGCCAGTCAAGATATATGGCAGCATTTAGTGTAACACTGTACCAGCACATTATATTAATAGTGTTTTTTATACATTATACAGAACTACCGTATATAATATAGGCCTACGGTATATACTGGTACTGTATATACAGTATAGCCTACTAATAGTATGGTAGGATTATGTTCTCTCTCTCTCTAATAGCATGGCACATTCTTTAAGCACATTCTATAACTGTGGCCCTTGGTGATTCATTATTGTTTATGTTGCATTGTTTTGTTTAAGTTATTACTTGTATTATATGAGAGTCATGTAAGTGCGTCAGGCCTACTTGTTTGTCTGGGAATCCTGCATAGACCTATTCACTTTGGCAAGGTTGTCAGTCTGATGAGGTGGTGAATTTGGTATAGGTAATAGGTTTTGTTTTTATAAGCTCCATTTTTTATTGTTGGCAGAGGCTCTGCAGTGCATTGCATCAATATTGCTTTGATTTATTGATTTATATTTATTAATTTACCGGTATTTTTTTTTGGTTTGCACTTGGCTTCCTTCCTGACTTTTCTCTCCATTATCTTCTTGATATTTACCCTCCCTTTGGGTCTTCTTGGCATATTTATTCTTTAGGCTATAAGAGTTGTAGCAGGCACTGAGCTACCTTTTTGTGATCACCGAGGATTATGAGTTTGTTTTAGTGAGTGACTTTGGTGGGGGAGAAACACAGGGTTTAATTCAATACATTACCTGAGAGAGTTGGTTAATAACCGAAGAATAAACATTGGTTCCCAGTTGCATTCTTCTTATTATAATATTTTTATGTCATTGCATATTGTGATAAGGATATACCGGGTATTAGTTAGTTATACACACCATGGACAGAGACCTTGGGCTAGGGGCTACCGGTACAGAGTTTGGAGCTAGCAGAGGTTTGCACTGCCGGTAGTACTCTAGACTTATTTTTCTCTTTCCACACATTTCTGTTTGCCATAAGCACTTAGTGGTCTCTGCCCCTGGTGTGTACCATGTTTAAGAATAGGATGTACCCTAGTTATAAGATTTACCTTTGAGTTAACCACTACTCCTGAGTATCCCGTTGGGTGATTCCTGCAGCCTGTATTATTATTTTTTTTTTTGTGCGACATACCAAAGTCTGGCCTTCCCAAGCTGTTTGACAAGGATGTTTTGTTTCATTTGAATTAGGTTATTATGTCCAATTAACTTACCAGTATCTGTTGTAGTTTTGTATTGCTACCACTATATACTGTTATGCATAGGCTGTACTCACTTGGTAGCCTTTGTCATTTATGAACCTAGAGTGTTTAAACTCCTTGAATTTTGTTGTTGCTTATGGTGTGGATAATTTTGAGCAGATGAGCTGTTGCCCAAGTTCTGTGTGTTTGCTGTGCTCTTGTCCACACCGAATAAATAACATACATGTACAACTATTATCCAGTGAGGGATAACTTTTGTGTTGTCCTAATGGCACTATTCCTGGCTAAGCTGCATAGCAGGGGCTGGAGTCATATTGAGCATACAGTATTGTTTTGTTTTAACACCTTTAGTTTAATCTTAATTAATGCATTCATTCTTCTGTGGCAATCTAGAATATAAGTTTCTTTTTATTCTTCCATGTTGTATTCCATTATTCTGCTGCATTATATCTACAGTATGTGTGAATAGTGTTCCTGGTTGCTATCTATAGTGGTTTGTGGGTTGGCCTGTATACTTAGTTTTTGGTAGGCCTTTGAGGAACGGGGTTGGTGTGTGTGTGTAGGCCTGCAGTGCCATAATAGGCTACTGTCCTTTTTCCTTCCACCACACAGCATCCTCTAACTCGGGCCTTGGTTAACCCTCTAGGGGGTGGCAGCCAATCTTCAACCTACTAAGATCCCAACTCTTGTGCCTTTAGTTTTAGCAGCAATACATTCGGTGCAGTTTGGGACTAGGGGTGGAGCCTGTTACTAGGTGAGGTTGTCCCCATTGTACTCGGATGTATTGAGCTAACCCCAGATTATGTTGTAAGTGATAAGTCATTAAAGTTGTTTATCCCTTACAACACCACTGCCGTGCTGTGGTGAAGAGAGCCACTCAGTGTATTATTAGGACATAGGCTAGGGATAATAGGCTTGGCACAGAGGTTTATTGTACTGGACTTTCCATGGGTTTTTGCTTTGTATTGTTCTCAATTCCTAAGCGATTGGGCATGATACAGTGTTTTGGGAGTCTAGTAGTGGTATGGTGGGATAATGTTGGTGCAGTATAGAATAACCTTAGAAGTTCTCTTGCATACTACACGCACTATGGAATACTCTCGGGGACAATAAATAATTTTTGTGTCTCCTTGTTACTGCCTTAATAAGCAAGGAGGAAGATAACCATTTTTCCTAGAGAACCTGCGTGTCTTGGTGTTTGAGTCAGATATTAAGAGTGTGTCTGTTGCAGGGTAGTACGGTGCTGTGGGCTAGGCTATGTAAGCATCTGGTTGCCCCGGCTGCCTTCGTAACAATATATATATATATTTGTTTTTTCATGATATTTTAATAAAAGGACCTGATCCCATCTCCTGGCTCACCCCCCTGCACAAGTCTTTCCACTCTTCATGGCCAAACCAACCAAGTCCACTAATGTGATTTTTCTCATCCATACTCCAAATGGCCAGCCTCTCTTTTGTTCCTCATTGAAGACTTCATTTCCAATTAAACCCCACACACCGATTTTATCATTCTGATTTCATTGTGCTCTCATTTGCCGACTTCATCCTGTTATTGCACAGGCCACTCATGGCTGGTCCATCACTGACTAAACAGCTCTAGTATGTTTCTAGCAATTCCTAACCTATACTAACATCTAATATGAGTTGTTTTATTTTTAACTTAGATTTTTGTAGTTCTTATTTTCCAAAATGTTGTAGTTCGTATTTTCATTTCTTATTATAACTCCACAAATAGATTCAAGCTCTGTAGCCTACTTAGATTTTTGTAGTTCTTATTTTCTAAATTAGATTTTGTAGTTCGTATTTTCATTTCTTTATTATAACTCCACAAAGCCCTGCTACAACATCAAAGAATCAAGACAAACTTCTCGTACATATAAGTATCCAGAACATCAGCTTAACCCCTTTTATTAACAGGTATGGTTTTCTTATAAGTTTCAAATTTCATAAATAGTTTCGAATAAGCTACAAAACTTATAATAACTAAATAGGGTACCCATTATATCTACCAATACCGGTATTTAAAAATTTATCATCAGGAAATCTTGGCTTAGTAACAAATCTACCTTTTATCACAAATCTGAAAATTACAGTTGTGGAAAATATGATTAGTTAGGGTCTGGTATCGGTACTTTTCTCTCTAGCATGGTATATTTTCATATACTGAATATATACCGGTACTGTATATTGATATATGGGTCAATATGTACACTCGGTCCAAAAAGTATCTGCACCCTACCCTGATAATCTGGTGTGTACAGCTTGGTAGGGTTTGCATATCCATCTATACTACTATCTACCTATACTACCTAAGAAGACCTACTACCTACGACCTACAACCTATACTACCAAGCTGTACACACCAGATTATCAGGGTAGGGGTGTAGATACTTCTTGGACCGAGTGTACAACAGCATTCGTACAAAGAAGCATTTTCTCAACTATTTTGACAATATCTGATCTACAATATTCTTAAAAAGAAAGAAATCTAAGAAATCTAAGAAATCTAAGAAATCCAAAGATAACCGTATTTAAGATAAAGTCATGTCCACTTTAAATTATTCCTCTAAAATTTTAGACAAAATTAATAAGTCTTATTAATTCAAAGAAAGTTAAGTCCATGTTACCAGATGGTTGTAAAGATTTCAAACCATTAATAGTGTATTCATATGAACGACCTGTTGGGTCTATTATTTGTAATTATAATAAAGTTTTAGGAAATCTTTCAGATAATGATATTTTCAATAATAATAAATGCGTGTGTGAAAGAGTCATGGATATGCCAGCTAGCAGACGTGATGCACTAGCAAAGTTCATTTATAGTCCGATATGTCACATATTAACAGGTGATGTAGAACTAGTTAAACATTTTGCAAACGACAAATTAGCGGAGCTATGTCGTAAAGGGTTTAAATTTAGAATAGGGAGTAATAAAGTAACATGGGACATAATTTTAAAAGATATTGTTTTTTCAGTCAATAAATTAAAAGATAAATTGTTAAAAATTGCGTGCTGCAATGCGAGAGAACTAGAAGCATGGTCTAAATTATTAATTAAGTTAATTAGAAATACAATTTTCTCGCTTAAAAATGAATTTAATCTTTCAGATTTTATAGACTATAATTATAATAAGCTTAAAGCTGATTTAATAAATTTACATAAACATTTTGTAATCACTACAGTAGATAAAGCCAGCAATAATTATAGCTTCACATGTAAGAAATTTTATCTTGAAAATATGAAAAAAGAATTAGGTATTAAGGGTAACATATTACGTAAAAATATTTGCGGTAATTCTGTTTATGAAATTCAAAATAATCTGAATATTGATAACTTAATCGATGAACATACCAAGAAAAATATAATATTTGATATTAAACTTTCTGATAAGAACAAGTGCATTGCAAAATTATACATGTTACCTAAATTTCATAAAAGACCTTATAAATATCGCTTTATTGCCGGAGCAAAATTTGCTACCACTAAACGTCTATCAGAACAAGTAGTAAATTGCTTAAAATACATTAAAAGTACTCATAAAAGATATTGTAATACCATCATGAGAAGAACTGGCATTAACTATTATTGGAGTGTTGACAATTCGTTAGAAGTTATCGATAAAATAAATACCATGCCGAAAGTTACCTCGGTACATAGCTTCGACTTTTCAACTTTGTATACCAATTTGCCTTTAGATTTAGTATATTCAGAGCTTTGCTTTATTATAGATTTGCACTTTGACAGGTTCGTTAGGAATGGTAATTATTTCATAAATGTTTATACATATTTTAATAATGCATCACTTAGCTCTACTCCCACTAGTTCTGTATATTTTGATAGAACTAAACTTAAAGATGCCCTTAAATTCCTCCTTTTCAATACTTATGTTAGATTCGGGCCGTACATTTTCAAACAAATATTAGGAATTCCTATGGGTGGAAATGCTAGCCCTTTAATTGCAGACTTATTCTTGCTTGCTTTAGAATTTAAATATATAAAAGACTTAGTTGACAGTAGCAAGAAAAATAAAATTCCAGAAAAATTAGCACTTGCTAAACTGTTAAGTAATAATAGTAGATATATTGATGATATTCTTGTTTGCAATTTGTTAAATTTTAATCAAGTTGCTAAACTTATTTACCCTAATTCTATTCCCCTCACACAATGTAACGTAAATTATAAAGTTGAAAATGTTCTTGATATAAATATAGAGATTGTTAATGAACAGTGCATACTTAAAGTATATCACAAAGTTGATGATTTTAATTTTAACGTAATAAACTTTCCTTTCCCTAGTAGTAATATCGATAGTAAAATCACTTATAATTGTTTTTATTCCCAATTAATAAGATTTTGTAAAATCTGCACTAAAGTAGATGACTTTTGGGCTAGAGCTAGGTTACCATACAGACTCTTAGTGGACAGAGGTTTTGAGGCAAGTAAATTGTTCCATAAATTTAATCTTTTTAGGGTCAATTATTGTGACTGTATTCTAAAATTTGACATCAATAATTTTAATCAAGCATTTTTAACTTGAAGTTTCTTGTATAACCTCTGCTTACTTTTTGTCTGTATTTATTGTTTATCTTTTTCTTTTTCTATTATTATTATTATTATTATTATTAATATTGATGATTTTTTAAATTTATTGTTCTTGTTAAAAGAGTACTCTTTGTTTAAATCTGTTGTTACTTCATATTTTGCAATTATTTCTCTTTATATTATATGTATTCATTGTCGATAGTATCAATTGCTTACTTTTGCGATTTCCTTAGTTTATTTGTGCTATAAATGTAGGTTATTTGTAGGGTAGTTATTGATAGGGGTCACTTGAGGCATGCTATGCTTACAGGTACCTACCCGATAGCACTATCGTTAGTGAGTGCTGTACTGTATTTTATATATTATTTTGTAATAGTATAGATATCTTATCAATATTTGTATTTTTTACTATTGTTAATGTCTTGTCATGTTGCAAATTTGATTTTAAATAATATTTTTACATTTAACATGTAGTTTCTTTATTCATGCAGAGTTTAGTAAAATTTGCCAGAACGTCCCGGACTTCCCAAACTTGACTACTTCCTTTAACGTGACGATAGTGCGTTGTTATATGTGCGATTGGTTTGCTTGGGAAACAGATTAACTTGCTCATGTAGTGATGTACACCCTATGTGGTGGATTGTGTTCTTTTATTTAATAATTTTCATTTTAGTAAGCGTTGTTTCCACATAGCGATTTTGATAATTTAATTTGACTTTATATTGTCCTTGTCCCAATTTTGGTTTGTTTAGTTTGCAAGTTTTACATTTTAATCCTTTGAACCAATCCCATGCTCATACAATTACCTTACTTATTAACAAAATTATAATCTACAATAATATTTACCTCTAGGTCAGCCCAAAAATGTTTTGTAATGATGCTTCCTGCTGTAGTTTAATAGAACATAATAGTACAGTAAATACTGTAAAGATTATATATATATTTTTCTTTCAGTTGACATGGTGAACTACTGTTGCTGAAGGACAACCAAGATCTCATCTAGACTTGTAAATCAGGGAAAGAGGGATAATTGCCTGCGTTCTGAAATAACAATGTAAGACCATGATATTATGTTTTCTTTATTAACACATGTAATAGTTTTACTAAACTAATCAATGGTACTATAATAATGTTGAAGGTAGCTAAATACAGTACCGGTACATTACCGTACTAATAAATTACATGAGTATTGTTTAACAAAACTAAAGTTTGGTTAATTTTCATGTAGTATTACCTACTATAGGAAGAATGATTGAAAGATAGTCTATTCTCAGTAGCCTATGCTTCCACAATCAATTTTTTTATTCTCAGTATACTTCTACAATGAAATTTTGTCCTTGTATTGTGCATAAATTGAGTTTCAGAATACAAGGAATCGCCGCCGGCGGCAGGGGGGCTACGCCCCCCGGACCCCCTGTTATAGGATAATTTGTCTTCTAGGCCTAGGCCTACTCATCCTTGTTCATGTATATTTATTTGTATAACAACTTTAAAACTGCAAGTAACTTCTATCTATTCTACATTTAATGAGGTACCGTAATACAAAAAAAGGCAATGGTTGTGAAGATATTGTTTGTTATAATAAACTATCCATTAGACATAGCCTACCCAAATTCTCACCTGGATTATCAGGATGGAGGGACCATATCGCCATAACTATAGTCGGTTTCTTTTCAGCTGACGATAAATTGCAATGTTCTCACCTTAATTACTCAGATATTATGATGATTTTGAAGTTAAATATGGTGTTAACTTTGAAAACTTGGCATTTATATGATGCAGAAACATTAATAGTTCCATGTTATCCCATAAAGTATCGAGACATCAGCTGCTAAAGGATTGAATTTACCGTCAGATGAAATTAAACCGACTATAGTCATATCCTGCAGAAATGAATGTCAACATTGTAGGAGTCATATATTTATTATTATTCTAATTCTAATTATTATCGATAATATTTATATATATTATTATTATCGCCCCTTGTTAATATATATATATATATATATATATATATATATATATATATATATATATATATATATATTATGCATTATGCTATACAGCATAGGCTATTATAGTACTGTACTGTACCGTAAGTGAAGTGTCAATAAGTTTTAAACATTAATTGAGCTTGAGGTATTGTTTTTGGTAAGAGTATGCTTTTGTTTTAAGTTTATGAATAATTGCAGTTTTATCTCGTTTGTTGGCTATCTTCGTTCTTTCTTCATGATTAGAATCTTATGCATGTAAGCTTTGTTTATCAATTCTCTATATATGTAAGCTTTGTTTATCAATAGTATATACAGGTACATCATTGTTATTTGTATTTACCAAACCACATAATACACTCATGCACACAGTATTTGGATCAATGAAACTCGAATTAACCCAAAAAATCTTTATTTATTTTATCCTCTTCATATACAAAGTACTGTCACAGCTAAAACTGGTGTCCCTTGATACAACGACTAGGAATTAACTGCTTGACTACATAGGTGCATCCTCTCTCTCTCTCTCTCTCTCTCTCTCGCTCTCGCTCTCGCTCTCTCGCTCTCTCGCTCTCTCTCTCGCTCTCTCTCTCTCTCTCTCTCTCTCTCTCTCTCTCTCTCTCTCTCTCTCTCTCTCTCTCTCTCTCTCTCTCTCTCTCTCTCTCTCTCAATTACTGTATATATATATTTGTTTTGTTCTAGTTACTGCCCGATGGTTTTTGTTCAGGAATTAGGATTTCCTGGTTTGTTTTATGTTCTATTATTGTTAGGGCTAGTAGGCTATAACGTGAATGTGAATAAGCTTTACAAATTGCGTTGTCCATTAGATCTTACGGTGTCAGTGTCAATTTCTAATGGCGGGCAAGAGACTGAAACCGTATTATATATTGGACAGATTAATTCCCTAGCCTTAATAGAAAGGTCTTGTGGTAGCTAATATATTTAACCATCTGATTGGAGGATTTAACAGACGGTCCGCAGAAATAAAGCATAATACACACACACATACACACTCTCACACACACACACACACACACACACACACACATACACTCACACTCACACACACACACACACACACACACTCACATACACTCACACACAAAACAAAAAATACATACAATTGCACTTACCCTTTATTTCAGGGGGACTGGACAATTTTAGGATAGCCTATTATAATGTCAGCTTCACGTAAACTGGGGCTATGTTATTTTCCAAGGTTGTATTAAGTGAGAGGGAATACAAGACAGTTTGAATGCAGTTGTATTGCTTTGTATACTTAGCAGTTCCATGGGCATAATGAAAATTATAGGAATTAACTATTAACTTTGTATATACAATAATACTTGATTTATGAAGGGCCATCGTTTTGAGACGATATGAAAAGTTTCGTTTGCCAGCCTGAACGGAGTCCAAATTTTGCTGTAGTAAAATGAGCCATTAATAATATTTTAATAGTTAGACCTATATGTATACCGATATATATATATATATATATATATATATATATATATATATATATATATATATATATATATATATATATATATATATATATATATATCATAATCTAAACGATTCCTGAACGATAAATGTTAAACTGTTGCATAAGCTAGATGGCACAAACAGTAAACATATTTTGCTCAAAGCAACGAAGTTAGTATTGCCTAAGGTTTCTGGAGGAATAAACGCAGGGAGTATAGGCCTCTATATAGGTTTTAGCTATTAAAGGAGCATATTTTTAGTCTTGCTCCGTTCTTTCCACCCCCGAAATACAGGACAGTGCAATAATTACTCTTTCATAGGACCCATAAAATCATGCGGAATTCTGACTCGAAACAATTTGAAACCAGATCCGACCTTAGTGCATCACTTAACCCTTTCACTGCGGGAGCTGTTCAGGAACGCCATGGTTGTTCCTTGTGGCATAGTTCATAGTTTGTATTTCTTCTTTGTCAGTTGCTTTCGGAGAGTAGCCTAGTTAAGAAAACCTAAGGAAGATTATCATTACGCACAAATAAATACATACGTAATTGCTACAATTGTTCAATGCATCAATACAGTTTAAATAAAAAATGGCCAAGGGCAAAAATTGGTGTAAATATTATTTACACCAATTTCAGTACATTAATGGGCAAAAGACATGATTTAGCGAATTTAGAAGTGCTTCATCCAAGAGATACGTTCTTTCATAGGTTGTGAATACTTCTATAAGAACAGGACCGGTATAGTTTTCGTTAAGCCCAAACCGAAAGCATCTGACTGGAAAACAAATAAAATCAAAATAATTGTCATATTATTGGAGGATTCCGAGAGTACAAGTTTGTTATCAGTCATCCCTCAGTCAATTAAATGGTATATTTTAATCTGATCTAAGCTAACCTAATTAATTCAAAATGACCTAACCTAACTTCAGTATAACCTACGGCCAGTTTATTAAAGCCAATTTCTTAAACAGTTATAACGAAGGTTATAATTTATGTTCGTTTTCACGATACTTTGATATGGGATTAGTCACTTCTTGTTGATATAATATTGGCCACTCCTGAACTAACCTTCACTAAAATAATCTACTCCAACATAGCATACGCTATCTTGACCATACGTAAACCAACAAAACTAACCTTTTTTAAGCTACCGGTAGCCTACGTAAAACAATGTAAATTAAGGTAGTTTATTTTAACATACAAATAGCCAAAACAACCCCAACCTAGTTTTATCCAACATAGTATAATATATGCTAGCATACGGTAACCTAATTTAACTTATTATATCCTAACATAGCTTTAATTAACCGAACTCAAATTAATCTAGTCTCTCATAACCTACCGTATCATATATGTACACCTGGCAAGATTTCCAACGGGCTCAGGGCTAACTATATGTATGCTAATATGGTATAGCTACTTTAGGTAATGTTAAACATATACAGTATTCAGACATAATCAACCCATTGGTTTGTACTTATTTCTGTCATTTGCATTTCTTAATTTTGTATTTATAAATAACTTAAATATCATAAATATAAGAAGTCCTAGACCCAACTGGAAAACTTGCCAATCGTACCTACCTAGATTTAACTAGGGTATTAATGACTGATCATAGTTAAGGGGGGTGACCTTTTTTCTCTTTCTTGGTTGTATCCATTTTGCCCCATTAAGCATACTTTTTAAAGACATTTATCCCCATCCAGGTGTCTATTTTTTCCTGGCGAGCGAGAGCGAACCAAAATTTTATGAAGAAATCCGGCTTCGCCGGAGAAAGTTTTCTGTCGAAAATATTTACAAATTTAGCCAGCTATCTAACTCATTAACCAAAATATGGTGGCTCGCCAGGTATATATCGACACCTGGATGGGGATAAACATCTTAAAACAGTAGGCTGAATGGGGCCGAATGGATACAACCCAGAGAGATAAAAATACAGCAGGTCACCCCTTAAGAACAAAGACTGATGCGCATCTTAGGTCTACATTTATAAAATGTGCAGACCAATCGTATGCTTTGTCTGCAGTTTTTGTGGAGTCTACAGTATACACGTATATTTAAGCTATTTCTTCTGCTTTATATGTCTTTTGTCTGGAATATTTTGACGTGGTTTATGTACAGGTTATATTTCATGATGTTCAGTACGTATCTATCTTTATATATATATGAAATATTATATATGATTTGTTTCACTAGTCCGAGTACTTTCTATTATAGCTGTTTTGTTTCCCAGTTGTATTCTAACTTCATTTCAAGGACTCACTATATTAATACACTTTTTTTCTACTATATATATTTCCTAATGATACACTATAGTAACGTATAACTCCAACCCAACTACTTATGTTCGTCACTGCACTTCATCTATGATACCTTCGTTGACATCTATATTTCGTAATTTGCACTTCTGGTTTGTTTTACACGTTTCCAATAATAGACGTTTCCAATTTGAGTGAATGGAAAGTTAACATAATAATCCTGTACTTTTTTTTTTTAAATCTGATTATTTCCGAGTATTTGATTAATATTTATCTACACATTGTTGTTACTGATCTAGGGTTTGTCATCGCTACTCTGAATTTGTATTTGAGTCAGATAATCTACCCTTTTGCCCCAAATGGGAATATTTTATTAGATGTTGAATGCTTTGCTTAAAAAAAAAAAAAAAAAAAAAAAAACGTTACCTTGGGGGAATCTATTTGTTTTTATTATATTCTTGAGTTCAGAATACTAAACTAGGCTGTTCACTTACACAATATAATTTCACTTGAATATAGAGTTCCCAGTATTTCTAGAGGATGTTGTATTGGTATCTATTATTCAATAAGAATAAGTAATATAAGTCTTATTCGATATACTTTCAATACATTTGAAATAGCTAGTAATGTTTGATATTCTGTATCTTTAAAACGGTTTGTGCGATGCTAATAATCGCATGAAAACTAGCTGAAAATATCTTTGTTTCATATTTCCGGAGTACAGTTTAAAGAGAAAGAACTGTAAGAAACCGAGAGCTGTTCAGTATTTACACCAACTTTGTACAGGAAATCACTTTTGTCACGTCTATTGGGTTGTGTACTTACTTATACGAATACTTTGCAATACCTGGAGTTTTTTAAAGTGTTTATTCACTACAGGCAGCTCATCAGTCTTGTTAGTATTATACACCAAGCTCCAGTCCTGACGTTATTCTTGACTTACAGTGTGCTGGCTTTATAATCCAATAGGATTGATAGCCTCTGAAGTCCTATTTTAACCAACTTAATTCCACGTGTAGCCTAATTTCACTTATTCTTTATAACTTCACTTAGTGCATTTTGTTGATCACTGTTTAAACGTGTCCATGCCTTAGTATAGTGGTGACGGTTTCTACATTATAGTCTAGCGGAGTTTTGTGATACCATCCTTTGTAATGTAATGAGATAACAGCTTATAATACAAGTCTGTTCTGCTACAGAACCTTTGAACACAACACACAACACTGTTCACTTGGAGTTTCTTTCTTGCTCAGACCCAACTTCTCATTATAGATAGAAATGTAGGTATCTAAAAATCGAATCTTACTCGAGGCATTAGTTTCTGTTGACATTCGAAATTTATATACAGCATAATGTCAAATAAACTTGATCTTGAAACGTATGAAACTCCTTTTGAGTTGCATACCACTATATAAACACAGTCGACCCCCTGCAGGATTTGTGGAGTGCCTTACACATCTATAAAACACCTAACTCTTCGAACCTCTGAACACTCTGAACACTTTTTTCCCCCCTGATGAGGTTTCTTCTATATAAAATATGTTCATCTGGGTGAGTTGTAGTGTTCAGTGAAAGAATGCATAGGAGCTTGTATGTCTCCTCAAAGATTAAGTGATATTTACAAGTTCGTAACACAAACAGATCATGGTTGTAACTTTAAGGGAGCCCACCTCGCTTTTCTTATCTTTCTCTCCCTCTCTCTTTGGCTTGTATTCATTCGGCCCCATTCAGCCTACTGTTTTAAGACGTTTACCCCCATTCAGGTGTCAATATTTTCCTGGTGAGCGGTAGCGAGCCAGCATATATATTTTGTTGTTTTGACAGCAAGCTAAATTTGTACATTTTTCGATAGAAAAATGTCTCCGGCGAAGCCGGATTTCTCCATACAATGCTGGCTCGCTATCGCTCGCCAGGAAGATATCGGCACCTGAATGGGGATAAACGTCTTAACACAGTTGGCTGAATGGGGCCGAATGGATACAAGCCAGAGAAAGAGAGAAAAGGAGAGAAAGATACAAAAAAAAAGCAGGTGACCCCCCTTAAAGAAAGAATAGTGGACAGTGCTTACAACTATACCAAAATAACGGCTCTCCTCTTCTTTTGTAGTTATGTTTACCCATTACTTAGGCATATACTTAACACATCATATTCAACAGCCAGTGACCCAGAAAATATGGGTCAAATGAAGTGGTATTAATATAGTTAAGGACATTATATTATACAGTTGCCTTATGGGGGCCCACCTCGTTTTGTTTTCTCTCTCTCTCTGGATTGTATCCATTCGGCTCCATTCAGCTTACTGTTTAAAGATGTTTATCCCCATCCAGGTGTCAATTTTATCCTGGTGAGCGGTAGCGAGCCAGCGTATTAAACAAATGTTTTTGACAGCAGGCTAAATTTGTACATTTTTCGATAGAAAAATATCTCCGGCGAAGCCGGATTTCTTTATACAATGCTGGCTCGCTATCGCTCGCCAGGAAGAAATTGACACCTGGATGGGGATAAACGTCTTAAAACAGTAGCCTGAATGGGGCCGAATGGATACAAGCCAGAGAAAGAGAGAAAATGAGAAAACAAAGCAGGTCAACCCCCCTTAAGTCTACAATGGGTCAGGCGTAGGGAGGGTATGGGTGGGTGATTTGGCTTAAAGAATAGTCGAAAAAGGATTGGCGTGTTTATGTTTGAAGGATAGATGTACAGTTGCCCCCATGAATTTGCAGACACTCCATGGAAAAATAGATGGAGTGAAAAAATAGTATGATTTAATTAGTAGTACAGTATTTTGTTTTGATGAAATAGATAATGCATATGCTCAATTGATAGTTACATCGCATATTATTCTTGTAAATCAATCATATTAATTAAGTTTTATATATAAAATCATGGAGGGCATCCAAATTCATGTAAGCAATTGTACAACCACGTTTAGAAGTCGTGTCCCACTTCACAATTTCAAGCATGTTTCCCTCGATATAAGAACAAAAGCCCTTCAACAAAACTGATCTAAACTTGAATAGAAAGACTTGTTTTCGTGTGATCTAACCCTTTCAGTAATCAGAGTAGCATTTCTTACTTTTATTCTGGCTATTATTGGACGATTTAATTTAGTTTAGGAAGCTATTGTGGATGTCCGAATTAATTGAGATAGTGCTACAGGCAGCTTTGTCTTTTGTTTCAGTCTTACACATTGAACAAATAAAAAAATAAAATAATAATTACTCTTTCTATACCTAGGGGGCCTTCGAAAACTGAGTAAAATTGTCTAATGCCAGCCAGAATGTAGGCTACAGAAAAGGCGTTATCATTATGTTAAAAGGGTTAACAATATGTTCATCTTACTAGGCAGATATCCCAAGTTGAAATTACGAAGAACACAATTATTGAACGTGACGGTAAAAAACAAAAAAAACAAAATGTAAATGTAAATGTGTGTTGTGTTGATCATATTAATTTACTTATAACCCTTCCAGTCTTCGAGGACGCGTTTCTCCCCTTTCTTCTGGCTGACATTAGAAGATTTTATTCAGTTTAAAAAGGCTGTCAAGGAATTAACACTCAGCCGCGGGGCCCGACATTCTCTCGAGTGAGAGAATCATGGCCACCCCTGCGGGGCCCGACATATGTCGCAAGGGATGTTGAGCACATTATCGGCTCTGAGAGAGAGTCCACGCGTTGGGAGGACGATAAGTGGACTCTGACCGCTCGGTATGGACCGAGTTAGGTGATTGAGCTCCCCACCACAACATCCCACACCCCTGGCCTCGCGAAACAGGGAAAAACTCAGGAATTTACCGTATTTTAAGGATTTTGCCCTCGTGTTGCAACATCGTTGCAAGAGAACCCGTGGTCGTACAAGGATGATTCAGGTGTCATTGGAGAGCTCTATTATCGCCCTTTCACGGATACATAATTGTATTATGCTCTGGCTCTTGTTTATGCATGAAAAAGAGCATGTAATGAAGCTCGTTTAGGGTAAATATGCCCACCAAGCAGGTAGTTGAAGTTACAAACATCCCCGTTTGACAGGGGTTAAAACAGTAAAATGTATCTCAATTAACCCTCTGACTTATAAACAGGCTAAAATCGTCTAATAATAGCCATAATAAAATGGAATAATACGTCCTGGTAAACTGAAAGGGTTAATATTCGTGTAATATATTGATTTTGTTCTAATGGTGTGATAATTTTCATAAGCATTGTGATACAGAACAAACAATAATTATAATGTTGAAAATTCGTCCATAATGAAGACACTAGATTTTCGATTCTTGTTCGTACGCTAATTGACCACTTGCGAGTTTCAGGCTATAAGGAAGTTGAAGCTGTAGACATCGATAGTAAACAGAACTGCCATAATAACATAGGTTTCTGATGGCTAAAGAGTATGTTGAATTGGATTTTATGTATATATAAATGAACTACAACCGTATTTTAGCTGGTAATTCTGCTAAATATTCATGTCGACAACTTCAACTTCCTTATAGAACGAAACTCGCAAGTGGTCAATTGAAGGGTTGTATGTTAGTGGTTTCGAATGTGCTAACTAATTATACTAACATAATACCTGCATATAATATTTGGCTGGAATGTGAATAAACAATATCTAAAAGGATCTGTTTAAGGTAATACAAAATGTAAGTAAGGGGAGTAGAAGTAGGTACGTTTGAAGTTGCAGCATGAGTATAAATGTACTTGAAATAATAAAAGGGTAATTGGTTTGGATTCAAGGGATATTAATAACGGTGAATAGGGGGTTTGCGGGAGTTATAAGAAAAAAAGGAAAACGAAATGCGAAAGGGAAAATGTGCGCGTGTGTGTGTGTGAGAGAGAGAGAGAGAGGTGTTACATGTGCAGTAAACTCGGGGAGTTTTTTATGGAGTTATATATTTTACATATATGAATATCCATTGTTGTAGTTATCAAATCGCTGAAGTTTGCTGAATAGTAGACACGAAATACAATATAGGAAAGTAAGGTTATTGAATTTACGTTTTCGGTAAAGTAGAATAGATAGGGAATAATATAGTGCAGGTATACCATTGTAATTGAATTTACGTGTTAGGTAAAGTAAATTAGATAGGGAATATAGAGTACAGGTATATCATTAAAATATTCTGGTGTGGAGTAAAGGTTAGTCTGAGGGCAATAGGAGGCTGATGGAGTCAAGTGTAGTTAGAATATGCATGTATAGCAAATTAATAGATTTATATGTGGATAAATTTCGCTTACATATCCAAACTTTCAGGTTAATACACTGAGGTTGCATCTAAGGGTTAAGGACTGATGAAGAAGAGAAAGTCGCTATAAAGAGAGGTTAAATTTAAGTATGCAATGTATTTTCTGGTATATGTGAAGAGTTTTAGATGTGCAGTAATCTCCCTTGTATGTTAAAAGTAATATACAAAATAGTAGGTTAGATTCTAGAGTTGTATATGTATTACATTTTTGGTACGTAGTCGAAGGTTAAGGTGTGTACTGAACTCATTTTTATATTCAAAAGGTATACGATGGGGGTAATAACAATAGAATCTAAGGACTATGAAAGATTGGCAAAACAAACAACAATTATACAAAAGATAAGTAGAGTATATGTATATCAAATTTAAGTATAAGTATTCCAAAAGTACAGGATTGGAGAAAAGGATAGTATCTAAAGTTTCAGAAGAGCTGGTAAAGAAAATCAAATCAAAATAAAAGTAGAGTATGTATGTACCGGTATATCAAATTCATGGGTTTGGGCGTGTATTAAATTCAAGTATATATATTCCAAAAGTACAGGATTGGAGAAAAGGCTATTATCTAAGGATTATAAAGG
This sequence comes from Paralithodes platypus, assembly GCA_032716605.1. Lineage (NCBI taxonomy): Eukaryota > Metazoa > Arthropoda > Malacostraca > Decapoda > Lithodidae > Paralithodes > Paralithodes platypus. Next base: position 7,243,446 of record CM064528.1, read on the forward strand.
GTTGATAGAGTAAGGGCTACTATAGGATCTAGGGGGACTACAAAGGGCTGGTGTCTTAAGGGGACATGGGCCGGTTTTCTGGACCACTTTCTCCCTCATGTTTAGCCCCATTAGTTTTCAGATGTTAAGATGTTTGCCACATTAGTTAGTCGATTTTAAGACCTTTCGCCCCATTTCTTAGTTAATATTTAGACCTTTCGTGCTATTTAGGTGTCGATATTTTCCCTGGCGAACGATAGTGAGCCTGTAATGTTGGAAGAAGGACATTTTTCTACCGAGAAATGTACAAATTTATCTAGAAGGGGGATCTAATGGATGTTTTTTTAAATTTGATGGAGGTCTAGGGAGGAAACTAGAAAAATAATGAATACATGCAAAAATCGGCCAGAAAGTGAACCATCCCCTTAAGGGCTACCTAGGGTCTAAGGGCTAAGCAGGTATGGTGAATGAAGGGTTATCAGTAAGACCCCCGCCATCAACACCACCGTCAACACCACCAGTAAGGGGTTGGGGCCGGGACCCACCAGACCACTGCCTCCATTGGTCTGCATAGCGGCTGGAGTCTCTGTGGGGAAGATAAGAAATGCATTTTAAAACAGTGTTATATTATCATTACATAATTTTCGAACGAACGAATGATCCCCCAAGAGGGATGGCCATGGTAAAAACCCTCTCCAGTGCCAAAAACCCATTGCTTATTCCCACTACGTGGATCAAGATAATCAGCTCACAAGGAGCAGATCTATATAGTTCCTCATCTGGACGGCTCTTCCACCACTGATTTACTATTTTCTTTACCCCCGCAGAGGCCCTGGCTGGCAGCATACCAGGCATAGTAGTATTCTGAAAAGGGGAACCACTGTTCCACTGTTGAAAAGGCCGACTTACCACTGAAGTGGCAGGCGATAAGGTCGTCGCATCCCTACGCCATAAATTACCTATCTTCAAATTATATAGCTTTTCACTTAGGTTGTTGATGAACTGTTGAATCAGGATGTTCATATTCAAATTATACCCTAATTAATACACGTGTATGCGATTACCATACACATACATGCACACACACATTGTGTATAATATTATATATACTTATATTATGTTTCAACTCTACCTCTGGACATAGGCTAGCAGCCTGTAGAGACAGTTTGAGTGTTGCAACCCGCTCGTTCGTGGTTAAACCTTCATAGACCTACAGTACAATGCCTGGTTGTCTCGTGGCCCGTTGCATCTCATCTTTGACTTATCGAAGCTGCATGGCCAACTGTCTCGCTGTCTCATCTCACAATCTCGGACACATCTCTCCCTCTCTCTCAAACGCCACCTATTGAGCTGTTAATCACTAAGCACTGCCCCATAGCATATTTTGTTTATGGGAATATTCATACAATGCTAATTTATTGGAAACAACGAGGGTATTTTTAAGGTGTGTCGGTTGGCTTTGTGGTGATGCACAAAAACTAAGTACAACAAAAATTCCTTCCTAATAATATCCTCCCTTTGGACCCAGGACCTTACGATTACCAGTTCAGTAACAAGACCACTCCACCACACCTTTCATATATACATTATATACTGTATATAGTGTATATATACAGTATATATACACACGGAACGTACGGCACATACTACATACACACCAATGTATATAGACCAATATTTTATTATATTTCTGTCAATAAATACACGTAAGTAATATGTAGCCTACTAAATAATATTATACACGAGAAGTATAAAATAAAACATATGGTAGCTTCGTGATAAACTTGCACTTAATTTTCTGCCGCCCTTAGTACATACTCCGTGTACTTTTTATTTTCGCTCGCCCACTTAATTATAATTTTTTGCTTTCCTTCTCAGACACGCCTTTGCTCTCCCATGTTTATTATTCATACACCATCCTTTGATCTCTCTCTCTCTCTCTCTCTCTCTCTCTCTCTCTCTCTCTCTCTCTCTCTCTCTCTCTCTCTCTCTCTCTCTCTCTCTCTCTCTCTCTCTCTCTCTCTCTCTCTCTCTCTCTCTCTCTGTATGCCTATCTACTGTATTTATATGTTTTTATCTATATCTCTTTGCCTATCTATTTCATAACCATCACTCTCTTATGATTAACATTCTGATAGTGTCCCTGGAAGGTGACTACGAAGACTTTGATAGATTGTGTTATCCTTGTAATTCCTTGTAGCACACACACACACACACACACACACACACACACACACACACACACACACACACACACACACACACACACACACACACACACACAGCCCGTAGCCTAGTAGGTAGAGCTCTCGTCTCACACACGAGGGGTCGGGGGTTCAATCCCCGGCCGGGCGGAGACAAATTGGGCTTGTCTCCTTTCATGTGTTAGCCTCAGTTCACCTAGCTGTAAATAGGTACCTGGAATAAGGGACGACGTTGTGACGTCCCATCTGGGGTTGGCAAAAATGGTACAAGGTGAGATGGGTATCATATGGTTCACCTAAGCTGATGGCTACCTAAGCCTTCGGGCGAGACGGTACCGTCTATAGTGAGAATGGTACCATACAGATCCACCCTAAGCCTTCGTTTCCAATGTCGCCAATTGGCTAAAATACAGACTACACACACATCCACAGCCATTCCAACAGTACATAAAAACACTTAACATGCATTTCACGCAATACATTCCCAGTTAAGGAGGCGCGATAATAATGAGCTTAGCTCGCATTGCGTGGATTCCCCTTGACGAACAAGTAACTGAGTAACACACACACACACACACACACACACACACACACACACACACACACAACATGCATTTCCATTCTCATATCTATATACTCATACATCAAGGGACACCCCGTTCTTAACATTAATCCTTCATTACGAACCCCAATACACTAGAGTAAACTAATGAAAGCATATGATCCTCCCAGGATTCGAATTCGGGACACCACACCCAGAACATAAGCATCTAATAAATTACTACCCCAAAAAAGATCCCCCCACCACAACCCACAAAAGCCCACCCCACCACCACACCAACCCACAGCCCATCCACACACCCCCCCCACCCCCCCCACCCACCACACCCACTCCACCCCTCCCCACCGCCCCACAACCTAAAACCCCAACCCCCCAAAACACCCCCCCCACCCCCCCTCCTAATACCCCCACCCCCCCCCACAACCCAGACCCCCCCCTCCCCACCACACCCCCCCACCCATCCCTACCCACCCCCCCCCCCACAACCCTCACTTTTGTATCCCTA
>CM064528.1:7246795-7266795 GCA_032716605.1 Paralithodes platypus
ACACAGATCCTTCCTAAACTGCATTATATCGCCTTAATTTAGCTACAATAAAATATAGCACACGTCGCTGGTACTCAATGGGTTAAGAAAAAAGAAGAAAATAATGATACGACGAAGAAGCAGCAGAACAAAAAGAAAATTAATAAGAGAGAAACAAATCCAGGAAGCCGCCGCGGCCCCCGTTGCGAGAGAAAACACACTCCGCCTTAAGGGGGGGGGGGGGTCACCGGCTTTTGTTTCTCTTTCTCTCCTTTTCTCCCTTTCCATGGCTTGTATCCATTCGGTTTTAAGACGCTTATCCCCATCCAGGTGTCGATTTATTCCTGGCGAGCGATAGCGAGCCAGCATTGTATGGAGAAATCCGGCTTCGCCGGAGAACTTTTTCTATCGAAAAATTTACAAATTTAGCTTGCTGTCAAAACAAATATATATACAATTATAACATACAATTAATACATACAAATAATAAATAAAATACCGAAGAACTCGTGTGATACCAGGGAAAAAATATTCCCAACAATATTGCCAGGATAAATAGTAGTTGGCGATAATAAGTTCCCACTAAAAGGTTGCCAGTAAGGAGTTGCCTATAAAAAGTTGTAAACAGTTATCAGTAAGAAGTTGCTGATAAAAAGTTGCCGATAATAAGTTGCCGAAAAAAGTTACTGGCAAAATAAGTGTGGTGTGAATCCAGCCAGTATGCAGAGTATCGAGTCGCAAGGGGGTCATAGCAACGAGAAGCCTGTAGTATGTTTTCCGGGCAGCTCTTCTGTTTCTCCGCCTGTCTTTGTACTCACTCAACTCCCATCTTGGTTATAGGATATAATCCGGATCACCTCATATAATTGAATCACTTCTTCCTTGGCACATATCCTATCTGCCCACCATATTTCGTGAAAACATTCGGATCACCTCCTAAATTGAATAATTTTTGTTTTGTGTATCCTATCTGTGCACTAAGTTTCATGAAAAGTGATTTATAAGTTTGTGAGATATCGTGTTTCAAACAGACAGACAAGCAAACAGAGGAGAAAGCATAAATTCCGTCCAACATCGTTAGCAAAAGTATAAATCGAAAATCACAGAGCAATATTTGTTTTTTCACATGTGGGAAGTCCGTTACCAATATCACATAAAATTAAATATAAGGAAATGTGATGATATTTGACAAATAATTAATAACACTTACTTTCATTGTGTGCTACATCCTTCTGTGCTGTCCTTATCTTCCACTTTCCTTTATTCAGGCTCTGCTCAGGTCAGCGTATATCTGTAAATATATGAAAAATATAATAATAATAATAATAATAATAATAATAATAATAATAATAATGATAATAATAATAATAATAATATTGATAATAATAATAATGATAATAATAATAATAATAATAATAATAATTGTGTTCATTAACCCCTTCTGTATCGGCGCCGTCCATTTAACTGTAATCTGGCTACTATTAGACGATGTTATTTAGTATAAAAAGGGCCTCCAACAATTAAAAGGCTTTGAACTATCTCACTTAACTCTTTGTACTACCACACACCCTTCTGAAAGGGACTAAATATAGCTAGAATGAAATAAATAAGATGTCGCCGGTACATAAGGGATTAATGTGAATATAGTTATTACGATAAGGTCTAGAAATATGGCCGATAAAGAACTCAATCCATACGAGGCCGGAGACTCTCAATACCCACATATAAATAAACTCCTCAGCGTCTAGAAAGGGTTAACCATTTCAGTATATAAAGAGAATTTGTTCCTTTAATTGTGGCTATCATTAGACAATGTTATTTAGTTTAGAGAACAATTTTGAAAGTCTAAGATTTTGTGGACAGCGACTTTACCCCTTTGATTCTTAGAGGACCTTCCAAAGCTGACAAATATTGTCTAATGCTAGCCTGAGTACAGTGAGAAGGCGCCCTATACTCTTTGTTTACACTTTTATCGAGGAGTGCCTTAGAAGAATTTACCAATCCTTCTTATTCTTATTGTTCTTCTCCGTAGTCTTAGTTATTTTTACTTCGTCCTTTTCATCTGCATCTCTTTTTTGTATCCTGTCTTCATCTCTGCTCATCTTCTCTATCCTCTGGCGATAGGGAAACAAATGAAAAATGAAATCACGACTATCTGGGAAGGGTTGATAAAACATGACAAGACAACACCTCACACCTCTGAAAAAACATTCCAAGTCTCACCAAACTAAGGGAGGCCCCGACTCAGTAAACCAAGGAAGGGCTCCCGAGGGTCCTATAGCCTTTGTTTACACTTTTATTGGGGAGTGTGAGACGTTTTTACCAATCCTTCTTCTCTGGTATCACCATTTTCTTCTACTTCCTCCTCCCTTTCTTCTCAGTTTTCCTCCATATGCTCCTCTTAATTAATTTGATGGTAGAAAAGGGAGGTAAATAAACTCTTCACCGCCATGCAAGGGTTAATAAAATCATAAAGGCAGAACTCCACCAGCACTTCACATGCCCGAAAAACGCTCCAAGTCTCACCAAACTAAGAAAGACCCCCCACACAGTACACCGAGGAAGGGCTCCCCAGGGTCCTATAGCCTTTGTTTACACTTTTATTGGGGAGTCTACTTCCTTCATTTTCTTCTTGTTATTCTTCATAGTCTTCTTCTTTTTACTTTCTCCTCTAAATCTTCCTCTCCGTGTTTTCCCCTTTTACCCTTTTATCTTAACTTTTATGTTTTATTTCTCTAACGGAAGGATAAAAAAGACCAATGAAATCACCACCGTCTATCAAGAGTTAATAAAAGCATAAGGCAGAACTCCACCAGAACTTCACACGTCCGAAAAACACTCCAAGTCTCACCCAACTAAGAGAGGACCCCACACAGTACACCAAGGAAGGGCTCCCCAGCGTCCTATAGCCTTTGTTTACACTTTTATTGGAGTGTGTGAGAGGACTGGCGCGAGAAGTGATGTTTGAGGACACAGAAAACAAATATAACAACTTCATAATGGCATCCCCTACAATTAGCTCATCTCTCTGGGTTAATCTGCAAAATAGATTTTCGTTTTAGTAATCCCAAAGAAAATGAAACCAGGTATTTGGTTGTTTTGGATAGTTTATGTAAGTTGATAGGTTAACTATTCACGAAGTTTAGGTAGAGGTGTTTGATATTGAATCCAAAACACAATTTATATACTGTATATACATAGATTTAGAAGCGGCACAATATATGATTTGGTCGAACCCAACCTAAAAACACAGACCAACAAACCGCCCTCTGTTGTTTGTTCGTGTGCCCCTATGCGTGACAGCCCATCAAAGCCGAGGAAGTCAACACCATCCCCTACTCTGAGAGGCTCTGGAAGGACAAGCTAGGGTTCCACACGTCAAGGGCTCAAGGTGGCGACGTCGAGTGTTGGGCGTTTAGATGAAGCAGTGGGGAGAGTGGAGATAGTGTGAGAGGTGTTTGTTTATCCTCGAGTCTACCCTAGTTCCCCCTACTTCACAGGTGTCTTAAAAAACAGAAGAAGAATGAAAGGAGAATATGTTGTTTTTTGTTGGTACCCCATATAATTTAGTAGTTGTATAGTCTAGATGAAGCATTTGGGAGGGTGAATTATCCTCCAGTCTACCCAAGTTCCCCCTACATCACAGAAATCTTAGAAAACAGGATGATGAAAGGAAGGAGCTAGAATGCGTTAGCTTTTGTTGATACCCCATTTCATTAAGTAGTTGAATGGCGTAGATGAAGCATTGGTAAGAGAGGACACGGTGAGAGAGAGAGAGGTGTTTGTATATTTCTCAACCTTACCTAGTTCACCCTACCTCACATTCTTCTTCACTGCCATCAAAGACTGGAACGACCTACCCCAGTCAGTCCGTGAAAAGAGAACACTGTATTCCTTCAGACGTAGCCTGAAGGAACACCTGAACCGGACAGCTGCGAGAAGGGAGCACCAAGCTTATGTCTACTACTAAATACGACATAAGAGATAGACAAACCAAACTGAAATGATTACTGATTACGGATTACTGATATTTACTATAGGATGTAAGGTATCTTAAAATAACCCCCTAGAAATACTTTCTCTAAAGTATCTATTTCTTTATCCTCCCCATTTCCCCAGCTAACCTAATCCCACAAGGGCCCCAATGGAAATACGCCTAACGGCCTTATTGGGCTATCCTTAGTTGGAATTATGCAAGGCTGGTACATGTCATATATATTAGTAACATACTATGTGGTACCAACTCTGTAAATTGCTAACTGAATAAATATTATTATTATTATTATTATTATTATTCTCACAGAAATCATGGAAAAAAGAAAGGATACAACAGTGCTTGTGTTGATACTCCATATTATATAGCAGTTGTATGGCTGTAGATGAAGAGGTGCAGGGAAGGGGGGAGGGGGGGGGGGGGGAGGGGGAGAGATAAGTATTTGTTTATACTCGACTTTACCTAGATCCCCCTACTTCACAGACATCTTAGAAAACAGAGAAATTAACAAAAGGAGAATATGTTTTGTTGTTGATACTCCACATAAACTATTAGTTGTATGGTCGTAGATGAAGAGGGAGAGGGAGGGGGGGGGGGGGCGGGATGAGAGAGAAGTGTTTGTTTATACTCGACTTTACCTAGTTCCCCTACTTCCCAGAAATCTTAGAAAACAGAGAGATGAAAGAAAGGAGAATACGTTGTTTTTTGTTGATACTCCACATACAATATTAGTTGTGTGGTCGTAGATGAAGAGGGGGAGGAGGGGGGGGGGGGGGGAGTGGAAAGGATGACAGAGAGAAGTGTTTGTATATACTTGACCTTACCTAACGATGGGTCTTCTCTCCCCTACCTCACACACGGCTTAGACACAAGGGTGACACTTAAGAGGAAAATATACTATCTTTGTGATTTGGTAAATGTATCTGTTATTCATAGCATTTGGGGGAATGGAGAAAGTTGAGAAAGTGTTCGGTTAATTACAAATCTACTCTAGTTACCCCTACTTCAAAGAGATCTTAGAAAGCAGGAAGATGAAAAAAGGAGCATATATATACTGTATATATATATACTGTATATATATATATATATATATATATATATATATATATATATATATATATATATATATATATATATATATATATATATATACAATGAGACACATACTTATTATTCATTAATACAAATATATAATTATACACACTTCATACACACACACACACACCACACACACACGTAGCACAGACATTCATTTACATACGCAGTAGCACACATCAATAGACACACGAACGCAAAGCTAACCAATCGCACGCACACACACACACACACACTCATACACAATTATCTCTCTCTCTCACGCACACACACACACACACTCACACTCTCTCTCTCTCTCTCTCACGCGCACACACACACACACACTGGAGTCCATACGCCAGGTTTAAAACAAATACAGAAATACCAATAACATAGCCGGTTCCAACTTCAAAGTGTGCACGCAACAACTGCAACATGAACGAACTGACTTGCGGCAAAAAAAAAAAAAAAAAAAAAAAAAAAAAAAAAACAACACACACACATACTGTATACTGTATATAGATAAATATATAAAAACAAATACGATTACAGATAACATTTCGAGTCATATAAGGTCTAGAAGGGACACAATGATATCTTTGAATAATGAAATACATATACCAGATAAAATTAAAATTTTGAGTTATATAAGCTTTATCAAGGACATAATTTTATCTTCGAATAATATAAGACATATACCAGACAGAATTTCGAATCGTATAAGGTCTATCAGGGACGTAATTATAATCTTCGAATAAAAAATAAAAAAAAACACACAATATGGCAATTACTATCACTTTACAAAATCAAATCCAATACTTACAGGCCAAGAAGGGAAAATAAATAGGTGGACAGAGGAAGAATTTAAGTAAGAACAAAACTATATTTTAGTGGGGCTAAACCCCTTCAGCACGACGACGTAATATTCGTCGTATTCTGGTTACCTTTAGACGATTTTATGTCGCTTATAGTTTACTTCTAGGAGCAAAAAAGGTAAAAAAAGGTAAACAAAACAAATAATAATAATAATCTAAATAAACCCTCTGAACAACATAGGTCCTTCTCAAACTGCATACATCGTCTAATTGTAGCCAGCATCAAAGATAAAAAGGCGTTATCGTGCTGAAGGGATTAACCGAACTATCAATATTATGAAAACAATACACATGTGTCCATTTTTTGATAAATCAATATACTGTAGATAGATAAGAAGATGGACAGATAGATAGATAGATAGATAGATAGATAGATAGATAGACACAGGCAGAGTTTTTGTTAGACTAGGGGACAAGCTAAAATACATTGCTCGAACATGACACCAAAAAAAGCAATATCCTCAATATTAATTAAACAAACTATCATAATAACCCACAAGACGTCGGACCAGACAGTGTTAATCCCCTCGTTTAGCCAAGAAAATGCCAGACTTGCATTTCGCTCTTCCTTACTAAACGATATACTGAAATAATGTTCCTTTTGGTTACCCAGTGCTCAAAACAAACAATAGAAAATGAACTGAAACTTACAAGGGCAATAACAAAGACAAGGGCCTGAATGTAGGTTAGACTAAAGAAACAAATAACAGAAATACAGATTTTTTTTTACGTTAATTGATGAACACATTTGATCTCTCTCTCTCTCACACTCGCTCTCGCTCTCGCTCTCTCTCTCTCTCTCTCTCTCTCTCTTCATCTTTGCTATCCTTCCCTTCCACTTTATCTTGGGGTTGCTATCTCTACTAGGATTAAGTCCTGGTCACCTCGCAGGGATCGTAAGATATGTGTGGCCAGTGTATATATGTAAATCTATGAACATCTCTCTCTCTCTCTCTCTCTCTCTCTCTCCCTCCCTGAAACAATCGCATAAACATATACCAAAACATTTACATATTTATAAGTACGCTAGCGCTCTTGCTCTAGACCTCGCTCTCTCTCTCTCTCGCTCTCTCTCTCTCTCTCTCTCATGATGCACGGCTGAGCACGAACATAAAATTCTTCGCTTTCTTACGTTGTGTTCATGGGCGCGATAAGACACACCCTCTCTCTCACTTTCTCTCGCTCTTGCTCTCTCTCTCTCTCTCTCTCTCTCTCTCTCTCTCTCTCTCTCTCTATATATATATATATATATATATATATATATATATTTATGTATATAACACTCCTGACCACCTCGCTGGGATCGTTAGGTCTGTGTGGCCAGTGTATCTATATAAATATAAGTAAATCTCTCTTTCTCTCTCTCTAGCCAATATTTAACTGTATTCTCACTATCTGATATTTATGCAGCTTAGTAACAATTGACTATTACACAAACATAATTAATATTGTCGCTGCATTATGTCGCCACCAAAAAAAAAAAAAAAAAAAAAAAGTAGAGCTCTAGCGAGGAAACTAAATACATAATAAATAAATTAAATAATTTACCAAAAAATAAACCCTACCCCCTTAAGCCTCCAACTCAAGCGGTGTTAACCCTTTCAAGCTCTAATACGCGATTCGGTTTCATTTTCTGGCTACTATTAGACGATTTTATTCAGATTAGTAACAGGATATGGAAGGCAAAGGGTTGATTGAGATAGTATTCACCCTTTTAATGCCCACAGATCCTTCCTAAACTGCATAAAATCGTCTAATGATAGCCAAAATAAACTGCTAAAACGCGTCAGAGCTTCAAGGGGTTAATTATCTACTTACATTAGAACTTCGCGGCTGCATTACGTCGACTGCAATATAGATCAACCCAGCTAATGACCTATTCAGTTGCCAGGCTCACGGAAAACAAGGGACTAATGTTATATACTTAATTGTAAGCCTTGTCTGTGTGTGCCTTTACAAAATGCCGCGTCTAGTATTCATCATATTATATAAAATCAAGCAAATGTATCTAAAATTGCATGGTAATTGTTCATTATATTACTTGAATTCACGCAAATTAATCTAAAACTGTACACCTGTCTTTTTCAAATGTTTTCTATTATTTTACGATTCATAGACCTTTACAAGCATTCACTATACTTATTCTAGTTAAAGTAAACGTTGTACATATTCTTTGTCTAAACCCACTACCCCATATCTTCCAAAACCACTTTATTTTTAAATCCAGAGACCCACTTTTCCGAAACTCACCTATCATCCACTTATAGCAGTAGTCACACTCAAAACTCACTTATCATCCACTTATAGCAGTAGTCACACTCAAAACTCACCTATCATCCACTTATAGCAGTAGTCACACTCAAAACTCACTTATCATCCACTTATAGCAGTAGTCACACTCAAAACTCACCTATCATCCACTTATAGCAGTAGTCACACTCAAAACTCACCTATCATCCACTTATAGCAGTAGTCACACTCAAAACTCACTTATCATCCACTTATAGCAGTAGTCACACTCAAAACTCACCTATCATCCACTTATAGCAGTAGTCACACTCAAAACTCACCTATCATCCACTTATAGCAGTAGTCACACTCAAAACTCATCTATCATCCACTTATAGCAGTAGTCACACTCAAAACTCACTTATCATCCACTTATAGCAGTAGTCACACTCAAAACTCACCTATCATCCACTTATAGCAGTAGTCACACTCAAAACTCGTATACTCCCTCCATAATCTAATTTCCAGCTTGGTTATCTATTTAAGGGAAGATAGGTCGTTTTGCTACACACCCTTCTCCCTCATGCTTATCCCCTTTACTTTTCAGATTTTAAGACGTTCAGCTCATTAGTTTGGCGATGTTAAGACCTTTCGCCCCTTTTCTTTGACAATATTAAGAATTTTCGTGTCATTTAGGTGTCGATGTTTTCCTGGCGAGCGATAGCGAGCCTATAGTTTAGGAGGAACTGGCCTTCGGCTGGGACATTTCTCTACCGACAAATGTACAAATATATCTTGAAGGGGGATCCTGGGGTTGTTTGTTTAAGTTTGATGGAGGTCTAGTGAGGAAGCTAAAACAAAAACAAAAATCGAAAACAAAATTGAACCATTCCCCCTTAAGACAAACGAGAAAAATGTCTCTGCCACGTATGAAAAGGCTTAATAATAATATGTCTAGGTTAATTCAGTATTTTTAGGAGAACTTTTGTATTCACAAGAGAGAGAAATAAGTTAAAGTTTTGGCCGTAGGTCGCGATTCTTTAGCGTGACTGTGTGCCTGTTTCTTCGACCAGTCTTCATATGCATGTAAATTTCGCCCTTGTGCCCGGCTTTTACAAGGGCCATTTCGTCTGAGAGCTCGGTGTTGCCCGACGGTCTACTGGATGGTCAGCTGAAAGGCGAAGGATGGGTAGGCTAAAATGAAGGTCGAGAATGTACTGTGTAGTTGAACATGTAAAACTCTAATAACGAAAACAAAATTATGTCCATTGCTATAATATTAGGCTCACAACTGAAAGGACCAGGGTTCAACTTCTGGGCAGCGCAAAATGGACGAGCATGAAGCCTCTGTTCGCCTGACAGTATTTAGAAAGCTGAAGTTCGCGGACATTTGTGACGTCCCATCCGTAGTAATATACTATTGTAGAGTTTCGAGCATTAGCATGGAAGAACTGGTACTGAATAACAGATTATTTTTAATATAAGGTAACTAAATTTAGCTTAAATCACTATCACTGAGACAATTCATATATCTTTGGACTAAAAATATTGGACTAAAGCTATTCCTTTGGTCTAGAGGGGTGTCTAGGAACCCCAAGCTTTGTAATGCTACGGCGTGATGTTCCCGATACATCCTTGTCGTTAGTGTGGCGACGATATATTATGGTGAGAATCCAGTTAAAGGGACCCACCTCGTGTTTTGTCTTCTCCTTCTCCCGTTCTTCCTTTGGCTTGTATCCATTCGGCCCCATTCAGCCTACTGTTTTAAGACGTTTACCCCCATCCAGGTGTCAATATTTTCCTGGCGAGCGGTAGCGAGCCAGCATATATATATATTTTGTTTTGACAGCAAGCTAAATTTGTACATTTTTCGACAGAAAATTTCTCCGGCGAAGCCGGATTTCTCCATACAATGCTGGCTCGCTATCGGTCGCCAGGAAATAATCGACAACTGAATGGGGATAAACGTCTTCAAACAGTTGACTGAATGGGGCCGAATGGATACAAGCCAGAGAAAGGTAGAAAAGGAGAGAAAGATAAAACAAAAGCAGGTGACCCCCTTTAAGGCCTTCATCTTCTTCCTGGTGAGGGTTGGGAACTAGCCCTGCAGCCAGTTACAAACTAGACTGTCACATTAGTAGTTCCGGCTACAAACTCGGGCTCGTTACCATTTGCAAAGTTTGCAGGGGAATACATCACAAGTGGCAGAGCTCATGTTATGGCACGCTAATCCGGCAGGTGACGGGTTGGTATCCTCACTATTGTATGTATGTATAAGTATGTATGTATGTATGTATGTAAGTATGTATGTATGTAAGTATGTACTCAGGCCCATTACCCATTTTTTCTTTTTCTCCTTTTTTATTTTGTGTGTTTGTTTTGTCGCGCTATCGACCAATTAATACCATCTGGCTCATTTTCTGTATACTTTATAATTATGTTGGTTGTGTGCTTTTATACTCTCACTCTCACTCTCTCTCTCTCTCTCTCTCTCTCTCTCTCTCTCTCTCTCTCTCTCCCTGCTATATTGCCCTCCAGTGTATTTGTTTATTCTCTGTGTTTCTCTCGCTCCCTCTCACGCCCCCCGGTCTTTGTCAGCGGGACCATCAAACGCCAAATCACAGAGGCGGATCCCCGAAATCGTTTGTCCAACTTTTGCCTCCCCCCCCCCCCCCTCCCATCCCCCCCGGTGTGTGTGTTGCCGAATAAAACTCAAACACGGGAGGGGGGGGGGGTAGCTGCAGTTGGGGGGTACAGGGGCTAGAGCGGACAAATATTTAAGAACAGTATAATTAACCCCTTCGGTGCAATGACGTTGGTTCTCCCTTACATATTTTTTTGTCTACGTGGATGAGGGAGACAGAAGGCAATACTTCCTGTGACGAGTGCCTCCCCCAGACTTGGAAGAGTGACAGGGCCAAAATCAAGGTATATTCGAGCCAAAAATGTCTGGACACACGGAGTTTGAAGCAATTTAAGTCATAGGATGAGGGAGAGATGGATTCAGGGAGAGAGTTCCAAAGCTCAACTGCGAGGTGGGCCCCCTTAACCCTTTCTCCGCAGCCTCCCGCACCTCACACCGACCTAGATCAGCCCCTCTGCCAGTCGTCCCCCAAGCACACCCAACTGACGAGACGCAAGGGGGCGAACGAAGAACAAGAAAGGTAGAGATGCAATAGAAGGGGTGGAGGACAATGGAGAAGAAAGGAATCAAAGGAATGGCAAGACGGGAAGTAAAGAGAGAGAGAGAGAGAGAGAGAGAGAGAGAGAGAGAGAGAGAGAGAGAGAGAGAGAGAGAGAGAGAGAGAGAGAGAGAGAGAGAGAACCAAAACAAGAGAAGAGGGGATCTGAAGGCGCGGAGGGAGACAATGGAAAACACGACAACAAATTAATACCAAAAAACATTGGCATCCTGACTAAATAAAATCGCCTGAGGGTGGTTGAATAATAGTCGTGCTGCTTTGGCCTCCTTACAGTGAATAAATATAATGGGGTTTTAATAGTTAGTTGGTTAAAATAGGACTTCAGAGGCTATCAACCCTATTGGATTATTAAGCCAGCACACTGTTAAGTCAAGAATACCGTCAGGATTGGAGCTCGTTTTCGATAACTCCAGCCTCTTCCTTGGTTTAAAGTATTGTTATATTTATTATTACTGGTACACTCCGATGTCATACTCTCTAGCCCACTCATAAGAATTCATATACCCGCTATGTTTGTCTTTAGGCAAATATAACTGTCTGGATTGTTTTTTCGGATATAACTGGCTTTTCAATTAATAGAATACCGGTATATAGTTTTATCATCTCTGGAAGGGCAGAACGATAGAAACAGAGAGATAGAAAGATGGAACAGTAGAAAGCAGAATGATAGGAAGATAGACAGACAGAAGGACAGAAAGATAGACAGACAGAAGGATAGAAAGATAGAAAGATAGAAGGATAGAAAGATAGACAGACAGAAAGATAGAAAGACAGAAAGATAGAAAGACAGAAGGATAGAAAGATAGACAGACAGAAAGATAGAAGGATAGAAAGATAGACAGACAGAAAGACAGAAAGATAGAAAGATAGACAGACAGAAAGATAGAAAGACTGAAAGACAGAAGCATAGAAAGATAGACAGACAGAAAGATAGAAGGATAGAAAGATAGACAGACAGAAGGACAGAAAGACAGAAGGACAGAAAGACAGACAGATAGACAGACAGAAAGATAGAAAGACAGAAAGACAGAAGGATAGAAAGACAGAAAGACAGAAGGATAGCAAGATAGACAGACAGAAAGACAGAAAGATAGAAGGTCGATAAGAGTGGAAATGAGATATCGGAGACGAGCTTCAGTAATAAGGTGGAGAGGTAGAATAACAAATGACGACATCCAAGAGCTCCGTGATGTAAACAGGGACTTATTGGGTATTCCGAGATAGTTTGAACATACGGTACACGACGATAGGGCCAGAGTACTGACTAAAGGGGGGGGGGGGGATTATAGAAGAGCTTTTATCGTCAATTTGCACACGGGAGCTTTTATTGTCAATTTTCTGTGGCCGAGACATTTTATTGCCGAAACATTTACATAATTATCTAGAAGGGAGATCTTGGGGGATGTTTCTTTAAGGGGGGTGACCTACTTTTGTTCTGTCCTTTTCTATCTTTCTCTGGCTTGTATCCATTTGGCCCCATTCAGCCTACTGTTTTAAGACGTTTATCCCCATCCAGGTGTCATTTTTTTACTGGTGAGCGGTAGCGAGCCAGCATATTTTTTACTTTTGTTTGACAGCAGGCTAAATTTTTACATTTTTCGATAGAAAAATTTCTCCGGCGAAGCCGGATTTCTTCATATAATGCTGGCTCGCTATCGCTCGCCAGGAACAAATCGACACCTAGATGGGGATAAACGTCTTAAAATAGTTGGCTGAATGGGGCCGAATGGATACAAGCCAGAGAAAGAGAGAAAAGGACAGAAGTAACGAAAAGCAGGTCACCCCCCTTAAGCTTGATGGAGATCTAGGGAGGAAACTAAAAAGATAATGAATAAATCCAACAATCGACCAATAAACAAACCCTCCCCCCTTAACACATGACTTATAAGACGTGTATGTTGTTACTTTGGGTAGGCTACTGAATACACAACTCTTATTTGCATATGTGTCCTAACTGGTTTTACACGAATCCAGGGGGTATCATACGAGCGCCTTTTTCCTCGACTTTTATTATATATGTTTTAGTATTAGCCTATAATGTTATTTATTTTATTATTTTTATATATTTGGATTAGGTAAACTTTAAAAAATATTCCTGTCACCAGCATTAGTATCAGTCAAGCCTACGATAGCAATGATAAATAGTCTAAACAAAATAGTCTAAACAAATAGTCTAAACAAAATAGTCTAAACAAATAGTCTAAACAAAATAGTCTAAACAAAATAGTCTAAACAAATAGTCTAACCAAAATAGTCTAAACAAAATAGTCTAAACAAATAGTCTAAACAAAATAATCTAAACAAAATAGTCTAAACAAATAGTCTAAACAAAATAGTCCAAACAAAGTCTAAACAAATAGTCTAAACAAATAGTCTAAACAAAATAGTCTAAACAAATAGTCTAAACAAATAGTCTAAACATATAGTCTAAACAAAATAGTCTAAACAAATAGTCTAAACAAATAGTCTAAACAAAGTCTAAACAAAATAGTCTAAACAAATAGTCTAAACAAATAGTCTAAACGAATAGTCTAAACAAAATAGTCTAAACAAACAAATAGTCTAAACAAAATAGTCTAAACAAATAGTCTAAACAAACAAAGTCTAAACAAAATAGTCTAAACAAAATAGTCTAAACAAACAAAGTCTAAACAAAATAGTCTAAACAAAATAGTCTAAACAAAATAGTCTAAACAAAGTCTAAACAAAATAGTCTAAACAAACAAATAGTCTAAACAAAATAGTCTAAACAAAATAGTCTAAACAAATAGTCTAAACAAAAGTCTAAACAAAATAGTCTAAACAAATAGTCTAAACAAAATAGTCTAAACAAAATAGTCTAAACAAATAGTCTAAACAAATAGTCTAAACAAACAAATAGTCTAAACAAAATAGTCTAAACAAATAGTCTAAACAAACAAATAGTCTAAACAAAATAGTCTAAACAAATAGCCTAAACAAATAGTCTAAACAAACAAATAGTCTAAACAAAATAGTCTAAACAAATAGTCTAAACAAAATAGTCTAAACAAACAAAGTCTAAACAAAATAGTCTAAACAAAACAGTCTAACAAAATAGTCTAAACAAAATAGTCTAAACAAACAAATAGTCTAAACAAAATAATCTAAACAAATAGTCTAAACAAACAAATAGTCTAAACAAACAAATAGTCTAAACAAACAAATAGTCTAAACAAAATAGTCTAAACAAAATAGTCTAAACAAAATAGTCTAAACAAAAGTCTAAACAAACAAATAGTCTAAACAAAATAGTCTAAACAAAATAGTCTAAACAAACAAATAGTATAAACAAACAAAGTCTAAACAAAATAGTCTAAACAAACAAATAGTCTAAACAAAATAGTCTAAACAAAATAGTCTAAACAAACAAATAGTATAAACAAAATAGTCTAAACAAAATAGTCAAAACAAACAAATAGTATAAACAATTATGCCAGAAAAAGTTGCCGTTAAATCGTTGACGATTAAAGCTCATTTGTGATGCCCCCTTTAAGTGAAATTTGCAGTCACATACTCAATGTCATTAGAAGCTTAACCCCTTCAAGATTATGACGCGTTTTTAGAGATTATTCTGGCTATCATCAGACGATTACATTCAGGATGAATTTGCAGGAGTCAGAAGCTATTAAGGGGGGTGACCTGTTTTTGTTCTGTCCTTTTCTATCTTTCTCTGGCTTGTACCCATTTGGCCCCATTCAGCCTACTGTTTTAAGACGTTTATCCCCATCCAGGTGTCAATTTTTTACTGGTGAGCGGTAGCAAGCCAGCATATTTTTTATTTTTGTTTGACAGCAGGCTAAATTTGTACATTTTTCGATAGAAAAATGTCTCCGGCGAAGCCGGATTTCTTCATATAATGCTGGCTCGCTATCGCTCGCCAGGAACAAATCGACACCTAAATGGGGATAAACGTCTTAAAATAGTTGGCTGAATGGGGCTGAATGGATACAAGCCAGAGAAAGAGAGAAAAGGACAGAAATAACAAAAAGCAGGTCACCCCCCTTAAGTTGGATTTTGACCCCTTATATTCATAGAAGTTCATCCTAAGCTGCATAAAACCAATCAACCCCTTCAGTACCGGTGATGTCCTTTTAATTATATGCTGGCAACTATAAGGTGATCATATTCAGATTAGGAAGGACCTCTAGCAATAATAAAGGCTACAGACTATCTCATTTGATCCTTTTAGCTACCACGGATCCTTCCTACAATAGAATAGAATCGTCGAAAATATAATGCAGAAAACCGTGATATGCTGAAAAGTTGAACCAATATATGTAAACGTCCGTGAGAGGATTGCCACCACCTGGATGTGAAAGGGTTCATTCCTACCTGTCTACCTCCAGGGGATATTTTTAACGGGAAAGACCTTGACGACAGAAGGGGCTAAAATGATTTACTGAACTCCTTGGATACAGTGAGCTGAGATACCACTGAAATTATATATATATATATATATATATATATATATATATATATATATATATATATATATATATATATATATATATATATATATATATATATATATATATATATATATATATATATCTATATATATATATATATATATATATATATATATATATATATATATATATACTGTATATATATATATGACTTCTCAGAAAACCGCTATTTATATTTTAAGCCCTTCAGCACGATGTAATGTTCATCATATTCTGGTTATCATTAAGCAATTTTCTTTAGCTTATAATATAACTCTAGGACTCAAAAGGACAAATACGACCTTAAGGAAACCCTCTGAATATCATACGTTCTTCTTAAACTGCATACATTCGTCTAATTTTAACCAGGATCAAAGGTAAAAAAAGGCGTCATGGTGTTATTGCAGAATGGATAAAACCACCACTTGAGGACCACTATATACTATAAAACATGAAACAGGATTTAAAACCTAATAATTTGAATATTGTCCTAGTTTCATATACAGCACAGTATAATAATATTGTCCTAGTTTCATATACAGCACACTATAATAATATTGTCCTAGTTTCATATACAGCACACTATAATAATATTGTCCTAGTTTCATATACAGCACACTATAATAATATTGTCCTAGTTTCATATACAGCACAGTATAATAATATTGTCCTAGTTTCATATACAGCACACTATAATAATATTGTCCTAGTTTCATATACAGCACAGTATAATAATTGTATCGCCAAATGTTAATACACAAAGTAGCTACGATATGTCTAAAGTCTACCAGCAGTAATTTATGTTAATAGGATTTTAATGGTGCTTGAACAAAATCTCAATTCACGAGCTCAGCCTTGCACATATTATTTAATAATTTTTCTTTAAGTATGAAGAATGTATCCAAACCATGTAATCGTCATTAAAAAAGGCGAACAAAAATGTGGACGTTGACTTTGACATTGACTTCCTTGACAACCTTCCCGTTAAAGCTAAGTCACTAACCGTATAGGAACCTGGAGTAGCTAAACGGTAAAACGGATCAAACAAAGTGCTCCTCCTCAAACGGTGGGCAAAAAAAAACAAAAAACTATCGGCTGGGATTGAGAGGTGTCAAAACTGTCAGACGCACTAATTGAAGAAGAATGTACAACAAAAACTGAAACCTTGGGAAAGGGTTAGCCAGAGACGGTAAAGAGAGTCAAAGCCAAAACGGAGGGGTGATTCAAAGGGGAGAGGAGGGAGGAGCTGGAAAAGTGTGTGTGTGTGTGTGTGTGTGAGAGAGAGAGAGAGAGTGTGTGTGTGTGTGTGTGTGTGTGTGTGTGTGTGTGTGAGAGAGAGAGTGAGAGAGAGAGAGAGAGAGGAACCCATATAATATGCAAAGGTGAGACGTGGGTAAAGGGGCGGGCGTGACAGGTAAGGGGGCGGGAAGAGGTAAGGTGAGACGCTGGCCTGAGTGCTCCTCAAACTGACCACTACCATTTTTATCAGTGTGTGTGTGTGAGAGAGAGTATGTATGCATGTATGTATGTACGAGGTCACATGCGACCTTTGGCGACCGTGAGGTGCCTGGCTTCCCACCAAGTACATACACAGATGCACTTTGTAATGGTGAGAAGGTGTGTAGGCTAACACAGGCTGATAGCAGCTTGGTTAGGGAGGAACCACGATACAATTATCTCCGAAACTATGGTCGAATAAACCTGTGGGGGGGGGGGGTCATAGGAAAGAGAATGAAAGAGGGATTAAGATTAAGAAAGCAAATTACTAAAAGGAAGACAACATAAAACAAAGAGTCAGGCCACACAGATATATGCAAATAAACACCTCATAAATATATAGCTTTATAGTGCCACAAACACATAAACACGACACACGTAGTTGAATATAACCCACACACACACACACACACACACACACACACACACACACACACACACACACAGGCTAAACAGACATACATACATTCCCTTCACGTTGTCATACACACATATCAATTACATCCAGAGTAAATATATAGCACACATAAACCAGGAATATATCAGTAACACAAACAGTGAACTCATATATGCCCACTCCACAGCCAGACAGTTAGCAAATGAGACACACAGACTGACAGACAGACAGACAGAGAGACAGACAGACAGACAGATAATAAATTTTTGGCCTACCAATAATGAACATGGTATAGTATTTAACAGACGGACAGAAAGATAGAAAGACAGAAAGACAGAAAGATCTAAGGACATAAATATATACAAACATACTCTAGCCCTTTTTGAGTTCCAGAGGATAAAGGTCACGATTTCTGGCATGTAGATTGAATGGACTATAGTTATCCTTCCATAAAAAAATAAATAATAATAAATGAAAAATAAAAAATTAAATCACGGGGGTGTATACAACTTTATGTGGCCAACTGTACATACACATAAAGACAGTTATACACATTTAAATACGTATATATTAGAGCTACGTACACATAGTAAGACATGCAGACAGACAGACAGAAGCGTTGGAGCAAGGGAAACTAGAACTGACACCTAGGAGGATTGGGCACCACACTTCAGAATGTACACACACATACACGTACATAGCGCACACACACACACACACACACACACACACACACACACACACACACACACTATCATACATACACACACTCGTACTCAAACACATACATGAACACTCACATAAACACACTCATTCACCAACCTATCCATACACACGAACCACATGAACACAAAATTAAGATTAAATAATAACAACCACACATATTATACACACATACACACCATTCAACACAGAATGACACACACACACACACACACATATACCCACCCACTCACACACACCCCTCCTCCACCATCGTCAATTGGACACTGGTCGTCAATTTCAAGCACATCTGAATCTACCCCAAGTTCTAATGCATTGTCAGTCCCGAAGTTGCCTAGTGGTTGGGTCCAGTATAGAGATTCACAGAGAGAGAGAGAGAGAGAGACACTCATACAATCTCTCAAACACACACACACACACACACACACACACACACACACCTCCCCGTGGCGTAACGGATAGCGCGTCTGGCTCACAACCAGAAGGTCCCGAGTTCGAGACCCGGGTGGGAAAGAGACATTTGGGCAAGTCTCCTAACGGTGTAGCCTCTGTTCACCTAACAGTATAAATAGGAACCTGGTATAAGTGGACGAAGTTGTGACGTCCCCTCTGGGGTTGGTGATCGGTTACAAGGTGAGATGGGTATCGTACTGGTCAACCTAAGCTACTGGTCAACCTAAGCCTTCGGGTGAGACTGGTACTGTAGTGAGAATGGTACCGTACATATTAACCCTAAGCCTTCGTTTCCAAATGTCGCCAATTGGCTAAAATACAGACTACACACACATCCACAGCCATTCCAACGATACATAAACGCTTAACATGCATTTCACGCAATACATTCCCAGTTAAGGAGGCGTGATAATAATGAGCTTAGCTCGCATTGCATGGATTCCCCTTGACGAACAAGCAAGTGAATTACACTCTCTCAAACATTCATTCTCTCTCTCTCTCTCTCTCTCTCTCTCTCTCTCTCTCTCTCTCTTTCTCTCTCTCTCATGCAATATCTCATTTTGTTTTCATCCAGAGCCTCTCCTTGGAATCGACTGCAGGGATATTGAAATGCTAACTATGCGTCGACATTCATTCTCATTCTCTCTCTCTCTCTCTCTCTCTCTCTCGTATGAACAGCCATAGTATACTTAATGGAAATATAATAATCTGAATCTGAATGTCTCACTCACTCACTCACTCACTCACTCTCACATTCTCTCACACACACCGTTAGCCTGGAGCCGTAAAGCCTTTCACCTGACTAGCAACAGAATATGCTGCAGGTGCTGGCGTGAAAGGAAGCATACATATATAGCCATCAAAGGGAGCGGGGGGGGGGGGGGGGGGGGGGCGCATAGGTATAGCCAAAGAGAATAATACAAAGAAAGATAATAATTGAAGGAGGAATGGGGGTCATACAAAATTAAATCGGATTATTGAGCGAAATTGAGAGAGTGAGAAACAGAGAGAGAAGAATAAGAGGATATTTTTGTATTGTAGGACTAAATGTGTGTGATTATATATGTAATTATGTGATTGTATGAGTGATTGTATGTGTGATTG
>CM064528.1:7271795-7275856 GCA_032716605.1 Paralithodes platypus
TAGTTTAGCGATTTTAAGAACTTGGTCTTTCTCTTTGTCAATATTAAGACCATTCGTGCCGCTTAAGGGGAGATCTCCACTTGAGTGATTTTTTTCTTGACCCCTTTCTCCTTCATGTTTAGCCCCATTGCTTTTGATATTATAATACGTTTGCCCCATTAGTTTAGCGATTTTAAGAACTTTTACCCCATATTAAGACCTTTCGTGCAATTCAGGTGTCGATTTTATCCTGGCGAGCGATAGCGAGCCTGTAATTTAAGAGGAACCGGCCGGGACATTTTTCTACCGAAAAATGTACACATTTATCTTGAAAGGGACTCAAGGGGGTGTAATTTTAAGCTTGATGGAGGTCTAGGGAACAAACTAAATACCTCCCCTTAAATATCGATTTTTACCTGACGAGTGATAGTGAGCTTGTATATTAGTATGAACCGCGGCAAATTTTTCTACCGAAAAAATGTACACATATATCTCGAAGGAGTGTTTTGGGGGTATTCTTCTAAGCTTTGATAGAGGTCTAGGGA
This sequence comes from Paralithodes platypus, assembly GCA_032716605.1. NCBI lineage: Eukaryota > Metazoa > Arthropoda > Malacostraca > Decapoda > Lithodidae > Paralithodes > Paralithodes platypus. The sequence goes on from CM064528.1 coordinate 7,272,320, forward strand.
GCCATAAAAAAAAAAAATTGTATATAAAAACGGAAAAGGAAAAGAAGAAGAAATATAATACCCTCCTTAAAATACATCAACCACCTATCATAATCTCCCTTCAGTAATTTCCCGATACCAGGGCAAAATAACGCCAAAACAGTATATATTACCAAGGAGGGTCATATACTAGTTGAAAGGGATGGTAGCGAAGGTACGGTAAATAGGTTAGCCTCAATTCTCCCCAAAAAATATTCACGTCCCTCTCTCGTAACCTTCCCCCCCACCCCTCCCCTTACCCCTTCCTACTCCCCCTCCATCCATCCCTAACCCTCCCCCTTCCCCTCCATCCATCCCTAACCCTCCCCCCCTCCCCTCCATCCATCCCTAACCCTCCCCCCTTTCCCTCCACCCCCCTTACCCCCTCCTTTCAAGCCCACCCGACCCTGAAGTATTTAGCAAAAGTTTTAATGATCAGAAAATGAAAATTGTGCTGATTTGGTTTTGTTGTGTGTTTCCTTTATATTTAGTTTTGTTGTGTTTCCTTTATATTTTCTCTTGTTATTGTCGTCATGGGGTTTAAAATGGAGATGATAATAATACGAGTTAGTCTGACCTTGAGAGAGAGAGAGAGAGAGAGAGAGAAAAAAAAAAAAGAGAGAGAACCACACCAAAACAGCCCAAACACACTTCATAAACAAAAAAAAACACACACACACACACACGCAAACGCAAATGCAAAACAAAAACCTTAACCAATCCAATTCGGCCCATATCTCCCCCTGCAATCCCCCCCCCCCCCCCCCCCTACAGACTCGGATAGCCAGAACCGGTCATTATTGAAGTTAATTGTCCTTCGATACAGACCTAGCAGGATTAATTAGCGAAAATAAAGAGAGTCCATGGGCGAAATAAAAGGGCTCGTTGGCTGTCTCTGGGTGGTTCGTTCCATTGTTGTTTTGTTTTTAATCTGTTTTAGTGGGGTTTTTTGTCAGCATATATTTTTTCGGGGTTGGCTTTGAAGTGGAGGGAAGTTGAAGGTTAAATGGATTAAAAAGGATTGGAGAGCTAGAGGGGTACTATATTATTGATAGATAGATCGACGCATTGATTGATTGCTTGATAGATACAGATAGATAGATATATTACTTGATTGACTGATTGATTGATAAAGATACGTACTGGTACACAGTATAAGCAGTTAGATAGGTAGGTTGCTAGATTGATAGATGACTGCAGAGATAGTATATTACATTAAGAACAATTAGGTAAGATAATATATATAGATATATAGATACAATTGAATACAAAGGCAATAGTCAGGTAGATTCTCAGGGATAAAATAGTTAATAGATGAAAAATATATAATAACAGATAGTCAGGTAGTAAATATACAAAGACAAAATTAATGTACTGTACTGTACTGTATATGTACAGTCGTGGCCATAAATAAGGTTACACCATTCCGAAGCCTCGAACCTTTCAAGCCAAGTTCTGAAGCATCTGGGCGATAATAAAGCACATTATTGTTTCGTTAGCGTTCGATACTAATGCAAACGGGTGCATCGCCATTTACACCCTTGACTGTACACTCTAGGACTTCAGTAATGGCCCTTACTGAATCCTCGATATGCTAAAAATGAGCCTTGAAATGCATAAACTAAGACAATACTTAATGAGAAGATTCAATTCAGTTCGCGATAGCCTCGAAACTTAAGGATATACAGTATATATATATATATATATATATATATAAATATATATACTGTATATATATATATATATAAACTGTATATATATAATATATAATCTATAATATATATATATATATATATATATATATACCCGTATATATATATATATAGAGAGAGAGAGAGACAGAGAGAGAAATAGAGAGAGAGAGAGAGATTGATAGATAGATAGATAGATAGATAATACATACATACATACGTATAGATATATATATATAAAATAGATACAATTGTGTATAAATCTCTTTTATCCCTCCTGTGTATAAGTACCAATTAACATGCATTGGTTCCTGTGTACGTTATCCTGATCAGCATACACATGTGAACGGACGAGTAATTACACTTGTGGCTGCTTGGGGCCCAATCCAGATATACCGTAATGAAAGAGATCACCTGGGGAATGAGCTGGCAACGAAACGAACAAAGAGATCACCTGGGGAATGAGCTGGCAACGAAACGAACAAAGAGATCACCTGGGGAATGAGCTGGCAACGAAACGAACAAAGGCAGAAAGGTTTCAACCCTTGACTACGGAAGGTCTTTACTGAGTTTATTGTAATTATCTTGATAAGACAGATAAAATAATCTATACTTAGCCTTGAAAATACAATACTGTACGAACAATACAAATGCATCAAAATGGTTGAGCCTTCTGTGAGAAAAAATCATCGAAGAAGGCACCTAGTTGAGCAATTCAAGTATGATCTATTTTTTCTAAAAAAAAATATATACAGTATATATATACAGTATATATATATATATATTATAATGTATTATAATATTTCAAAGCCAAATAACAGTAATATATATTAACATTAATAATATATATACAAATCATAATAATAATCTAGAAGTTGTTAAAATTAAATCGAGTCATCATCATATGTAAGGGGATAATTCACTCGTTATTTACATAACTTGATTACCAGGTATAAATCAAAACATGAATTCAACATAAAATGTATATAGAATATAATTAATTCCCCCGAGGCTCAGAATGCGATTCGCGTGCTTTATAGCAATTTATTTATTTTTTTTTTTTTGCCCCAAAGAAAGTTTTACAAATATACTTTTGCTTATCCTAAGCTCTTCAGTTTTCTATAGTTCGTGCTCTAAAGAAAACTAATATTAAACCACTAACTTAATAACATTATCAAACTGCACATAATTGAACAATATATATATATATAACTGACATTTACTGATCCTCAGGGGGTTCAAGAGAAAATATGTGTACTGATAGATATAGTAGATAGAGATAGAGATAATAGATACATAAATATATATATAGATAGATACATACTGTATATAAAAGAATGATAAATACATAGATATGGATAATATATATATATACAGTATATAAATATTATACATAGAAAAATAAGCTAGATAGACTGATTGATTGATTGATAAACGTATTTTGATTTGTGAACTACAAAGTAACATTGTTCCCAATACAATCAAACCATGGTCCAAAATAAACATTACCCCCAAAAAGGAACATAAACATATGACTAAAACAAATATGCAAACTCAAGAAAATCTAAAGAAAAAAGGAGAAAACAGTAAATAAGGATAAAAACAAAACTAAAAATATGACTAAAACAATTACTCAAACTCAAGAAAAGCTTAAAAAAGAAAACAAAAAGAAAACAGTATAATAAGAAAAGAAAAACTAGCGGCTGAGAATGACAGGTGATGGACAGAAGACCAGATTATATGCCCTTGGGAGGAACCTTATGAGAGAGAGAGAGAGAGAGAGAGAGAGAGAGAGAGAGAGAGAGAGAGAGAGAGAGAGCAGAGAGAT
>CM064528.1:7275956-7278456 GCA_032716605.1 Paralithodes platypus
CTTCTCACGACACAAAGACCGGCCGGGGGAGCGGAGGAGGATCGGGGGATTAGGAGCGGACGCGGGGACTACGGTAACAGATCAGTCACGGCCTCCTATATATGTATATAGGAGGCCGTGGATCAGTGCTCTTTAATGACGGATCGGCTGGACGGATCAGGCGGGTGGGCCTTCATAATTGGTCTCTGTATGAATGGCTGGCCGAGGCGTTTGAGAGAGAGGATGTTGGTTGGTGGGTTGATTGGTTGGGTGGGTGGGTGGGGATAAAAAGTATCTCTCTCTCTCTCTCTCTTTCTCTCTTTCTCTCTCTCTCTCTATATATATATATATATATATTATATAATACACAAAAGCAGACTCACAGACAGAGACTCACACACACACACACACACACACACACACACACACACACACACACACACACACACACACGGTACCGTCTATAGTGAGAATGGTACCATACAGATCCACCCTAAGCCTTCGTTTCCAATGTCGCCAATGGGGTTTAAAAATACAGACTACACACACATCCACAGCCATTCCAACAGTACATATAAAAACACTTCTTAACATGCATTTCACACATTTACATTCACAGTTAAGGAGGCGCGAAATACCGCGACGATAGCGATAATAATGAGCTAGCTTAGCTAGCATTGCGTTGGCTTCCGCTTGACGAACAAGTAACTGAGTAACACACACACACACACACACACACACACACACACACACACACACACACACACACAGAGGGGGGACGGGGGGGGATTAATTGTGATGGCTGTATCCCAACAGTAAGATTAGCCTGATCAGTGATTAAACTTGATTTGATTCGAATTCTGGGTAAACTAGAAGATTAAATAAAGCCTACTAATCTTGACTCGTGATAGGTAGGGCAATAATATAGCTATATGATCACATAGGTTCAAATAGTTTGATTCATCAGAGGTAATTAAAGCTTAAAGGAAGATTTTCAATGAGGTCACGGGTACACATTTTTTTCTGTTTTTCTGAACCCCCTTCAGCTTAACGTTTTGAGAGTATAAGGAAGTTCGTGTCTTTTGCTCAATTAGTTTTAGTTTGACGATTTTGTGACCTTTTACCTCATTTCTTTGTCAATATTACGACCTTTCGTGACATTTAGATGGAGATTTTTTCCTGGCGAGCGAGAGCGAGCCTGTAATTTTAGTAGAGATCGACCATTGGCCTGGATTTTTTTTTAACGAAAAATGTACAAAGTTATCTTGAAAGGGGGTCTAGGGTTTTTTGTTTAACCTATATGGAGGTCTAGCGAGGAAACAAAAATAATAATAAATACCGGTAGTTAAATATATAGGCCAAAAACTACCCACTACCCCCCTTAACCATCTCCGACATATGACGCGATTTTGATGATTTTGAGCCTTATTGGGGATGATACTTTTAAAACCTTTGTTACGATATAAGGGGTTATTTAGAACCCTTTAGCCCTAGTTACTTCAACCCTCTGCAGTTGTCTGTGAGATAGCTGTGGTCAGGGAAAACTAAATTTTGGGAGGGAAGTAATAGTAATTATAAGACAGTGAGCAGAACTCTGTTATATTGCTAATCTGGCAACCTCTGCGTCATAAATGCGTGAAAGGGTTAATAAGAAGCCCAACTAAGACGGATCGCTGAGGCGGATCACTGCTACACGGCCAGGGGATCTCCGAGGTGCAGGTAGAGGGATCAGAAGGTAGGCGGCCGGAGAATGGGGCGGATCACGGGGAGGAGGGGTTGGTAATATAGGGTAGTGGAGCAGGGGGGGGGTTGGGGGAGAGGGGAGAGAGCGGAGAGGAGAGAGAGAGACGAGAGAGAGAGAGTAGAGAGAGAGAGATGATGACAGACGAGGGGATGAAGATCGAGAGACGGGTCAGGGAGGAGGAGGAGAGCGAGCGGAGAGGAGCATGAGAAGAGCAGACAGAGACAGAGGAGAGGAGAGAGGAGGAGAGAGAGGACAGGAGAGATTTGCGAGGAGAGAGAGACCAGAGGGGAGAGAGATAGATTGGAGAAGAGAGAGATAGGATAGAGAGAGAGAGATAGAGAGAGAGAGAGAGAGAGAGAGAGAGAGAGAGAGAGAGAGAGAGAGAGAGAGAGAGAGAGAGAGAGAGAGAGAGAGAGAGCTTGGTAATAATAGGGTAGCAGGGAAGATAGGGGTACTTGATAACAAAGGGTAGAGCCGTTTTTGCTATTTGGAGGCGAGAATAAGACATCTACGTACAATTAAGGAACGATTTATATATATTTGTTTTTCTCTCCCTAGACCTCCATCAAGCATAGCATGTACCCCCAAGACCTCCCTTCGAGGTATATTTGTGCATTTCACGGTAGAGAAGACATGACAGTTTACCATCAACAGGAAGTAAACATACTATAGTCATCATTCTACTGTACTGTATAATATACAGTATATTAAACTGGTCCAACTGATTCGAGTGCTTAACAACAAAAGGCTTATTAGAGTCAAGATGGCGACCAGAGA
>CM064528.1:7280956-7345956 GCA_032716605.1 Paralithodes platypus
AGGATACCTGGCTCGTAGTACTATGATCGTGGGTGTGTGTGTGTTTATGTTTGAGTATAATAATAATAATAATAATAATAAACGGTTTATTAAAGAATGGCAGCCTCATGAGCTGAAAATACACATTTTACAATTTAGTGGATGAACATGAGATGTACAGATATGAGGATGGTAAGCTTAGTTTACAAACAAAATAAATAAATACAATAATGATGCATGTGCAGAATACAAATTATCATAAAATAACCATGAGAGTAAGTGATATACAGTACATTTACACATTTATTAACTTACTCATATACAGAACATACGTATATACACGTACGTGCGCACATACATATACAACATATATAGGAACATAAGAACATGCAGTAAGTGTGCACATGTCCGTATACACAAACGCTCACGTATGCACACAGACATACATACATACAGAAACTGTTTTGGTAAGTGAGGTAAAGAGGGTGCGGGTACTACAATGGGAGGTTAATCCTCGGTAGTGCAGGTGTGTGTGTGTGTGTGTGTGTGTGTGGTGTGTGTGTGTGTGTGTGTGTGTGTGTGTGTGTGTGTGTGTGTGTGTGTGTGGGTGTGTGTGTGTGTGTGTGTGTGTGTGTGTGTGTGTGTGGGTGGGTGTGTGTGGTGTGTGTGGTGAGAGACAGAAGGCGAAATATGGAAGAGCTGGGCGTTCTATTGTTAAGGGTGGAAATACATGGATGAAGATACGCGAACACTTAATAATAGATAATGCTTATGCATAGATTTATAATCAGAAGTTGCGCTAGTGAGCAATATGTTTTCTCGCTCATATGTACGTATATTTACATACATATGTGCATATGACCATATAAATATAAATACACGTACAGTACATATATTATATTATATACCTTATATTCTCAACCGGGCTCGAACCATTGACAGCACGTACACACAGAACATACATATACATAAATATATGCACATTACATGCATATATGCTCTTCTCTTATCCTACCTGATACTCTCAGCCGGGCTCGAACCAAAAACAGTATACACTATACACATATATATATACATAAATAACGCATACATACATACACATATACGCACACATACATACACATATACTGCACATACATAGATACATATATACACATATACATAAACAAACTCAAGCAAATACATACATAATTATATTCTAATACACACACGCACACACACTTATGCATATATTATTAAAGGTGGGCGCGTATATATGGTGTGACAGACCGTTATTACACATTATTAATAATATTAACAATGGTTGGGATAGGACTATTTTTATATCTGTCAGTTCTTGCTCTTATTGGTTGGAGTGTGTTGAAATGACGAGCTGCACGTGTAGGTCTAGGGGCGTCTGGTGGAAGTAAGTTTCTGTGTCGGGGGTGAACAAGCAGCTTAGATGCAAACTGTTTGAGTGTGTTGTAGTTGTGGGTTGAAAGTGCAGGTATGCTAAGGGTGGTGAGAGCTTCCTCGTACCCTGGATATGTGCCACCCAGGATGATCCTGCATGCCCTCCTCTGAACTCTCTCCAGTTGACGTTGTTGTGTTAGGGTTAGAGAGGAGGACCAGGCGACCAGGCGACCAGGCGACCAGGCGAGGAGGACCAGGCGAGGACCATGTGCATTTGTATATGTGTGTGTGTGTGTGTGTGAGAGAGATAAAGAGAGAGAGAGAGAGATAGAGTGTACGTAAGAGAGAGAGGAGATATAATGTGTGTGTGTGTGCGTATATACTACCCAGCACCTCCTTATCCCACCTGTTCCGGCCTCCATGCGGTAGGCCGGAAAGCACCTGTCATTTCACCGGAAGTGGTGCCTAGCGGGGAATATACGCGGCCCTCTAACCAGGTGTCCTTGCGCGGAATGGGGATGTCCTTGCTCCGAATGGGAATATGCTTGCGCCGAAATGGGAATCGTCTTTGCGTCAAAACTTGTAATGCAGCTGGGCTTAACCCTAGCTGATGCGACGCCTGGTGGGTTGTTATGATATTTTGGTTGATTATTATTGAAGAATTTGCTTGTTTTTACCCTTCTCGAGAAATACATTTTAATTTGTTCCCTCGGCTAACGAAAACGCCTTCCCAGATTTCCTTCAAATGAAATATAAAATACCCACCTAGACGCCCTTCAAGGTAAATACCCACCTAGACGCCCTTCAAGGTAAATGTGTACATTTTTCTATAGAAAAATGTCCGACCGAAGGCCAATTTCATATTAGTTACAGGCTTGCTATCGCTTGCCCAGAAAATAATCAACACCACAATGGGGTGAGGCGTCTTATTATCGGAAAACTAAGGGGGTGAAACGTCGTATACAATCCAAACTAATGGGGTGAAACGTCTTTAAAATATCCTAAATAATGGGGTGAAACGTCTTTAAAATATCCAAATTAATGGGGTGGAACAGGAGAGGACCAAAATAGACCCCCTTCTGATAAAACAGGAGTAATTAAGACTATTAATTATGGGGGCTTGTGTGATGGGTGATGGTGGCGACGGTGGAATATCTGGACTTCAGTGACAATACTAAGGGGGTGAACGGAGGTCTAGGAAACAAACTAAAAATCTCCCCTTAAACAAACAAAAATCCAGGACCTCGACTTCATATTTCGATAACTAACTTCAACTTTTCATAACTTTATAGCGAAAAAAGAAAAAAACAAAAAACACTCTGAAATCCTACCGGGTACCGTACTCCACAACAAAATTAACTCATCACCTCCCCTTTATATCTCCACAACCAACTAATGTGCAACACTTACATATATACCAAAAACAGCAACTTCTGTTTTTAATTCCAAAACGAAAACAAAATAATAACCAAAAATCTACTCCATTAAAATATGAAAAGAGACAAACTCCTCACCACTCCTTCCTAACACCCAAAGCAACTAATCTACAATATTCCCACTCTATAACAAAATACCAAAGCAACTTATCCATATAGTAAAAAAAAAAGAACTGCAACTTATCTTCATACTAAATAAAAAATAATGAAACCTCCCACACACACGAAAAACAAAAGTAAGATAAAATTATCATCCCCCCTTCACTGATCCCCGACGCACACACACACACACACAAACAGAAGAAGAAGAAAGGAAAGAAAGATAAACTCCTCCCCTCCCTCTCCCCTGTCCTCCCTATCCAACTCTTCCACAATCCGAGACTTCCATTAGAGCGGGGACTCCATGAGATTAATGTGTCATAGTTTATTTAATACACACACACACACAAACAACAAACGACCTTTCTGGCACCTGTCACAAGTTGGATGACACATGGTTCGTTCGCGAAAAGTTGGGTATCAAGTCATTTCGGCCACACTCCAAAATGGCCACAACTAGAACGGCCGCAGTCGCCTAACCTAACCTTATTAAGATTAACCTAACTAAACCTAATCTAGCCTAACCAGACCTGACCTGACCTGACCTGACCTAAGCTAACCTTAACTAAACCTAATATAACCTACCCAGACCTGACCTAAGCTTACCTAACCTAACCTTATTCAGCTTAACCTTAACTAAACCTAATATAACCTACCCAGACCTGACCTAAGCTTACCTAACCTAACCTTATTCAGCTTACCCTAACTAAACCTATACTAACCTTCCCAGACCTGACCTAACCTTACCTAACCTAACCTTATTCAGCTTAACCTTAACTAAACCTAATATAACCTACCCAGACCTGACCTAAGCTTACCTAACCTAAGCTTATTCAGCTTACCCTAACTAAACCTATACTAACCTTCCCAGACCTGACCTAACCTTACCTAACCTAACCTTATTCAGCTTAACCTAACTAAACCTATACTAACCTACCCAGACCTGACCTAAGCTTACCTAACCTAACCTTATTCAGCTTAACCTAACTAAACCTATACTAACCTAACCAGACTTAACCTGACCTAACCTAACCTAACCTTATTCAGCTTAACCTAATTAAACCTAATCTAACCTGATCTGAACTAACCTGCCCAGACTTGACTGACCTAACCTGACCTGACTTGACCTGATCTAAGCCAACCATACTTAACTTAACCATACATAATTTAATCTAATCAAACCAAACCTGACCTAACCTAAAAAGACCTAAACAGACTTGACTTGACCTAACCTGAACCTGATCATAATTAACCTAACAATGTCTAGCTTAATCTAATCTAACCTAACCTAACCGAACCTGACCTAACCTAACCAAAGCTAGCCTAAACTAGGCTAATTTAACTTAACCATGCCTAGCCCAATCTAACCTAACCTAATTTAGGCTGTTTAGAAATGTGACCAATTTGGATTGTGGATGTTTTGGAATGAGGCCGTTTTGACCTCCTCCCTTTGTTTTGATGGTGACTGACCAATTCAACCAGTAAACCATTTACACCATTAGACCATTTGAACCAGTAGACCATGTCAACCAGTAGACCATTTCACACTGTAGACCATTTCAGACAGTAGACTATTTCAACCAGCAGACCATTTCAACCAGTACACCACTTCAACATACAGTGAGTGGAATACAGAATATTGGAAATAGCATGAATGTCAGTAAGCTTAGGGTATTATACAGACACTAAATACAATACAAGTTTAATCCGAACAAATCTCCGCTAGATACGCCAGGATTTAAACTGAAGTACATGTGGTTAAGGGGGTAGGGTTTATACATTGGCTGGGGCATGACACAAAATATTAATTTATTAAGGCTCTACTTGTTTATTCAGTGAGGCCTTCAATGTACCCCAGATTACAAGTATCCTTCTCTAGTACTTAGTTGTTGTTGTTGTTGTTGTTGTTCCCCAAGCTGCCTGGCCGAACAGCCCCAAGGCTCCGAGCACGGCCATGGCCATATCCAAGCGCCCCCACAGAACCCTCCCTGCCGACCACAATAAAGCCTGGGTGACCGAAGCCACTCCATGGCGGGGAGCTGAGGAGGGTGCGGAAACGCCCGGGAAACCAAAGCCCCACCCAGGGCCCTGTGCCCCTCAGCAATTATGAAGAGAAAGTTGAGGGGCAAGAGAAAAATGTGACGCTTTGGCTTCCAATCTTGGTAGATTGGGAGGTCAATCCACGGAAGAGACGCCGTCACTCGAGATCTAGAAAATATATAAGTAAAAGGAACAGTCAGAGTAAGCTATGGGTATGGCAGAGATCGCTCAGTTCTCACTCTGATAGACCAGCCCATCACCAGTCTAGTACTTAGTTGCTAGTGTTTGTGTGTGAGGTGTTTGTGTGTGAGGTGTTTGTGTGTGAGGTGTTTGTGTGTGAGGTGTTTGTGTGTATGGTTTCTAGATAAAATAAGTGATCATGACTCGGAGCGGGTGGTGCTGGATGGGATATAATTCCAAATGAAGCCACTACTTTTAACCCTCTCCGACATATGACGCAATTTTGAGCCTATTAGGGATACTTTAAAGCCTTTCTTACCATCAGGAGTATTTATAAACCTTTAGTTTAGTTACTTCAACCTCTGCAGTTGTCTTTGAGTTAGCTGTGGGCAGAAAACTAATGTATAATTATAAGAGTGAGAGAACTCTATTTCTTATTGCTAATCTGGCAACCTCTGCGTCATATGTGCGTGAAAGGGTTAAGCTCCTCGGTGTTCTAGTGGTTTAGGTGCTGGAGTGCTGCACTACTGGCCTGGGTTTGAACCCTGGCTGAGGCATGACACAAAATATTAATGTATTTATTTACATATTATTATGTTAGTGTCCTCTCTAGACCTCCATCAAGCTAATTAAATTATCCTCAAGGTCCCCCTTCGAGATATGTGTGCCGTTTTCGGTAGAAAATAAATCCTTCCAAAATGACAGGCTGGCTTTCACTCGCCAGGAAAACAAATTCGAGACCTATATTCCACGAAAGGTCTTGATATTGATAAAGAAATGGGACGAAAGTTCTCAATATCGACAAACTAATGGGATGAACGTCTTAACATCTAGAAACTAATAGGGCTAAACATGAAAGAGAAGGGGGTCCAGAGACAACTACCTCCCTCTTAAGGGGGGATCTCCACTTGAGGGATTGTTTTCTTGACCCCTTTCTCCCTCATGTTTAGCCCCATTGCTTTTGATATAAAACGTTTGCCCCATTAGTTTAGCGATTTTAAGAACTTTCACCCCATATTAAGACCTTTCGTGCAATTCAGGTGTCGATTTTATCCTGGCGAGCGATAGCGAGCCTGTAATTTAAGAGGAACCGGCCTTCGGCCAGGACATTTTTCTACCGAAAAATGTACAAATTTATCTTGAAAGGGACTCAAGGGGGTGTAATTTTAAGCTTGATGGAGGTCTAGGGAACAAACTAAATACCTCCCCCTTAACCCTTAGTGTACCGGTGACTTCTTTTTGTATTTGATTTACGCTACATTTAGACGATTTTGGGAAGCTTAGGAAGGATAGATGGTAGCTAAAAGGATTAATTGAGCTAGTCTGTGACCTTTTAATGGGTAGACGTCCTTCCTAAGTTTAATACAAAATCGCGTAATAGTTGCCATAATATAATAAAAAGTACGTCACCGGTACAGAAGGGGTTAAGAGTCCAGTTGCTATATTACCAATCCAGTTCCTCTATTTTCCCTTCGCCACTTCTCTCCGTAAGTATGAGAGATATAATATTTACCTTCGAGAAATCTTACCTTTCTCCTTTCCCTATCACCTATTCAACGGGAGGAAGGAGGAGTCGGCCCTCTCTCTATGATTTATGGATTTATGTATTCATTTGTTCTATTATTTATGGGAAGAAAAGAGAAGAAAATACGCGATTGGCTGAAGGCTGTACCCCTTTAAATAAGACGAAAATACAGCAATAAGCAAGATATAACCATAACCTCTCTCTCTCTCTCTCTCTCTCTCGCTCTCCACAAACACATTGCGCATGGGTATCTAACCAGAAAGCGATAAAAACTTTTTGGAATCCTGCCCCCCCCCCCCCCCCCCCCCCTACCGGAATATCTCAACTGTTTATGCTCTGTTACTCACGAATTCACACGTGCCGTTTAGGAATTGGGTGGCATTTCGGTAGCAAAAAAATAAAAAATATAAATAAATATATATAATAAAAAAAAATACAAATATATACTGTATATATATATATATATAAATCCTGGAGTGTTACTGGTAGAATAAATGCGGGTTATTTGGGTTATGCACACTCTAAATAATGTAAGCCAAACATATTTGTTAACATACTCATTCTGACGCTAACACACACACACACCCACACACACACACACAGCCCGTAGCCTAGTAGGTAGAGCTCTCGTCTCACACACGAGGGGTCGGGGGTTCAATCCCCGGCCGGGCGGAGACAAATTGGGCTTGTCTCCTTTCATGTGTTAGCCTCAGTTCACCTAGCTGTAAATAGGTACCTGGAATAAGTGAACGACGTTGTGACGTCCCATCTGGGGTTGGCAAAAATGGTACAAGGCGAAATGGGTATCATAAGGTTCACCTAAGCTGATGGCTACCTAAGCCTTCGGGCGAGACGGTACCGTCTATAGTGAGAATGGTACCATACAGATCCACCCTAAGCCTTCGTTTCCGATGTCGCCAATTGGCTAAATACAGACTACACACACATCCACAGCCATTCCAACAGTACATAAAACACTTAACATGCATTTCACGCAATACATTCCCAGTTAAGGAGGCGCGATAATAATGAGCTTAGCTCGCATTGCGTGGATTCCCCTTGACGAACAAGTAACTGAGTAACACACACACACACACACACACACACACACACACACACACAAACATGAACACACTTATTCACTCAATTTACAAGCATTCCCGTTTGCGTATTATAATACTCTCATTCTCTCTCTCTCACTCGCACTCTCGCTCTCTCTAATATAATATATAAAATATATACCGGTATATATATTTATTTATTTATACGGTACACCTTAACACAACCAACACAAAACCAGCCGAAACACCCCAAAATGGCCCGAAAGTCCCCCAAACCCGCGAGACCTTGCCGCTGACACTAACTTTGATGGCAGCCGTATTTTATGGGTTCTGGTTCATTTGAGCTCCATATCCAGTAGTAGTCTTAGTAGTGACCGCGGGAGGGGAGGGGGAGAGGAGGGAGGGGAGGGGAGGGGGGAGGGAAGGAAGAGGGAGGAGGGGGGAGGAAGGAGGGACATATTCGAGTTTGATATAGGATTCGTAATATAACTTTATGCATCAGAGTTTATGTGTGTGTGTGTGTGTGTAGGTGAGAGAGAGAGAGAGAGAGAGAGAGAGAGAGAGAGAGAGAGAGAGAGAGAGAGAGAGAGAGAGAGAGAGAGAGAGAGAGAGAGAGAGAGAGAGAGAGAGAGAGAGAGAGAGAGAGAGAGAGAGAGAGAGAGAGAGAGAGAGAGAGAGTGTAGGGGATAGGGGTGGACTGGAAAGTAATAATATTATAGGCTTCGTATAATGAAATTACTAAAGAGTGTGGTAGGAAATTATACTTCTGAACACTAGAAAAAATAACTCCATTATTTCAGTATATTTTTATTATTTCTTCTGAGAGCACCAAATAATTTCCAGCAACCCATCATCCTAAGCCATAAAATGTATGAAATGGAAGCCAAATGGTCGCTATAATTGTTGAAATGGAAGCCAAATGGTCGCTATAATTGTTTCATAGAATATGTTTTAACGGGGGTCACAGGCTTTTTTTGCTCTTCTTTTCTCTCTTTCTCTGGCTTGTATCTATTCGGCCCCATTCAACCTACTGTTTTAAGACGTTTACTCCCATTCAGATTTCGATTTTTCCTGGCAAGCGGTAGGGAGCCAGCATATTTTGTTTAAAGTTGTTGACAGCAGGCTAAATTTGTACATTTTTCGATAGCAAAATTTCTCCGGCGAAGCCGGATTTCTCCATACAATGCTGGTTCGCTATCGCTCGCCAGGAATAATTTGACACCTGGATGGGGATAAACTTCTTACGACAGTAGGCTGAATGGGGCCGAATGGATACAAGCCAGAGTATAAGAGAAAAGAGAGACAAAAAAGCCGTGACCCCCCTTAACTCAACAGAGATCCATCTTCAACAAAAGCTATTAAAATAAAAGGCATCATGTAGAATAGAAGTGGTAGTGGGTTTTATTTTCAAAGATGATTATTTATGTATATGGCTTGAAGTCTCTCAGGAAATTAAACCATATCATTTAACCTCAATATGTAATACAACACTCACATATTAAGCCTTTTGTGTATTCATGTGAGTGCGGGTGTGTGAGTGCGGGTGTGTGTGTGTGTGTGTGTGTGTGAGTGCGGGTGTGTGTGTGTGTGTGTGTGTGTGTGTGTGTGTGTTGAGTTTGTGTGTGTGTATGAATGTTAGTAGAATATAAACACCGTATGAGGAGGAGCACAATATTGGCAACGTTTCACATAAAACTTGACCAGGCCAATGACATACCAGAGCATTTTAATCAACAGTTTCCTTCGTGATGGAATAGGAAGGGGTACAAAGAAATCCAAGCAACAACAGGTACAATAAGGAATTTATCTGTGTTTGTCTATATATGTACGTGAACATGTAATATGATGTAATGTACTATGGGACAATAATTTTGTTTTTAATAGCATTGCATTGAATTGGAATTTAATTGATTGGCAATGAAGCACTATCAGCGTAACACCGTCACCAAAGTGCTCCTCCTCATATGGTGTATATATTCATTATGTCAATTTCTCTGAGTTTATTTATCTCAAGAATGTTTGTGTTTGTATGTGTTTCCAAATATATACAGTATAAGAAAGTGAATGTGTTGACAAACTAATAATGTCTCTAATTGATCCTTAGTGCATTATTATCGTTTCCCGGACACCTCAACCAGTAAACCATTTCAACCAGTAGCTCTCAACCAGTGCCAAATCAACCAAGACCAACCAAACCAGTGCCGAAATATAATACTAACCTAAACCGTATTGGTTGAGTTGGTACTGGCTGAGAGTTACTGGTTGAGATGGTCTACTGGTTGAGTTGTCCGGTCACCATAATTATCATATTTCCGAATGTCAATAAACGGCCAAAAAAATCCTCCCTGATATGATTTCCTTGATAATAAATTACTCGACCAAATTACTCAACCAAGTTACTCAACCAAATTGCACAACCAAATTACTCAACCAAATCACTCAACCAAATTATTGAACCAAATTACTCAACCAAATTACTCAACCAAATTATTGAACCAAATTGCTCAACCAAAAATATCCTCCCTGATATGATTTTCTCTATTATAAATTACTCAACCAAGTGTGTGTAAAAATAAACCTCCATGTCTTCAGAATCCAAGCCCGTGACCCGTGAAGCGGTGGTCCAGTTAGCGAATAATAGATCACTCTCTTGATTAAAGGGGGCAGTGCTTGGTGTTTGGCCTATATATCTATATATTAATATATTTTTGAGTTTCCTCGCTAGACCTCCATCAAGCTTAAAACAAAACATCCCCTAGATCCCCTTTCAAGATAAATTTGTAATTATTTTGGTAAACAAAACTCCCGTCTAATTTTAGACGCTCGCTTCGCGCGCCAGGAAAAAATCGACAGCTAAATGGAACGAAAGGTCTTAATATTGACAACAAAATGAGGCGAAAGATCTAAAAGTCGCCATACTAACGGAACGAAAGTCTTAAAACCTCAAAACTAATACGCTAAGCACGAGGGAAAAGGAGGTCCAGAAAAAGCAAGTTATGCCCCCCGTAAATCCCCTGAAATTAATCTGACGAGGCCATTTCTCCCCAGCCAGTAAAATCGCCGCGGATATTAGCTGCGTCGGAAGGGGGTAGCGGGGAGAATGAACGAGTAAAGCCGGTATCACACGAGAGCTTTTACAGTCAACATTCGATGATCAACAATTTTCTGGCAATAATTCTGGATTATTTTGCACTGGTATCTGAAACATGACTGATGATAGATGAATTTAAGTAACTGAAGTATATATATATTAACTGTTGACCTCGTAAGCTGTCAGACCAGTGTTGAGGGAAAAAGCGCTCGTGTGATACCGGCTTAAGTGTAATTTAGCCTGGGGTCCCTCCTGAATGCATTAGTCAGTGTAGCAGAATTAGTGGAGGCTTGAGCTGATAATAGTCCAGTCTAATTTAATTGTATAATGAGAAGGGGAGGCTGTATTTTATGATTGGTAAAGGTGATAGGAAGGTTAAGGGAAGGTATTTAGTTTGTTCCCTAGACCTCCAGCAAGCTTAAAATTACACCCCCTCGAGTCCCTTTCAAGATTAATTTGTACATTTTTCGGTAGAAAAATTTCCCGGCCAAAGGCCGTTTCCTCTTAAGTTACAGGCTCGCTATCGCTCGCCAGGATAAAATAGACACCTGAATGGCACGAAAGGTCTTAAAATGGGGTGAAAGTTCTTAAAATCGCCAAACTAACGGGGCAAACATCTTAAAATCTCAAAAGCAATGGGGCTAGACATGAGAGAGAAAGGGGTCAAGAAAAAAGTCCCTCAAGTGGATATCTCCCCTTAAGATAGGATTCACTTGGTATATGTAGTGTTCGAGTTGTGATAATTGATTTGGTGTGGCAGAATAAGTGGAGGCTTGAGTTGATAACAGTCCAGTCTAATTTACTTGTAGAATTAGAAGGAGGGGTCTTTATTTTATGATTGGTAAAGGTGATAGGAGGGATAATATATGATTCATTGGTGTGATAATTGACTTGGTGTAGAAGAATTAGTGGAGGCTTGAGCTGGTAATACTCTAGTCTAATTTACTTGTATAATTAGCAGGTGGGGGGGGGGGTCTTTATTTTATGATTGGTAAAGGTGATAGAAGGTTAAGATAGGATTCTCTTGGTATTTGTTATGTTTGAGATGTGATAATTGACTTGGTGTAGCAGAATCAGTAAACATTTATTGCCAAACATTCTTTCCGGAAAATAGTGCTTTTCAAACCACGCTTTAAATTGCTCTCCCAGTGCTATCCTTCTTTAACCCTCTTACCCCGCACATCACGCTTACCAAGAGCCGCCCTTTCCGTATCCCCAGACCAAACCCAAACCAACGTAAAATCCATCCCTCAATTAATTCGATGCTATCCCCAGTCAGCTACAACCGTTTGGAAATCGAATCGACTCGGATGCCAAAAATAGCCAAGCGCGTGAAAAGCAAATCCCACAGCTCGCAAATTGGGTATATAAGGCAAATGGAAGTGAGGTCATGAGGAAAGCTTAGGGCGATGGGGGTTGTTATATATATTCTATTCAGGTACCCTTAGACGATTTTATTCAGCTTAGAGAAAACCTTTAGGAATCTACCATTAGACGGTAAGATACGGATTAGGAAGACCTGTGGACATAAAAATAAACATGATACTATTTCAATTATTAACACTCTTAAATCTTCTTATAAATGTCCAGTAAAGTCCCTATAACAATTATTAACACTCTTAAATCTTCTTATAAATGTCCAGTAAAGTCCCTATAACAATTATTAACACTCTTAAATCTTCTTATAAATGTCCAGTAAAGTCCCTATAACAAGCCCTGTCAATCAAGGGAGCATGAAAACCTGCATTATCATCATCATCATCATCATCATCCCTCAAGACCCTCCTAATCTGAA
Source organism: Paralithodes platypus (assembly GCA_032716605.1). Classification (NCBI taxonomy): domain Eukaryota; kingdom Metazoa; phylum Arthropoda; class Malacostraca; order Decapoda; family Lithodidae; genus Paralithodes; species Paralithodes platypus. Next base: position 7,293,555 of record CM064528.1, read on the forward strand.
TTAATTTGTCATCGCATATCGAAAGGATTGGGCAAGTGATTTACCACAGTTAAGCTGACAAGCCAAAATATAAATCCCATTAAGCAAAAACTACATCCAGGCAGAAACCAAAGATTTGTTTTTATTCGGAAATGTACTTAATCCATTCTCTCGCAAAAAAAAAAAATAATAATAATAATAATAATAATAATAATAATATAAATAAATAAATAAATAATACATAAATAAATAAATAAATAAATCAAATCAAATAATAATAATAATAATAATAATAAAAATATATATATATACTGTATATATATATAAATATATTAATTAATGATTACTGAAAACCTACATCCCACCCATTAAAAACACAAATTCAAAGCGTTATTATTTAGAATTTGAGTTAATGTCCCTTCCATTTTTACTCGACTCCCAAAAACTAAGCACAAAAGTTTCAATAGCAGCATACGTACTAAACCATATAATACAACACCCCATTATTAACGCTAAGGGAGCCCACCTCGTTGTTTTCTCTTTCTCTCCCTCTCTATTTGGCTTGTATCCATTCGGCCTCATTCAGCCAACTGTTTTAAGACGTTTACCCCCGTCCAGATGTCAATATTTTCCTGGCGAGCGGTAGCGAGCCAGCATATATACATTTTTGTTTTGACAGCAAGCTAAATTTGTAAATTTTTCGATAGAAAAATGTCTCCGGCGAAGCCGGATTTCTCAATACAATGCTGGCTGGCTCGCTATCGCTCACAAGGAAGAAACCGACACCTGGATGGGGATAAACGTCTTAAAACAGTTGGCTGAATGGGGCCGAATGGATACAAGGCAGAAAAGGAGAGAAAGAGAAGAAAAAACTGTGACCCCCCTTAGGGTGTTATGGTAGCTGGCACTAGAAAATGGTAGCACTAGAAAAAAAAAAATGTATTCATAATTTGTATGTTCTACTGTATACATAGAACAACCCCCCCCCCCCCCCCCAATACCTTCCACCCAATACCTCTCTACCTTCCAGCTCCGCCCCCCCCCCCACCCCCCTCTTCAGTTCCCCCTGCCCCATACATAAATTACATAAAATACGCTAGCCTACGCCCCAATACGCAACATTCCAATGACCCCCCCCCCCCACCCCATAAAATAAATAAATAAATAAATAAATAAATAAATAAATACAAAGTTACAGTAGCAGGCAATTCCCTTCCTCCCGCTCTTTAAAAGGGAGTGACCTGCTTTTGGTTCTCTCTCTCCCTCTCTCTCTCTGGGTTGTTTCCATTCGGCCCCATTCAGCCTACAATTTTAAGACGTTTATCCCCATCCAGGTGTCGATTTTTTCCTGGTGAGCGATAGCGAGCCAGCATTGTATGAAGAAATCCGGCTTCGCCGGAGAAATTTTGCTATCGAAAAATGTAAAAAAATTAGTTTGCAGTAAACAATTTTTTTTTAAATATGCTGGCTTGCTACCGCTCGCCAGGAAATAATCGACACCTGGATGGGGATAAACGTCTTAAAACAGTAGGCAGAATGGGGACGAATGGATACAACCCAGAGAGAGAGAGGGAGAGAAAAAAAAAACGAGGTGGCCCCCTTATAACATGGGACTATATCGACGCTTATATAATGCTCAAACCATGCCCTTGTCCCCCCCCCCCCCCCCCCCCCCCCACCCCCTCCCAAACCAATCTAAAATCCCCAGAAGAGGCGATGGCTGATTAAATGGATTGATCTCGTTAACCCTTTCATTACCGGTGACGGCCTTTTAGCCTGTGGGAATATATCGAAGTACAGTATATATATATAGAGACAAATCAAGCCCATACCCCAACCCCACCCTAGCCCCTCTTTCCAATCCCAACAGAGGTGATGGCAACCATCCTCCCCCCCCCCCCCAAAAAAAAAAAAAAAAAAAAAAAACACACACAATAGAATAAAATAAAAATCCATGAAGTTATACAGCATACATAGAGATACAATGACCTACATAGATACAATGACCTAATGTCCAATCGCAAACAAAACCAATACAAACCAATATATAAAGCGGTAGCGGTAGTAGCCAACAATCCAGTTTACTAGCACATGGAAATATATTTATGGTTCGTATACAATCACAAACAACCATGCACTTAAGGGGAGATTTCCACTTGACGGGTTTTTTTCTGGACCCCTTTCTCTCTCATGTTTAGCCCCATTGCTTTTTAGATTTTAAGACGCTCGCCCCCTTTAGTTTGGGGATTTTAAGAACTTTCACCCCATTTCTGTCAATTTTAAGACCTTTCGTGCCATATAGGTGTCGATATTTTCCTGGCGAGCGATAGCGAGCCTGTAATTTAAGAGGAACCGACCTTTGGCCGGGACATTTTTCTACCGAAAAATGTACAAATTTATCCTGAAAGGGGGTCTAGGGGGTGTAATTTTAAGCTTGATAGAGGTCATGGGAACAAAGTAAATACCTCCCCTTAACCCTTCCAAAACCTACCCCCACGCCAGTCCACACAAACCAATACAAACAAAACAAAAATATGTAAAAATATATAAGGTGATGGTAGCCGGCAAGTCTGTACTCCACCCCTCCCCCCCCCCCCCTCCCACTCCCACTATATAAGTGATCGTATACAGATTAATTGATCGTATACAGATTACAGACACCATAACTATATAAGTGATCGTATACAGATTACAGATACCATAACTATCGACCCCCTAATACCTGTACAGTCACTTATGAACATTCGCTGACCCCCACCCACCCATGTGTTTCTTTATGCAATTATGTCTACTTGGCTTGATTGTTGGCTGGAACTTGCTCTACACTAAATAGTATATATATATAGTTTTGTAATTGATGTATAGACAATTGATGTATAGACAATTGATGTGTAGACAATTGATGTATAGACAATTGATGTATAGACAATTGATGTATAGACAATTGATGTATAGACAATTGATGTATAGACAATTGATGTATAGACAATGTATAGACAATTGATGTATAGACAATTGATGTATAGACAATTGATGTATAGACAATTGATGTATAGACAATTGATGTATAGACAATTGATGTGTAGACAATTGATGTATAGACAATTGATGTATAGACAATTGATGTATAGACAATTGATGTATAGACAATTGATGTATAGACAATTGATGTATAGACAATTGATGTATAGACAATTGATGTATAGACAATTGATGTGTAGACAATTGATGTATAGACAATTGATGTATAGACAATTGATGTATAGACAATTGATGTGTAGACAATTGATGTATAGACAATTGATGTATAGACAATTGATGTATAGACAATTGATGTATAGACAATTGATGTATAGACAATTGATGTATAGACAATTGATGTATAGACAATTGATGTATAGACAATTGATGTGTAGACAATTGATGTATAGACAATTGATGTATAGACAATTGATGTATAGACAATTGATGTGTAGACAATTGATGTATAGACAATTGATGTATAGACAATTGATGTATAGACAATTGATGTATAGACAATTGATGTATAGACAATTGATGTATAGACAATTGATGTATAGACAATTGATGTATAGACAATTGATGTGTAGACAATTGATGTATAGACAATTGATGTATAGACAATTGATGTATAGACAATTGATGTGTAGACAATTGATGTATAGACAATTGATGTATAGACAATTGATGTATAGACAATTGATGTATAGACAATTGATGTATAGACAATTGATGTATAGACAATTGATGTATAGACAATTGATGTATAGACAATTGATGTAAAGACAATTGATGTATAGACAATTATACTCCTAAATTCGTCTCTAGAGATATACGTCCATAATTAGAAGAAAGAAAAAAAAGGTGAGGTCCACGAAATTTTATGAGTGATGGTACTTTCCAGCTCCTCCTCCCCCCCCCCCCCCCCCCGTCTCAAGCCCCCAAACCCATCCGAAACCATAACAAAAGAGGTGACGGTAGCCTGGGATTTGCTTCATGTATTTAACTATAGAAGATGAGAATATATCGATGCATATATTACAAGACAAAAACCATGCCTTTATTCCGATTCCAAACTTCTTCACCGCCCCCCTGAGCAACCCCAAACCAATCTATATCTCCACAAAAAGAGGTGATTGTAGCAGGCACTTCCCTTAAGGGGAGGTTTTTAGTTTGGTCCGTAGATATCCTTCAAGCTTAAGATTACACCCCCTTGAGCCCCTTTCAAGATAAATTTGTACATTTTTCGGTAGAAAAATGTCCCGGCTGAAGGCCGGTTCCTCTTAAATTACAGGCTCGCTATCGCTCGCCAGGATAAAATCGACACCTAAATGGCACGAAAGGTCTTAAAATTGACAGAAATGGGTTGAAAGTTCTTAAAATCGTCAAAATAATAGGGCAAACGTCTTAAAATCTCAAAAGCAATGGGGCTAAACATGAGGGAGAAATTAGTCAAGAAAAAAAATCCCTCAAGTGGAGATCTCCCCTTAATTCAACACCCCCAACTATATATGGATATAAAGAACACCTAGCTAACAATAACTATCACCCTAATACCTCCACCTTTCATTATCTCCCCGCCACCCAAAAACCTCGACCCCCCCCCCCCCTTCTCAGCCCCCAAACCAAACCAAAAAGCCCCCCCAAAAAAGAGGTGATGGTAGCCTGCAATTCACTTAAGGGGGGGTCACAGGATTTTGTTTTATCTTTCTCTCCTTTTCTCTCTTTCCCTGGCTTGTATCCATTCGGCCACATACAGCCAACTGTTTTAAGACGTTTATCCCCATCCAGGTGTCGATTTCTTCCTGGCGAGCGATAGCGAGCCAGCATTGTATGGAGAAATCCGGCTTCGCCGGGGAAATTTTTCTATCGAAAAATGTACAAATTTAGCTTGCTGTCAAAACAAAAATATATACTGTATATGCTGGCTCGCTACCGCTCGCCAGGAAAATATTGACACCTGGATGGGGGTAAACGTCTTAAAACAGTAGACTGAATGGGGGCGAATGGATACAAGCCAGCCAAAGAGAGAGGGAGAGAAAGAGAAAAAAAAGGTAGGTGGGCTCCCTTAATCCCGCCCCTCAACTCTTCATCGGTGATATTGCCTGGCCAGTCCAATAAATGGTGATTGAATTTCGCGGTGGCTCTCCAAGACTCAATACCGCTCTCGCTTCGTCCAAATATTTGCCAGTTGGTCTCCGCGGTGGGGCATTGAGTCTTCTTGGTAGGGGAGAATCAACAGACACAATGGATGGGTTTCACTATAGTCCATTCATTCTAGGTTGGGTGGGCAGAAATCGTAACCTCTAACCTGTGTAACTCAAAAAGGGCTAGAGCAAATGAACTGTAAATGTCCACACCTATTCCCTAGCCAATCAACAGAGTGTAGGGAAAGAGGAATGACAGAGAGTGAAGACGAATGAGGATATGGGCATTGCGTACATTTAGGGAGTGGAGGAAGGGGACATAGGAGAGAAGATGGAGTGCACTAAAGAGTATCTGAAGTATATATGGAGAGTGAGGATGAGAGAGAGAGAGAGAGAGAGAGAGAGAGAGAGAGAGAGAGAGAGAGAGAGTGAGAGTGAGTGGTAAGGGATGAGAGAAGTTTCCTGTTAGTGGAAAACGAAAACAAGTTTTTCATACATTTACTTAGAACTAAACATATTTGCCAACCAGCCTTGACAAGGGATCTGCATGTCTTCTTGGGAAGGAAAACCAACTGGCTAGACTTATTTTTTTTTTTTTTTTTTTCATGTGAGTGAGGGAGACAAAAGGCAGAACTTTTTATCATAACACAAACATGAATTACCTGCGCTCACCTGTCTCACAACAAAAGTAAAACAACAAACTCTAGGTTTATTATTATCAAGGTTACAAGGGAACAGTAAACCAACTTTGTAAACAATATTCCAATTATCATTATTTTGTAAGTTACTAGCATCTCTCTCTCTCTCTCTCTCTCTCTCTCTCTCTCTCTCTCTCTCTCTCTCTCTCTCTCTCATACAAATACCCCTAAGCACCTACTCTACCCCCCAACTTTGACCACAAACACTAACACAATACACTTTACAAATAACCCCCCCCAAAAATACAATCCAGGAATAACAATTACTCCGAGCTGCCAATAGAAAACGGACTCGCCCCTATCTATAACGACATACGGGCCAATATGTTTAAGGCCTGACTAGCCTAATTATCAAAATACACATTAGCTGGGAATTAATGGAACACCTCATCACTTACTAATGCCCTCTTTTATGGGGGGAATTGTAGTGTTATAAGGCCACATCTGCCATTTTGTCGGCCGTTTTGGTATTTTACAGAGAGAGATTAACCGATACATAGGCATATATTGTAGATATATAAATGGATACAGGAAGAGAGTGTGTGTATGTGTGTGTGTGTGTGTGTGTGTGTGTGTGTGTGTGTGTGTGTGTGTGTGTGTGTGTGTGTGTGTGTGTGTGTGTGTGTGTGTGTGTGTGTGTGTGTGTGTGGTTACTTTTAAATGTGTGCACGTGCTTCTGTATACGCTTAAAAGTCTGTACACTAAGTGCTTTTGTACGTTATTAAGTGGGCATATATTTCTTAATGTGCGAGAGAGTGAGAGTGAGTGAGGGAGTGGTGCGTGACTGAGTGAGGGAGTGGTGCGTGACTGAGTGAGAGAGAGTGAGTGACTGAGTGAGAGTGTGTGAGTGAGTGAGTGAGAGAGAGTGAGAGTGAGAGAGTGGTGAGTGACTGAGTGAGAGAGAGAGAGAGAGAGAGAGATTATAGTACAGAGACGTAATTCCCCTCACCGATGAGTCAATTCAATCAGTAACCTGGAATGGATGAGGGGAATTATTTTGTGCATCAAGTTGGCTATTTATATCGGCCTCCATCCAAATGAGGTTAATTTGTTGTGTTCACTAATGCATCAAGTTGGTCATTAGCATATTTATTGGCATCGTTTTATCTACTGTAGCTCTGTATTTAACCCCTTCTGTACCGGCAACGTATTTTATATTTTATTCTAGCTATATTTAGACGATGTTGTGCAGTTTAAGAAGGATCTGTGGTAGTAATAAGGAGTGTCACATGTATTTGTTGATGTCTAATAAGGAGTGTTACATGTATTTGTTGATGTCTAATAAGGAGTGTTACATGTATTTGTTGATGTCTAATAAGGAGTGTCACATGTATTTGTTGATGTCTAATAAGGAGTGCTACATGTATTTGTTGATGTCTAATAAGGAGTGTTACATGTATTTGTTGATGTCTAATAAGGAGTATTACATGTATTTGTTGATGTCTAATAAGGAGTGTTACATGTATTTGTTGATGTCTAATAAGGAGTGTTACATGTATTTGTTGATGTCTAATAAGGAGTGCTACATGTATTTGTTGATGTTTAATAAGGAGTGTTACATGTATTTGTTGATGTCTAATAAGGAGTGTCACATGTATTTGTTGATGTCTAATAAGGAGTGCTACATGTATTTGTTGATGTCTAATAAGGAGTGTTACATGTATTTGTTGATGTTTAATAAGGAGTGTCACATGTATTTGTTGATGTCTAATAAGGAGTGCTACATGTATTTGTTGATGTCTAATAAGGAGTGTTACATGTATTTGTTGATGTCTAATAAGGAGTGTTACATGTATTTGTTGATGTCTAATAAGGAGTGCTACATGTATTTGTTGATGTCTAATAAGGAGTGTTACATGTATTTGTTGATGTCTAATAAGGAGTGTTACATGTATTTGTTGATGTCTAATAAGGAGTGCTACATGTATTTGTTGATGTCTAATAAGGAGTGCTACATGTATTTGTTGATGTCTAATAAGGAGTGTTACATGTATTTATTGATGTCTAATAAGGAGTGCTACATGTATTTGTTGATGTCTAATAAGGAGTGCTACATGTATTTGTTGATGTCTAATAAGGAGTGCTACATGTATTTGTTGATGTCTAATAAGGAGTGTTACATGTATTTGTTGATGTCTAATAAGGAGTGCTACATGTATTTGTTGATGTCTAATAAGGAGTGCTACATGTATTTGTTGATGTCTAATAAGGAGTGCTACATGTATTTGTTGATGTCTAATAAGGAGTGTTACATGTATTTGTTGATGTCTAATAAGGAGTGTTACATTTGTTGATGTCTAATAAGGAGTGCTACATGTATTTGTTGATGTCTAATAAGGAGTGTTACATGTATTTGTTGATGTCTAATAAGGAGTGTTACATGTATTTGTTGATGTCTAATAAGGAGTGCTACATGTATTTGTTGATGTATAATAAGGAGTGCTACATGTATTTGTTGATGTCTAATAAGGAGTGTTACATGTATTTATTGATGTCTAATAAGGAGTGCTACATGTATTTGTTGATGTCTAATAAGGAGTGCTACATGTATTTGTTGATGTCTAATAAGGAGTGCTACATGTATTTGTTGATGTCTAATAAGGAGTGTTACATGTATTTGTTGATGTCTAATAAGGAGTGCTACATGTATTTGTTGATGTCTAATAAGGAGTGCTACATGTATTTGTTGATGTCTAATAAGGAGTGCTACATGTATTTGTTGATGTCTAATAAGGAGTGTTACATGTATTTGTTGATGTCTAATAAGGAGTGTACATGTATTTGTTGATGTCTAATAAGGAGTGTTACATGTATTTGTTGATGTCTAATAAGGAGTGTTACATGTATTTGTTGATGTCTAATAAGGAGTGCTACATGTATTTGTTGATGTCTAATAAGGAGTGTTACATGTATTTGTTGATGTCTAATAAGGAGTGTTACATGTATTTGTTGATGTCTAATAAGGAGTGCTACATGTATTTGTTGATGTCTAATAAGGAGTGTTACATGTATTTGTTGATGTATAATAAGGAGTGTTACATGTATTTGTTGATGTCTAATAAGGAGTGCTACATGTATTTGTTGATGTCTAATAAGGAGTGTTACATGTATTTGTTGATGTCTAATAAGGAGTGTTACATGTATTTGTTGATGTCTAATAAGGAGTGTTACATGTATTTGTTGATGTCTAATGAGTGTTACATGTATTTGTTGATGTCTAATAAGGAGTGCTACATGTATTTGTTGATGTCTAATAAGGAGTGTTACATGTATTTGTTGATGTCTAATAAGGAGTGTTACATGTATTTGTTGATGTCTAATAAGGAGTGCTACATGTATTTGTTGATGTCTAATAAGGAGTGTTACATGTATTTGTTGATGTCTAATAAGGAGTGTTACATGTATTTGTTGATGTCTAATAAGGAGTGTTACATGTATTTGTTGATGTCTAATAAGGAGTGGTACATGTATTTGTTGATGTCTAATAAGGAGTGCTACATGTATTTGTTGATGTCTAATAAGGAGTGTTACATGTATTTGTTGATGTCTAATAAGGAGTGTTACATGTATTTGTTGATGTCTAATAAGGAGTGTTACATGTATTTGTTGATGTCTAATAAGGAGTGTTACATGTATTTGTTGATGTCTAATAAGGAGTGTTACATGTATTTGTTGATGTCTAATAAGGAGTGTTACATGTATTTGTTGATGTCTAATAAGGAGTGTTACTGTATTTGTTGATGTCTAATAAGGAGTGTTACATGTATTTGTTGATGTCTAATAAGGAGTGTTACATGTATTTGTTGATGTCTAATAAGGAGTGTTACATGTATTTGTTGATGTCTAATAAGGAGTGTTACATGTATTTGTTGATGTCTAATAAGGAGTGTTACATGTATTTGTTGATGTCTAATAAGGAGTGTTACATGTATTGTTGATGTCTAATAAGGAGTGTTACATGTATTTGTTGATGTCTAATAAGGAGTGTTACATGTATTTGTTGATGTCTAATAAGGAGTGTTACATGTATTTGTTGATGTCTAATAAGGAGTGCTACATGTATTTGTTGATGTCTAATAAGGAGTGTTACATGTATTTGTTGATGTCTAATAAGGAGTGCTACATGTATTTGTTGATGTCTAATAAGGAGTGCTACATGTATTTGTTGATGTCTAATAAGGAGTGTTACATGTATTTGTTGATGTCTAATAAGGAGTGTTACATGTATTTGTTGATGTCTAATAAGGAGTGTTACATGTATTTGTTGATGTCTAATAAGGAGTGTTACATGTATTTGTTGATGTCTAATAAGGAGTGTTACATGTATTTGTTGATGTCTAATAAGGAGTGTTACATGTATTTGTTGATGTCTAATAAGGAGTGTTACATGTATTTGTTGATGTCTAATAAGGAGTGTTACATGTATTTGTTGATGTCTAATAAGGAGTGTTACATGTATTTGTTGATGTCTAATAAGGAGTGTTACATGTATTTGTTGATGTCTATAATTGAGTTTAGAAGTAAAGTTGGTTGGTGAAAAAATATGAATTAATTCTGGTTCAGGAGCAATTTATAGCGAGGCCTTCCCGAGGGTTAAGTGCCCCATTAATTACTACTTCCGTTCGTTTATAAGTTAGGCTGCCATAGCACAGTTGGAATGTATGTTCATGCTCAGATTGTTATGCAGGATTCAAAATTGCATAATAAATCGTAGGCTTGTGCATCATTCTTTAACTGTCTTGATAGCGTAATGCATAAATGCGCGGAATTTCGGTGTGAGTATCCTAGGTTCGATTCCTTGGAGTGCCACATGTATTTGTTGATATCATTAATTGGGTTTATAGGTAAAGTTGGTTGGTGAAACAAATATGAATTAAGTAGGATAGTTCGAAGCCTGTTAATTACTTGAGACACTTCTTAAACTCAATATAATCGTCTAATGGTAGCCAAAATATAATTAAAAGACGTCGCCGATACAAAAGGGGTTAACGTTAATACTTGCTTAGGCCTACTGGGCATAGTGTGTGTGTGTGTGTGTGTGTGTGTGTGTGTGTGTGTGTGTGTGTGTGTGTGTGTGTGTGTGTGTGTGTGTGTGTGTGTGTGTGTGTGTGTGTGTGTGTGTGATGGATAGGTAAACAGAGAGAGAGATATATATATTTACAAAGATTTACATATATACACTGGCCACACAGATCTTACGATACCTGTGAGGTAGCTAGGATTTAATCCTAATAGAGATAGCAACCCTAAGAGAAAGTGGAAGGAAAGGATAGCACAGAGACAGAGAGAGAGAGAGAGAGAGAGCATATAAAAGAAACCTAAACCCCCGTCGCCTCTGATAATAAAACTGATGTATGGGCGCCCGTATCAAATGGCTTCCACTACATTTAAATAACACACCAGCTTAAGCAGATCCCACCTCGATAACTTCTTAAAGGAAGATGGGTCGCTTTTCTCGCCCCCTTTCCCTTCTGCCTCATGTTTAGCCCCATTAGTTTTCAGATGTTTAGATGTTCGGCCCATTAGTTTGGCAATGTTTCTACCTTCTGCCCCATTTCTTTGTCAATATTAAGACTTTTCGTGTCAATAAGGTGTCGATGTTTTCCTGGCGAGCGATAGCGAGCCTGTATTTTAAGAGGACCCGGCCTCCGGCCGGCATATTTTTCTATCGAAAAATTTACAAATTTATCTTGAAGAATGGTTTTGGGCGGGTGTTTTTTTTAAGCTTGATGGAGGTCTAGGGAGGCAACTAAAATTATATTAATAAGATACATACATAAGCAAATAAATACACCCATCCCCCCTTGAAGGAAGCGTCACACTATATCATAACTCATAAAGAATATCAAATCATTGGGTATATAGATGGTGATTTACCCTTCTAGCCTTATATTAGTTGGGTTTATTACTACACATATATATCTTTATATAAGGGTTATATCATTTTGGACTCTTTACCTCTTTCACCCATTATTTAACCCTTTATTAACCTTTATGAACCCTTTTATTAACCCTTCATTTAACTCTTTATTAACCTTGATTAACCCTTTTATTAACCCTTCATTTAACCCTTGATTAACCTTGATTAACCTTTTTATTAACCCTTCATATATTATCCCTTTAACCCATTATTTAACCCTTTATTAACCTTGATTAACCCTTTTATTAACCCTATATTTAACCCATTATTCTTTTTAGAGTGAATAAGGGCATTCTTAGTAGAGTATAATACGTATTAATACTAGAGGGGCACTCGGTAGAGCGCATACCTCTGCCTACGCCGGCTGGTTATTTACCGTTAACCCTTTGAGTACCAGCGACGTGTGTTATATTTTACTCTAGCAATAATTAGACGATAGTATGCAGCTTAAGAAGGATCTGTGGTAGTTGAAAGGGTTGGTTGAGATAGTTTGAAGCCTTATAAATTGCTAGAGGTCTTCCTAATCTGAAAAAAATCGTCTAATATTGCCCAGAATATGACGAAATGGACGTCCCTGGTACTGAATGGGTTAATATCATAAGCATATTTTTTTCTTTTGGATATGGTTTCCAGCATATGGTCCGGATCGCCTCAAAACTGTAATCACTTCTTCCTTGGTACATATCCTATCTACCCACCATCTTTCGTAAAAATCGGTGCATGGCGCTGCGAGACATTTTGTATACAGACAGAGTAACAGACAAATAACCGGAGGCAAAAACATCCCCTCCGTCCATCTTCGTCGGCGGAGGTAATTACGTATATCATATGACGAGGTTCATCTCCATTATTACTCTTATTTTAACACTATCTGGTCTGACGTCTTGTGAGTTACTCTGATACTTTGTTCATTATTATTGAGGATTTTGCTTGTTATTGCCATTTTCGAGCGAAGAATTTCAGTTTGTCCCCTAGGCTAAAAAAACGCCTTCCCAGACTTCCTTCAAACTAAAAAAAATACCCACCCAGACCCCCTTAAAGCTAAAGTTTCTACATTAGTTTATAGAAAAATGTCCCGGCCAAAGGGCGATTTGTTCTAAGCTACAGGCTCGCTATCGCTCGCTCAGAAATAAATCGACGCCTGAATGGGATGAAACGTCTTATTATCGCCAAACTAATGAGGTGAAACGTTGTAAAATTTCCAAACTAATGGAGCGAAACGGGAGTTTCAAAATGACCCGCTTGGACCAAATAAAGTTAAAGATAATAATTCCAAATATTCCATTTTTATATCAAAATATCGGGATAAAATCTATATTTCAATTAACCGCTTTTATGACGATTTTCACCTCTATTACGTGAACTGTTGAACTGTATAACACCTAATATTCAATATTTATAGTGACCACAAGAATAAATAACAAAAATATCTCAAAATATTATGAAAGCCTGCAGCAGGTTTCAGACGCCAATTCAATTATCTGCTCAAACTTGCTCATTTGACATCACCTCTAAAAAACAGAAATAATTTATCTCATTACAAAAATTCACTCCCAACACCAACCACCTCCCAATGCTATCCATATATTATAAACCAGGAGGAAAGGGGAATCCTCTTTAGTTAATATTTTCTAATAACAACAAAATATGTAGTTTATTATATTTTCGTTTTGTTATTATTTAATTTTTTATCATGGGCGGAAATATAAATGGTGGCCCTATCGATACGCCATAACTATATTTACGTCAAAGACAGGGGCACCTTTCAATTCCTTTAACTCATATCACATAAAAAATGATCTCGAATATCCATAAAAAGATGCCATTTCCACCACTAGAAGTCACAAACAGTTCATATTCTCACAACACCATCTCAACCATCACAACTACCACCACAACTACCACCATCCCCACAACAACCCCCACCACAACCACCATCATCACACGTACCCCCATCCACACCACACTACCACCATCCCCACCACAACTACCACCGCAACTACCACCCCAATCACCACCATTACCACCACCACAACTACCACCATTACCACCACCCCAACTACCACCATCACCCCACCAACTACCACCATCTCTAAATACACCTGTAAGGGGGGGGGGGGGGGGACAACAGGTGTACTGAACCCAACAAAAAGTCAGCCTTCCAGATTCCCTTGCATTGGCCAGCAGTTTTCTAACCCTCTGTGCCACTTTTACAGACGCTATACTCTCTCTTTCAGACTCTCTGTCTCTCTCTCTCGCTCTCTCTCTCTAAGACTTGAGTGAAGCTGAATCCGTTGGTTTACTCAATACTGTTTAACGAAATGTCGTCTATTCCGTCAGCTTTCACATTATTAGTGTTCCCAGTATTCTCCATAAACACACTATACCCTCTTCTAACTAGGTAGTACATAAACCGTGAATACTAACCTCTATAACTCAAAAAGGGCTAGAACAATTATCCACACCTATTCCTTGGCTGACCCTGCCCAAATAGTAGAAATATTAGCTCGATTATTCTAGACGTTTGCGAGTTATAGAGGTTAATGTTCAAGAGTTTTGGCCTATTTATTTGGAAGAGTAAAGCTGTATTTTCCATCTATGTTTTCCCTATATTATATATATATATAACATTCAGGCCAACAAGCACCTAAGTATCAATATTATTCATTAACTTTTCAAATAATTTCTTCAAATCATGGCTAACTTGTTTCGTGCACGGGATTTTTTTTTTTTGCCAAATTTTACATGCCCATACTGTTTGCTATATGCTATACACATATTGTCACACCATAATTGGAATAATATATATATATACAGTATATACAGGTATATATATATACAGTATATATATATATACAGTATATATATATATAACCTATTTCATTCATCATAACTTTTAATACTCTCGACAACAGGCTAATATGCTTTGAACCTAAACACAGATCGGCATATTATGAGAGAAAAAACAAATACTAATGCTTCCCAAAACTGCGAAAAATACCATGGGCTAATGAATTAAAACTTTCCAAAACTGTCCCCCACAAAAGCTATCTCGGCCTGAAACCTATTAGTTGGCCACAGTAACAACACACTAAGCCATGCACAATTAAACGCAAACACACAGAAACAAAACACACATCATAACCATTACTATAGGTCACTACTACCACCTTCACAACTACAACTACTACCATATCAACTACAACTACCACCATCACTATCACCATATCAACTACAACTACCACCACGACAACCACAAAATCCCCATTTCTATCACCTTCTCTAACACCACGACCATCATCACAACCACCACCATCACAACCACAACTACCACCATCACCTAAGCACACATAACAAAGTCATCACAACAACAACCACCATCACTACCACCATTACTACCACCATCACCCAAACACACAGAACAAAACCACCACAACTACCACTATCTCTACCACAACAACCACCACTCTATCTATCTCTTTCTGTAGCTGTATTGAATAGGGAGTTGACATGACCTACTTCCAAAACAGCACAGCACTAAGGAAGAGATATGTTAGGAGGTGGTCTGAATGTGAAGCTTTGAGCTGATCATTCTGAAGGCATACGTTTGATTCCGTCTGATCCCCTCTTATCTCCACAAAGTGTTTCACGTACCACTATTAATTGCAAAAGGTATAAATAGATAGATAGGGAGATGTAGACGGGATATATATATATATATATATATATATATATATATATATATATATATAGAGAGAGAAAGAGAGAGATTAGCAAGAAAGTAACATATATATATATATAAAAACAAATTGGCCAAAGACGAGAAAATCCTGGAGGTATCAGGGAGAGAAACAGAGAGAGGGGGGGGGAGAGATAAAATTGGTAAGAGAGACGAGAGAGAAAAAAGCTTTGTGAGAAAACTTGTGTGTGAGAGAAAGGGAAAGAGAGAGAGATGAAGATTGGCAAGACGCTCAGTGGCGAGGGAGCTGCTAGATTACACGAGAGAGAGAGAGAGAGAGATTCAGATTCAGATTCAGATTATTTTATTTCCATTAAATATACAATGGCTGTTCATACAATAGTATCATCTTAAACAAATTACATAAGGAGAAGGAGAGAGAGAGAGAGAGAGAGAGAGAGAGAGAGAGAGAGAGAGAGAGAGAGAGAGAGAGAGAGAGAGAGAGAGAGAGAGAGAGAGAGAGAGAGAGAGAGAAAGAAAGAAGAGAGAGAGAGAAGAGAGAGACAAAAAGAGAGAGAGAGGGAGAAGAGAGTAGGAAGAGTAGGAAGAGAGAGAGAGAGAGAGAGAGAGAGAGAGAGAGAGCGCGCGCACCTGCAGCCATTCCACCGTCGGTATCCAGTTCACGCTAATAGTCTCTCCTCAACCATGCTCATTTACCTGCTCATTCATGCTCCCCTAGTGATATGCTCTTATTTACATTTCATCCATGCTCTTTTATACACTTTATCCATGCTCTTTAATACACTTCATGTATGCTCATTAATACACTTCATCCATGCTCTTTAATACACTTCATCCATGCTCTTTTACACACTTCATCCATGCTCTTTAATACACTTCATCCATGCTCTTTTACACATTGCATCCATGTTCTTGTATACACTTCATCCATGCTCTTCTATACACTTCATCCATTCTCTTTAATACACTTCATCCATGCTCTTTAATACACTTCATGTATGCTCATTAATACACTTCATCCATGCTCTTTTACACACTTCATCCATGCTCTTTTACACACTTCATCCATGCTCTTTTACACACTTCATCCATGCTCTTTTACACACTTCATCCATGCTCTTTTATACACTTCATCCATGCTCTTTTATACACTTCATCCATGCTCTTTAATACACTTCATGCTCATTTTGCTCCTGTAGTCATGTTCTTTTATAGATACACTTTACTCATGCTCGCTTTGTCCTAGTTACTGTACAAGTGTACATGCTCTTTAATACACTTGATTCATTCTCGCTTTGCCTTCCTAGTTATGCTCCTTTATGCACTTCATTCATGCTAACTTTATGCTCCTTTATGCACTTCATTCATGCTAACTTTATGCTCCTTTATGCACTTCATTCATGCTAACTCTATGCTCCTTTATGCACTTCATTCATGCTAACTTTATGCTCCTTTATGCACTTCATTCATGCTAACTTTATGCTCCTTTATGCACTTCATTCATGGTAACTTTATACTCCTTTATGCACTTCATTCATGCTAACTTTATGCTCCTTTATGCACTTCATGCATGCTAACTTTATGCTCCTTTATGCACTTCATTCATGCTAACTTTATACTCCTTTATGCACTTCATTCATGCTAACTTTATACTCCTTTATGCACTTCATTCATGCTAACTTTATGCTCCTTTATGCACTTCATTCATGCTAACTTTATGCTCCTTTATGCACTTCATTCATGCTAACTTTATACTCCTTTATGCACTTCATTCATGCTAACTTTATGCTCCTTTATGCACTTCATTCATGCTAACTTTATGCTCCTTTATGCACTTCATTCATGCTAACTTTATGCTCCTTTATGCACTTCATTCATGCTAACTTTATACTCCTTTATGCACTTCATTCATGCTAACTTTATGCTCCTTTATGCACTTCATTCATGCTAACTTTATGCTCCTTTATGCACTTCATTCATGCTAACTTTATGCTCCTTTATGCACTTCATTCATGCTAACTTTATGCTCCTTTATGCACTTCATTCATGCTAACTTTATGCTCCTTTATGCACTTCATTCATGCTAACTTTATGCTCCTTTATGCACTTCATTCATGCTAACTTTATGCTCCTTTATGCACTTCATTCATGCTAACTTTATGCTCCTTTATGCACTTCATTCATGCTAACTTTATGCTCCTTTATGCACTTCATTCATGCTAACTTTATGCTCCTTTATGCACTTCATTCATGCTAACTTTATGCACTTCATTCATGCTAACTTTATGCACTTCATTCATGCTAACTTTATGGTCTTGTATGCACTTCATTCATGCTAACTTTATGCACTTCATTCATGCTAACTTTATGCACTTCATTCATGCTAACTTTATGCTCCTTTATGCACTTCATTCATGCTAACTTTATGCTCTTTTATGCACTTCATTCATGCTAACTTTATGCACTTCATTCATGCTAACTTTATGCTCCTTTATGCACTTCATTCATGCTAACTTTATGCTCCTTTATGCACTTCATTCATTCATGCTAACTTTGCCCCCCTCGTTATATCCCATTTGGTGGATGGGATATAATTCCAAATGTAGCCACTACTTTTAAGCTCCTCGGTGGTCTAGTGGTTTAGGTGCTGGAGTGCTGCACTACTGGCCTGGGTTCGAACCCTGGCTGGGGCATGACACACAATATTAATATACTTCATTCATGCTTTTCATACACTTCAGTTAAGTTAGTTTTGCCCCTTAGTTATAATTGTGCTCTTTTATACTCA
The DNA here is from genome assembly GCA_032716605.1 of Paralithodes platypus. NCBI lineage: Eukaryota > Metazoa > Arthropoda > Malacostraca > Decapoda > Lithodidae > Paralithodes > Paralithodes platypus. Next base: position 7,311,808 of record CM064528.1, read on the forward strand.
TGCTACTCACCTCATTCACACATTAATTCTATTTGCACATTCACTCGCTTATTTATATACTCAGCATAGGCTACTCATACACACACTCTTTCAGACGCTCATTCTACTCACCTTATTCACACACTCATCTTACTAGCTCCCTCACTAATTTAATTACTGGCCTTACTCATGCATTCTACTCACAAATGTACAAACTCATCCTACTAGCTCATTCACTCATTCTTCAATCACACATTTTACTCACTCATCCTCTCTCACTCTTTTGCAATAATCCACTCATCATTCAATCACGCATACTACTCACTCATCCACTCTCTCACTCTTCCACTCATTAACCACACATCCCCCTCAATCATCCACACTCTCACTCTTCCACACATCCCACTCACTCATCCAATCATCAACCACACATCCCACCCACCCATCCACTCTCTCTCACTCATCCACTCATTCCCCCGCCTTCCACTCATCCACTCCCCGCGGCACCAACACACACCTGGGTCACCGGGGCTTGATGGCACCTGATCTCACTACAGGATGGCGCTATATGGCACTGTGGTTGTTAAGCGGGAGGGACGGGGGAGGGGGGGGGGACGGGGGAGGGCTCAGTCCGGGGGCGGCTTCAGTAGGGAAAGTGCCGTCCAATCTTTTGTTCTGTATTTGTTGCTGTGGCTTAGAGTTGGCGGGTGGATATGTCAAAAATGTAATGTATTCCACTACTAGACAAGGGGGTTTGGGTGTGGGTGTGTGTGTGTGTGTGTGTGTGTGTGTGTTTTTTTTTTTTTTTTTCTTGTTTTTTTTTTAAAGCTTGATGGAAGTCTACGGAGCAAACTAAGCAACACAAACAACAATAACAAAAAAAAAATAATAATAATAATAATAATAATAAAAAATAATATAGAAATCAAATAAAACACTCACCATAATTATTCATAATAATTTCAACAGATACAACTTTGGCCTCAATGAATGATATATTATGTAAAATCTATTAGTATACTGGCTGGAGAATCACATTGGCATAATCATCAGAATGGGAGATAAAAAACCCACCAAGCCACACACCGCTAATAACACACATAAATATTTCACCTAACTCCCCCCCCCCTCCCTAAAACCTAGTCTATCCTTCGCAGGTTTTATTCTATATATTGTACTTTTATCGTCAAGACTTATGTTTATCCTGGCGAGCGATAGTGAGCCTGCAATTTGTAATAATCAGCGTTTAGTGAATATTATGATTATTACAAAATTGTAGGCTTGCTATCGCTCGCCAGGAAAAGTGTGACGGCTAAATGGCACGTTAGTTGACAAAGAAATGAGGCGAAAGGTCTTGAAATAACCAAACTAATTGAGCGAACGTCTTAAAAAATCTCAAAATTAATGGAAGGTTTGGAGAGAGAGAGAGAGAGAGAGAGAGAGATAGCTACATAGAGCTACATAGATACAAAGGAGTACAAAGGAGTACAAAGGAAATCAAGCAACAACAGTCTAGTGACCCTTCTAGGTTGCTTGTCCTCCAAAACACTGAGGATCAAGTGTCCAAACAGTGGTTTAGAGTGGGTAAGGGAACATTGGAAAGGGAACTACTGCCCTGCCACTAACGTGGCAGGACTAGGAAGTTAGTAGGGGACATATGGGTTAGTAACTGAGGGGAGGATAAAGTTATTCATTTACAAACGCAGTCAGTCGCGGGTTTGATGCGAGATATTTGTCTAGGCGGAATTTAAATGAATCAACGGTGCTGCAGTCTATAACGTCTCGGGGAAGCCCATTCCACAAGTTGACAACTCGATTGAAGAAGAAATTCTTAGATTCGTGCGAGTTAAAAGATTTACCAATAATTTTGCAACCGTTTCCCCCGCGTGTAATTAGATTGGTCGATAGTGAAGTACTTACTACAGTTCATATTGTCGATGCCTTTGATGATTTTGAACACTTGAATTAAGTCGCCTCTTAATCTGCGCTGGGTTAAAGGAAATAGATTTAATTCTCTAAGACGCTCTTCGTATGGTTTGTTCTTTAGGCTAGGTATCATTTTGGTAACTCTACGTTGAACTCGTTCTAGCTTGTTTATATCTTTTTGGTAATAAGGGCACCAGGATTGAACGCAGTATTCCAGAAGAGGGCGGACTAAGGAATTGTAAAGGGTTAGGATAACTTCTTTGGATTTATGCTCAAATGACCTGCCTATAAAGCCAATTATTTTGTTTGCCTTCTTAACAACTTCTGAACATTGTTGACTCGGTTTTAGGTTACTCGATATTGTTACTCCCAGATCAGTTTCTCTGTTTACATTCTTAAGCTGAGTGCCATTCATCGAATAGTTTGCTTTCTCATTTAGGTATCCGACATGTAGTACTTTACATTTATCCGCATTGAAACTCATTTGCCAAATTTGGGCCCAACATGACAATTTATCTAGATTGTGTTGCATATCGTCAACTTGTTCTTTTGAGAGTACGCTATTTGCAATTTTTGTATCGTCAGCAAATTTTGAGATTGTGCAGGTGAGACCCTCATCTATGTCGTTGATGTAAATTAGAAAGAGAATTGGTCCTAGTACCGATCCCTGGGGTACCCCGCTACTTACATTGGTCCATTTAGATGCCTTACCGTTTATGACTACCCTTTGCTTTCTGTCGCTGAGCCAATTTTCTATCCATTTCAACACACCGTCTTGTATTCCATGCGCTTTTAGTTTTAGCAGTAAACGTTTGTGGGGAACTTTGTCAAAGGCCTTTTGAAAATCAAGGTATATAATATCTACAGCTTTACTCTCATCGTAGAGGTTGAGGATATCGTGGAAGAAGTCTAAGAGGTTTGTTAAACAGGAACGTTTTTTACGAAAGCCGTGTTGAGTATCTTTAAGTATGTTATTTTCCTCTAAGTGATTTACGAGTCTGTCTCGTATGACCGTTTCTAGCATTTTACATACAACTGAGGTTAAGCTAATTGGACGATAGTTACTGGGTAGGGATTTACTGCCTTTTTTGAATATCGGTGTTACGTTGGCTAGCTTCCACTGATCAGGCATAGTTCCAGACTGCAAGGATTTATTGAATAGTAATGTCAGTGGTTTGGAGAGCTCATTCTTAGCTTCCTTTAGAACTCTAGGCGAGATTGTATCAGGTCTGGCGTTTTATTTACCTTGAGTTTATCTAAACAATTCAATACTTCTCTCTCTGTAACAGTGATATTGCTTAGAACATCTGAATTATCAATCTGAATCGGCGATGGTGTAGGGATATCACTGAGGTCTTCTGTTGTAAAAACTGATGCAAAGAAGGTATTGAGGGCATTACTCATTTGTACTTCGTCTTTGGTTTATTCTCCTTTTTCATCGACTAACGGTCCAACAGTTGAAGTAACTACTTTTTTCTTTCTGATATAACTATAGAATTCTTTCGGGTTTGTTTTACTTTGATTCGCAATATGTAACTCTAAGGTCTTTTTACTTTGCTTAATTAACTTTTTGGCTTTGCGTCGTAGCTCTACAAATTTCACCCGTTCTTCGTCATTTTGTGAGGATTTTAATCTATCATTAGCAAATTTTTTAGCAAGCAGGCAGTTTGAAATATCTTTATTCCACCATTTGGGCTTATTATTATGGCCTGGACGCCTTATTTTCGATGGTATGCAGTCTTGCACTGCTTTTAGGTAAGTGGTTTCGAATAACTTCCAAGATGTATTTATGTCGTTATTGTTAATTAAAAAGCTCCAGTCAGTTTCTTTAAACATAGCTCTAAGTTTATGGAAGTTTGCTTTCTTGAAATTAGGGACTTTTTCGATGCTACTATTTGGTTCGTTACTAGTAAACTTTAAAGTGAAAGTTATCGTACGATGGTCGCTGTTACTGAATTCATCACCAACATTCAAATTCTCTATCAATTCTTCTTTTGTTGCAAGTACAATGTCAAGAACGTTATTACCACGGGTCGGCATTCGAACAAATTGATAAAGCGAACTCTCTTGCAAGTTCGTATACAAGTCATGTCCGGAGTGTGAAGTAAGAGTATCGCCCCACTTGGTCACAGGTAAATTAAAGTCGCCAAAAATTACGGTATCTTGTGAGTTACTTACATCTGCAATTTGTTCGTAAATTTCTCGGTCAGTTTGCACTGATTGAGCTGGAGGTCTGTATATTAACGCAAGTATTATTTTTGTACCTTTATTATTCTTTATTAGCACAAAAGATGCGTCGACGTTCACAATTTGAGGTTTTGACAAGAGGGTAGGGTTAAGACTTTCTTTGATATAAAGTAAAACGCCACCTCCATTTCGATTTATTCGGCTTTTCTCAAACATTACATAACCGGGAAGTGAATACTCTGCTAAAAAGTCTCTATCTTCTGTATTGAGCCAAGATTCTGTTATGCCAATCACATCATAATTTTCTGTAAACACTAGCTCCTCTAAATCTGAAAATTTATTGCGTATGCTACGAGCGTTTGCATAGAAAACCTTTAAATTTGTTATTTTAGAACTCACGGAACGCTCTTTAATAATATTTTTGGTTCTTGTCGGATCTACATTTATGTTCATGGCTGTCCTCGGTCCTCGCTGTCTTCGGTCCTTATCGCTGGTGGTCCTCGGTTGCCTCTGTCGTACACAGATGTCGTACACAGACCACGGGGTCCTTACTAGGCAGTCCGGCATTATTTTATTTTATTTTTATTTTTTTCATATCACCCCAGCCCCCTCTACATAGAGGCCAAGCCTTCCCTTGAAAACGTGTATTGTGTCGCTCTCCACCACTCTCGCTGGTAGTTTATGCCACTCTGTCACCACACTGTTGGTGAATAAACAGAGAGAGAGAGAGAGAGAGAGAGAGAGAGAGAGAGAGAGAGAGAGAGAGAGAGAGAGAGAGAGAGTGAGTTTAGGTTATACAGTGTGAATTACAAGATAGAGAGCGAAATATATACAAAGGCTTCTTAGTGTTATGGCTAAGTGATACAAGATGGCGGACAATGGCTAAGGGTAACAAGATGGCGGACAATGTAAGGGGGTTGGTTTAATTATACAGCGGGCTCTAGGGGCTCAGGTGCATGTGGTGTGGTTAAGAGGGGTGTTTAGTGTGTGTGTGTGTCTGTGTGTATGAGTGTGTGAGAGAGAGAGAGAGAAGTGCTTAGTGTGTGTCTGTAGTGTGTGTGTGTCTGTAGTGTGTGTGTGTGTGTGTGTGTTGTGTGTGTGAATGAGAGAGGGAGAGATAGATAGAGAGATAAGTGTTTAGGGTGTATCTGTAGTGTATGTGTGGGGGGAGGAGTGTTTAGTGTGAGAGGGAGGTGGGGGTTATATGTGTGTGTGTGTGTGTGTGTGTGTGTGTGTGTGTGTGTGTGTGTATGGTACTGCACACCCTACGATACACATTCTATGTTAGGCGGTACCGTACTTGAAAAGTACTGATGTATATTACCCATATTTAGTCTCCACCTCCCCTCCCCCCACGCTTCTGCCCCCTCCCTGTCCTTCCTCCTTCCTTCCTCCCTCCCCGCCCCCCCACCCCCATCCCTCCACCGCCACCTGTCATGACGGATATTTAAGGCCTCTTATTAGGTATCAGTATTAGTTAGCGACCTAATGAAGCTATCTGTGAAACGTTGTCAATAAAGTGCTCTTCCTCAGATGGTGTTTTTTACACATTCTATCTTGCTGTTTACGAAGCTATCCCACACTGAATTTTCATGAGTTAGGCATATTGTTTACGAAGCTATCCCACACTTAATCTTCATGAGTTAGGCATATTGTTTACGAAGCTATCCCACACTGAATCTTCATGAGTTAGGCATATTGTTTACGAAGCTATCCCACACTGAATCTTCATGAGTTAGGCATATTGGGGTTCATTTAAGGTGAGATCATATATTATCTTTATTCTATCTTATTTTATTCTATTTAAAAAAAAATAATCCCTGGATATTCATCAAACTTAAAAAGTACAAGACCCCTTTCAAGATAAATTTGAGCATTTTGCTCGGTTGAAAAATACCCCCTCCAATATTGCAGACTCGCTATCGCTCGCCAAGTAAAATATCGACAACTGAATGACATGAAAGTCTTAAAATTGACAAAGATATGAGGCAAAAGGTCTAAAAATATAAACACTAATGGGGTGCACATGCGGAAGAAAGGAGTCAAGAAGAAATAGAGGGATCCTGTGGCGTAACATATAAAACGGCCAATCAATTATCTTAAAAATATATACATTACTTCTAGAGATTTTCCATGTTATTACCGGTGCCGTTCTTTTAATTATATTCTGGCTACTACTAGACGATTATATTCAATTGAAAAAGGGCCTCCAACAATTAACAGTCTTCGAACTATCTCACTTAATCCATTTTACTACCGCAGATCCGTCGTGAACTGCACAAAATCGTCTAAATATAGCAACAATAAAATTAAATAGACGTCGCCGGTACAGAAGGGGTTATGTATAAACAGACAAGACAGACACACACAGACAGACTCACAGAAACAATCAAGTACAGTCGCGCTAATAAGTGATGTCTCGGCACCAAGTATGTTTTGATCAATAATTGGTATCAGCAATATCCAAGCTTCATTTCTTCATATCGAGTGAAATATACAAACATGTCTCTACACTTAGCCTCCCTATTCAACATCTGACAGACATCAATACAGCACAGAGCAAGCCAAACGTAATGACAGCTGGGACATGACTTATTAGCGCGACTGTACATAAGTAATAATCCTTTCATTACAAGTAGGCCAGAAATCGTGACCTCTAACTCCTGTATCTCAAAAAGAGCCAGAGCAAATGGGCTGTTAATTTCTACTCCGATTCCCTGGCTGACTCTGCTCAAAGGGTAGAGATATTAACTCGCTTACTCTACTCGTTTATTTAGTTATGGAGGTTATTGGTCAACATTTCTGCCCTACCTATATTGAATTGACTATAGTGGGGCATGTACAGTTTAATGGCCCAAGGAATATAGCCACAACAATTGACCACTTGCAAGTTTCAGGCTATAGGAAGTTGGAGCTATAGATATTGATGTAAAATAGGTGTACACTAATAAATTAATAATGTAGGTGTTTGATGGATAACAAGTATGATACATTTGGTGTTATGTATTTATATATGTAGTATGACCGTATTTTAACTGATAAATCTGCTAAATATTGATGGTCACAGCTCCAATTTCCTTATAGACCAAAACTCGCAAGTAGTCAATTTGTGCTATATCGTCCAATAATATGAACAAAAAGCCAGTTCAATGGAGTGACTGACCAAGTCTCGGCGATATTTATGCATTCATTTTCGAGATATCGTGCGAATAAATATATATACACCCAGACAGGTGACGCAGTGGTGCAGTGGTGCAATCTAGTGTTAACCAACACTTTATGGGATTTCATCGGGAGCCAAAAGAAGGGATTGGCCAAATCTCGTCGAAATACATGTATTCATTCTCGAGAGATTTTGCTAACATAGTCATATAAACAGACACACATACTGTATACACAGGGAAGGAAGTCATATATTGAACTACAAATCTCTGGTGTTACCCTGGATCACTCATAGGCCTTCGGTGTTCGCTGCAGGTACAAAAAACATAAATTCGCTCTGTCATTACGTTTTGTTTGCTGTATGCTGTATTAATGTCTGTTAGATTTTGAATAGGGTGTGTAAAGATAGGAACCGGTTTGTATATCTCACTCGAAACGATGAATGTATGCTTAGATAGAGCTGCTACCAATTATTGATCGAAATATACTTGGTGCCGCGAAATCACTTATTTGGCCGACTGTACACACAAAATATAAATTCGCTCTGTCATTAGCCGCATCAAACGTAATACGCAGTATTGTGTTGCTAGCCAGTCACCCATCAGGCCAAAAGCCATAAATATTTAGCGGACATTAAGGCATAATAGTTGCGCTGAGCAATGCTCCACAGCCGTCAGCATTATGTGGAAAGTGACAATACTCATGCATTTTGATGAAGGTATAATCGGCTGGATGATTTGTGACGTCCGTGCTCTTTGCTTTATTTGTGGACTGAATATAACGCTGGCCTTTTAATATACCGGTACTGTTTTATATTTTCCGCAAGCAGCATATATGCAATGACCCCCGATTATTGCGTATTATATAAGTTAGAGCCTACCAGTCATCGGGGGGATTTATTTGAGCAGTAACACATAATTCATAGTATATATGTATATACACTGTAAATCAAGGGTATACATTCTATTCAAAGGGTGTATACAAATCATTGGGTATGCTGGTAATGATGGTGGCTATTGTTGTGGAGCTCTCTGGTTGTTGTTGTTGTGGTGCCAGTGTTGTTGTTGTTGTTGTTGTTGTTGTTGTTGTGATGCCAATATTGTTGTTGTTGTTGTGATGCCAATATTGTTGTTGTTGTTGTTGTGATGCCAATATTGTTGTTGTTGTTGTGGTGCCAATGTTGATGGTGTTGTGGTGCCAGTGTTGTTTTTGTTGTGATGCCAGTGTTGTTGTTGTGGCACCAGTATTGTTATTGTTGTTGTTGTTTTTGTGATGCAAGTGTTGTTGTGGCGCCAGTATTGTTGTTGTTGTTGTTGTTATGCCAGTGTTGCTGTCATGACAGATATATACAGTATATATATATATATATATATATATATATATATATATATATATATATATATATACTGTATATATATATATATATATATATATATATATATATATATATATATATATATATATACAGAGAGAGTGTGAGTGAGAATGAGAGTGAGAGAGCTTGTGGCAAGGTGAGAGGTAGTACAGTACAGAGAGAAGGGGAAGTTTAAAAGTAAACAAAAACTCCACCAATAAAACAAACAAACTCACACGAATAAAGATAAAAACAGAAAGTGAGCCAGGGAGTGATAAAAGAGTGAGTGAGAGAGAGAGAGAGAGAGAGAGTGACGATCGGAAAAAAGAGAGAGAGCGCAAAAAAGAAAGCGGGAGAGGAAAAATAAAGACAGAAATAGAGAAAGGGAGAGAGGGAGAGAGGGAGGGGGGGGGGAGAAAGAGAGGGAAGGGGGGGGGGGGGAGAAAGAGAGGGGAATCGCAGCCTTCTCCCACTTTACTTGGAAACTGAAATAGTGCCCCAGGTCTTTTCGCCGCGAGTCTTTTCCTCTCATGTGTTTTCGCCCACAAGTACCATTGCTCACACCCGAGTTGCTATTGAAGTTGGCACAGGATTAGCAAAGTTAATTTAGTTAATGTTAAGCGAGATTAGACTAGGTTACCATAAAGTCAAAACAAATTTGGCTAGGATAAGGCGTTTATGTTAGCCCAAGTTAAGTTAATTAAGTTAATGTTCAGTCAGACAAGGATATGTTAGATAAAGCCAGATACAAATATATTATGATAGGGTAAATATGTTAAGTCAAGGTTAGTTTAGTGAAGGTTAAGCCAGATAAGGTCATGATAGTATCTAGTAAAGCTAGTTTATGTTATATTAGCCTAAGTAAAAAGCAGCTTAAGTTTCAATTCAATTTCAACTCTATTTCAGATGTGTTATTGCCATGAAGGACAGTTGGTACAGTCGCTGTCAATAATGCTGGTACACTTTGAAGCCTCGACAAAATTAAAGGAGCCTCCGAAATAAAAAAATAGCCGGTAAAGATTTAATAAGAAGTTTCAATGCAAAACATGACATTTATTTAACCGGTATGTATCAGAATTTTGGACCTCGACTGTACAACTCAAATACTTTTGTTCTTTGACAAAGACAACTGCTACCCTATAGTTTACTTTGTTATATATACTTAAGAACGATGCTAAAATAATACAAATATTAATAATATTAGCTAAACGTGGGCGAAGTGACTCTGGATGTAGACGAACCGACACTGAACGAAATGACCTCGAAAAAGAACGTAACCCTGAAATACTCGAATCCTTTCCCCAACTGTCAACAAACAATTCAGGACAAAAATGGGAGATCGCGGTAATCACACTGCAGACTTGTTTTGGAGGTACACCCAGTTAGTTTTATTCGAGTTAGATCGTCCTCAACAAATTCCAGAGTTATTTTCCGGTTAAATACTACAAAGCAAATTCTGGATCCCTTCATAATACTTTCTCACAGCGTTAATTTCTGATTTAATTCCACAAAGCAAATTCTGGATCACCTTCATAATTGTTTGACTCGCTTGTTATCTGATTAAATTCTACGGAATAAATTATCGTTCCCAGCAGATTGATGTGTATATTTAATTGAACTATTTATTACATATGTGAGCTACAGATAATTTTTACTTAAAATGTTTTGAATAATTATCCCTTCAGTATGTGACGCATTTTCCACCACATTCTGGCAATCATTAGACGATTTTATGCACCATAGAAAGTACGTCTCGAAATCTAAAGGGTAAAATCTATCGCAATTAACACCATGAATCACACACATCCTCTCTAAGCTTAAGACAATCGTCTAATCACAACCAGAATATATGAACGAATGTGCCATGGTATTCTGAAAGGGATAATCATAATTCCGAGTGGAAAACTAAATCCCTATATTGAAAACATGTGTATGATAAAGACACGACAGTTTCAACCCATCTAGAACCCACACCTTGAAAGGGGAATATATATATATATATACAGTATATCTATATATAATATATATATATATATATATATATATATATATATATATATATATATATATATATATAGAGAGAGAGATATATATATATATATATATATATATATATATATATATATTAGAGAGAGGGGACTATTCTTTATTTTAAGAATCAAAGGGGTACAACTTATCAAAATCATCCCTTTGACTCCCACAAATCCTTTCTAAACTTAATAATATCGTCTAATGGTAGCCAGGAAGAAGTGGAGAATCGAGAAATCCTATATTATGATTTTTGTCAGATAATATCACCTACATTCTCTGTATCTAAACAACGTACTGCAATAAGGTGACACCATATACTGTATATGTATGTTAATTAATGGACAGGTGGAAATTGGGGCATGAACATAATCTCTCTCTCTCTCATACAACCCTACACACGGAGAAACACACACACATACCCTTCACGCAAACACAACCACACACACACACACACACATTAAAGCACAAACACTCACGCAATCTTCCACACATATAACCATACACCCACACAACCCGACACACACACACACACAACCCGACACACACACACACACACACACACACATACACACACATTCATCACAGCCAAATAAAGGAGAGCATCATCATTTTCCGCCATCCATGCATATTTTAGACCCCAAAAAACGGAATTTTCGGTTCACTTCATTATGGGCAAAAAACACATTAAACTCACATATGCATATATTACATGTTAATAATACATATAAATATAGGGTGATGCCTTCCAACTCGGTACCCAACCCTTTCTCCATCCCCCAAACAAGGTAAAGTTGCGGCCATAAATTTTTATACATAGATTTTCGAAGCTGTTTCGTGTTGAACTGGAACTCATTATTAATTCTTCACCTGATAGTTGTGCTTCGGAAGTCCCATTAAATGTTTCGAGGCTTCAGAATGTATCGGAATTAATGACCGTGACTGTGCCCTTATATAAACAATTCCATTATTTGATAGCTACTTAATTAAATGATTTCATGTCACTAAACATGAAATTATTACAACCGCTATTCCCTCATTCCTTATATTTATTATTATTTATAGAACGCCAACATATTATAGTCAGTCAGTCAGTCAGTAACCAGCCCTCACTCCCACAAGAGGTAGGGAGGATCAACAAGAGACACGAGCAAGGAAAATGAGATGACGAGAAGAACACATAACAGTTCGCCCACAACAAGTAAGCACACAAGCATTCAGAAGCACCAATCACTCATCAGACCCGAAATCAATGGCTTCACCTCAGATGTCATATTAAAATATCTACGCAATTACATTCCTTTATGTCACTAAGCTACCTATTATAAATATCATATTAACCCTCGTTCCCATTCTATTATTCCTAAAAGCAGCAATTGGCACCGAGGAGCGCGACGCCCTTCCAAGACGCCAGTGTTAGTACCATCACTGTCACCATTAATATACAGTATATCAACATAACCACCAACAGCAACTACTATCCTCACCAATACCACCACACTCACCACCACCACCACTATATCACCAACCATTTAACCCCTTTAGTACCGGTGACGTTATTTTCATTACATCTCGGTAACTATTAGACGATATTCTTCAGCTTTGGAAGGATCTGTGGTAGCTAAAAGGATTAATTCAGATATTTGTGTAGACTTTTAATGGCTAGAGGTCCTTCCTAAGCTTAATAAAGTCATCTATTAGTTGGTAGAATATAATGAATAGGGCGTCACCAGTACTTAAGGGGAGGTTTTTAGTTTGTTTCCTACTCCTCCAGCAATCCAAAAATGTCACCCCCTTGACCCCCTTTCAAGATAAATTTGTAAATTTTTCGGTAGAAAAATGTCCCGGCCAAAGGCCGGTTCCTCTTAAATTACAGGCTCGCTATTGCTCGCCAGGATAAGATCGACACCTGAATGGCACGAAAGGTGTTAATATGGGGTGAAAGTTCTTAAAATCGCTAAACTAATGGGGCAAACGTTTTATAATATCAAAAGCAATGGGGCTAAACATGAGGGAGAAAGGGGTCAAGAAAAAAATCCCTCAAGTGGATATCTCCCCTTAATGAGTAATACCAAAATTATCACTAAAAAAAACACCACTACAATCGCCATAACAATCATCACTAAAGTTATCACCATCACCAATCACAGTTATCAGTTATCATCAATCACCATCACTACCACTGTCACCATCACTGCTATCACCATTATTATTACCACCATCACTATCACTATCACCACCATCACTATCACCACCATTCACTGCCACTGTCACCACCACTACTATCACCATCAATATTACCAGTAATACTATCACCACCATCACTATCACCACCATCACTATCACTCTCTTGAAAAGTAGTTTAATTACTTTGATGTGATACAGCCTAGAATGGTATATACTTGTATTCATTTTATTGCATTCAAGTTTATTTTCAGCATTTGTACAACTGCAGTTTTATATGATTTTTAATACTTTTAATGCTATTTCTTGCTGTTCTTTTACACAAATCTTTTCATAATTTCTATGCTACAATTATAAAACTGTGCACTTTATATACCACGATACGTTATTAAGAGATTTCCAAAGTGATGTAACCTACATAAATGTCAAATATGGCTTTAACCCGTTCAGCACCAGGGACGTCCTTTTCATCATATTCTGGCAACTATTAGACGATTTTATTCAGCTCAGGAAGGACCTCTTGTAATAAAAAGGCTTCAAACTATCTCAACGAACCCTATTAACTACCCCCAGATCTTTCTTAAGCTGCATAATACCGTCTAAATATAGCTAGAATATAATATAACACACGTCGCTGGTACTCAATGGGTTAATTTAATTATACTATGGTGTCTATCGCAGAGTAGTGTATTTCAACATGCTTATGGGGGCAGTACTCGCTTTTTCTGGACCCCCTTCTCCCTCATGTTTAGCATATTAGTTTTGAGGTTTTAAGACGTTCGTTCCGTTAGTTTGGTGATTTTGAAACTTTTCGCCTCATTTTGTTGTCAATATTAAAACATTTATGAGTCGATTTTTTCCTGGCGAGCGAAAGCGAGCCTCTATTTTCAGAAGGAATCGGCTTTCGGCTGGGACATTTTTCTACCGAAAAATGTACAAAATTTATCTTGAAAGAGGATCTAGGGGGTGTTTTTCTAAGCTTGATGGAGGTCTAGCGAGGACACTCACAAATATATTAATAAATAAATATATAGACCAAAAACCAAGCACTACCCCCTGAAGCCTCTTACCCACACTGTGTCAATGTATATTCCGGTAAATGTTATTTGTGTATAAACAATACATTAAATAAAACTGATTAACTGTCACCACTACTTCAATCACCACCACTACCACCATCATTACCACTATCATCACTGGTATAATGCAACATACCTACCTATAGTTACCAGTATCCCCACCAACACCAATACTATCACCACTACTAACACCACCACCACTATCACCACCACCACTATCACCTCTACTGCAAAGCAAAGTGGTGTTTGTGGTAGTGGTGGTGGTAGTAGCTTTACTATAGCCACCACCACCACTACTATAACTGACCACCAATAACACTATCACCACCACCCACCATCTTCCAAGACAGCTTCATCAGGTCCCCCCTAACTTGGAATCACACTTCCCTGATGGGAACTTCACTTTTACTGTCCATCTCTTCCGCTTCTCTCTCTCTTACCACTCACTCTCTCTCTCTCTCTCTCTCTCTCCCTCCTATTTAACATTATCTCTCACTCTCTCACACACACACTCACTTTCTTTCACTTTCACTTACTCTCTCCTGCATTACTACGTATGCATTTATCCAATAATATCTCTCTCTCTCTCTCTCTCTCTCTCTCACCCCCGTGTATCATTCTACATGTTTATCCATCTAGCACTCCATGTATACAGTAGCTCTATCTGCGTCTCTTAATCAAGTGGGGTCCTTGAAGTGAACCATCTGACATTTGAGAAGCTAACTCATTAACATCTCCCTCTCCGTCCCTCCCCCCCCCCTCTCTCTCTCTCTCTCTCTCTCTCTCTCTCTCTCTCTCTCTCTCTCTCTCTCTCTCTCTCTCTCTCTCCCACATATAACAAAAACTGGGACTACAGCCAATGGAAGAAATATATACATTATCATTTCAAGCCCCATTGACCTCTCACACAACGATAGGTGGCGAGGCAATAATTTAAAGAGACACATTAAGAGATATATTACGGCCAGGCGATGGTTGGGAAGTTATATGAGGTATCTAAGTGTTGATAGTAAGGGGAGACTGGCCGTTTGTTTGGTCTATTAATTCATTTATTTATATATTTTATTTAGTTTCCTCCCTAGACCTCCATCAAGCTTAGAAAAACACCCCCTAGACCCCCCTTCAAGATAAATT
This sequence comes from Paralithodes platypus, assembly GCA_032716605.1. Lineage (NCBI taxonomy): Eukaryota > Metazoa > Arthropoda > Malacostraca > Decapoda > Lithodidae > Paralithodes > Paralithodes platypus. The sequence continues at coordinate 7,326,841 of CM064528.1, forward strand.
TGTAAATTTTTCGGTAGAAAAATTTCCCCGGCCGCAGGTCGGTTCCGCTTAAAATTGCAGGCTCGCTTTCGCTCGCCAGAAAATAATCAACACCTAAATGGCACGAAAGGTCTTAAAATTGACAACGAAATGGGCGAAAGGTTTTAAAATCGCCAAACTAATGGGCCGAACGTCTTATAATCTCAAAACTAGTGGGGCTAAACATTAGGGAGAAGGGGGTCCAGAAAAACGGTCTGCCTCCCCTTAACAGATATATTACGGCCAGGCGATGGTTGGGAAGTTATATGAGGTATCTAGTGTTGATAGTAACGTAATGTCTATACAGAAAGGTGAAATGATATGTAACCGATCATATGAGACGATTAAAGGGACATTATAGGGAAAGACAACAGTTATTAATGCTCTGATTTAATATATGTAGGCGAACAATTGACTATTCTAAACTTGTGACATCAGGTAACACTCATAGGAACGGATGAGTGAAGTAAATGCGTATTTAGCCTATGATCTGAGACAAGATAATACAAAATCGCTACTAGAATCCAGTCATTATAGGCGATACTAATTAAACTTTAAGAAAATTATTACATTTTACATCAATGTGCTCAATAAATACCATACATGTCTACTAAACTTCCCTCTACACTTTGAGACCTCTCTTTCCCCCTTATAGCTCATCTATCACCCCCATACCTTAAAAAAAAAAAAAAAAAAAAAAAAAAAAAAAAAAAAAAAAAAAAGCAACAACAGAAGATTTAACACTGTACCAAGTAAAATAAAAGTTACTCAACACATTGATGTAAGAATATATTTTAATGTACTCACCAGCCCATTAAGTGCCTCCAGAAGAATGACGTCCCTTACACTATGTCCTTGTTAACATTAGAGGATTGGTTCTCATCTTGGGTATAGGAAGCCGTTGTAAAGGCTTATCCCTCAATACTTTCATCTGATTATATTTTCTGTATGTACGGTAGCTTCTTCGGTTCAATTCCGGCTTGTATTATGTTTACCACTAAGCAATTTGGTTCAGCTTTCGTAAGACGCTTCAAAGTCAAGGGGTTTAACAGTACCTCCAATAACTCTTTCAGTACAATAAAGCCTTATGTATTTACACTTGTGGAATGCACTAGACTAATTTATTCAGTTTAACAATATATATAGGATATAACGTAACCCCGTATTTCTGTTTCAGTAGTTATTCCTTCCTATATTGTATTTTGGCATTCACTGTTTTATAAAGCTTAGGAAAGGTTTATCATTTGTTGTATTTTGGCAGTCACTGATTTATCAAACTTAGGAGAGGTTTCTCATTTATTGTATTTTGGCAATCGCTGTTTTATAAAGCTTAGGAAGGGTTTATCAATCGTTGTCTTATGGCAGACACTATTTAGCATTTCATGTTTTTTTAGCAGTCATTGCTTCATAAAGCTTAGGAGAGGTTTATCATTTATTTTAATTTGGCAGACACTGATTTATAAAGCTTAGGAAATGTTTCTTATAGTCGAAAGGGCCAAGCGCCTCCATGCAACCTCTTAACAGTCTCATGCAAGTCAAAGTCTGGCATACGAATAATCTGATGTAGATTTTCATGTTCTTTTATGTTACTTTGCACTTATTAAAATATTCGTTATTAACATTGCATATATTACACATTATAACACAGTATTGCCGGTACTCGTAGTGTTAGTAATCTAGTTTTGTTCTTGGTTAAAAGTTGCTAAATTGCTTATGCAAATGTCCATGTTCATAATAGTCACTTGGCATATATTACTGGTACTTGTTAAAATTTTAAATTTAACACTGCTTTACTACAATTGTGTTTTCGAGCATTGCTGGAAGGATTATCTAGTTAGTATTTTTGTTTAAGAGTCGCTAAATTGCTTATGTTAATATAGGCTACATGTTCCTGCAAGCCACTTAACATATGCTACTTTGTCTTTATTAAAATATTCGTGATTAACACTGCTATAGCTCACACATTATTTTTCGAGCAATACAGGTAGTACTTTCGAATGTTGTTTTTGCTTGAGAGTTGCTATATTGCTTATGTAAATGCCCACGTGTTCTTGTTAAGCACTTAACATATACTATAGTGCCTTGTCCTTATTCAAATTTCGGTATCAACAATTCAATTTCACAATCAATTTTTTTCTTTCTAGAATATATGTTTTTCAGCATGGTTTCGTGGTTGATACTTGCTAAATTGCTAATGTAATTAACCATGTTTATGCAAACCACTTAACACATATCAATCTGCCGTTGTTAAAATTTCGGTGTTAACATTGGTTTGTCACAGTTTATTTCTCACCTTAAGCACTTTTCTGTTTCATTTCAGAGTTTTCATTTTGATTCCGAATTAGTTTATCGTTTGAGAGTTCATAAATTTCTGTCACAGTTTATTTCTCAACTTAAGCACTTTTCTGTTTTATTTCAGAGTTTTTATTTTATCGTTTGAGATTTCCTAAATGTATTATATATATTTCCATGTTCATGTTAACCACTCGTCGTCACGTGTTACATTGTTCGCGTTAAAATTTCGTGATATAACATTGCTGAATCACAGGTTATTTTCGAGCGTAACTACTTTCAAATGCTATCCAAGGCTGTTTTAGTTTTTGAGAGTTGCTAAATATCAAGGTTAGCATTTTGGTATTCACGTACCTAAATCACTCAAATGCTTCGGCAGTTTTAGTTGTTCAGTAGCGTCCTTTTCGATTTCATTCAAGCTATATTAATTAGTTTCCTGATGGTTACCAGGGACTTGAATAATTGAGATACCAATATGACGAAGAGCTGACTGATCATGCAGGGAGTATTTCCTTGTTTATTGCTTTGTTTTCTTACAGGTTGCTGATACCTTTTCATGCCAGGATTCTGATTCGCCGACGTATCACTTAAAACCACCACAATCTGAAAATGAAAAAGAAGAAAACTATTAGCCACGATATAAAATGTATGCAGGCAGAAAAGGTTATTTATTATCACTACTTGCAACAGAAACAACAAAAACAAGAACAACAAGTATAATACTAATAATAATAATAATAATAATAATAATAATAATAATAATAATAATAATAATAATAATAATAAATATAAAAACAGGTACACCGCAGTAATAAGTACAGCACATGACCACGATTGATATCCATTTATCGAATACCGGATATTTAAATTTCCGGTTATAATTTTTCAGGGATTACATATAGGTATAGGTATATATATATAAATAAATATATATATATATATATATATATATATATATATATATATATATATATATATATACAGTATAAATCTTTGAGTTGTTAGTATTAAAGTATTACACAACAAGCTTTCACATTTGGTGTTATTAATGTTTTACTTCAAAGACAAAAAATGAACAGGAAATTAACTAATACAAGCGGATCCAGGTCCTTGCCCGGGTACCTAAAGGAGCCAGAATCCAAGTGGCGGAGGCCCTTACAACCATCATAAAGCAGGCCCTACAGCTCAAGACACCCCTCGCATGGGCACGGCTCCTGGGTTTCTCCTATGGGGCCCTCCGAAAACCACCCAGAACCAACATACAAGACCATCTTCAGGTTTCACTAGCCACCAGAGTGAAACGTCAAGTAGCACAGTATATGGATGGAAACAAACTGGTGGAACGCCCCGAACAGCAACCAAACAGAGCCCAGAAGCACCAGGAGAAGGAAGAGGAAGAGGCTGAACAGCTACGTAAGAGGGTCGCTGCGAAGCTGGCGGATAGTGACATCAAAGGGGCCGTCAGACTGTTGTCCTCTTCAGAAGGTTTTGCTGGTCAAGGCACCGAAGTTGTTGAAGCCCTACAAGAAAAGCACCCACCTACACCTAGGGACCTAAACCTCCCCACTGCCCCAAATGACCAGATGCGCCAACCTTTAGTTGTCACGAAGGAGCAGGTGGTCGCCGCAGTGACTTCATTCCCAGCAGGCTCAGCCGCGGGCCCAGATGGTATCCGACCCGCCCACCTCAAAGGCCTCTTGGGTCAGGGATCAGGAGCTGCTGGGGAGGCACTCTTGGAAACCCTCACCAAATTCATCAACATGGTTTTAAGAGGGGAAGTACCCGACTGTGCCACACCCCTATTTTTGGGGCATCACTCTGTGCACTGGCAAAAAAGATGGCGGTGTGCGCCCAATAGCAGTAGGGAACACCTTCCGCCGCCTTGCCACAAAGGTGGGTTTGAAACCACTCTCGAATGGCCTAGGTCAACACTTAAGACCAGTTCAACTAGGTTTCGGAACTCCAGGGGGGTGTGAAGCTGCTGTACACGCAACCCGCACCTACCTCAGCCAAGCCCAAGAAAAACGAGTGCTTCTAAAGATTGACATGCGGAACGCATTCAACAGCATTCACAGGGATGTCTTCCTCCGTGCAGCTCAAGAACACATCCCCACTCTGTACCCCCTACTTTGGCAGGCTTATTCCAAACCTTCAATCCTGATTTTTGGCGAGACGGTAATCCCATCAGAGACCGGGTTACAGCAGGGAGATCCAGGTGGTCCTGCTCTTTTCTCAATAGGGGTGGATGCAGCAGCTAACAAAGTAAGGTCAGAGCTGAATGTATGGTACCTGGACGATGCAACCTTGGGTGGGTCAGTAGAGAACGTTCTAACCGACCTAAATAACATCATAACTGACCTCGGCCAGGCCGGGCTAGTGATAAATGACACCAAATGTGAACTTGTTCTCCTCAACCACACACGTGAACAAGGAGAAGAGACTCAGGCCCTGTTCCGAAACATATTGCCAGATGTAAGGATCCTTCAGGAGCACCAGCAAACCCTATTAGGTTCCCCACTAACTCTGGCAGCAATCCCACCAGCACTTCAAGTTAAAAAGGAGGAGCTTCAACGTCTCGTGAGTCGCCTGATACACATCGATGCCCATTCAGCTCTGGCCCTGCTCAAGAACTGTTTCTCCATCCCAAAACTCCAATACCTCCTGCGCACATCGATGACTTACACGAACAATGGCGGCCTCCAAGAATTAGACAGCATAATCCGAGAAGCAGTGACCAGCATCACCAACGTGGAATTTAAAGAACGGGCCTGGACACAAGCCACCCTTCCTGTCCGACTCGGGGGCTTGGGCATACGGAGAGCCTCGGATATTGCCTCCCCAGCCTTTATCTCTTCCCTCATCGCGACCAACGACCTCGTATTGTCCATCCTTTATTCTAAACCCGGAATGACACTTAATGGGGACGTAACAGCAGCGATTAACACCTGGAAGGGAAGTACAGGAGTAGAGGAGGAGCCTCAGGGTACCTCCAGGAGCAAGCAGAAAGCGTGGGATACCATCTCGGCGAAGAAAACTCAAGAAAATCTCCTAACCAATGCAGACCAGGTTGCAAAAGCACGCCTCCAGGCAGCCGCCCGTTCGGAGAGTGGCTTGTGGTTACACGCCATCCCCATCCCACCTCTTGGAACTCACTTGGATGCTGAAGCGCTCCGGGTCGCCATCGCGCTCAGAGTGGGTGCGGCAGTTTGTCACCCACACACTTGCAAGTGTGATGGGAGGATGGATGCTCAAGGTCACCATGCCTTGTCATGTAATTACAACGCAGGCCGCCTGCCAAGACACTCTGCACTAAATTATGTCATAAAACGGGCCCTGCAGAGTGCTAACTGTGCATCAATCCTCGAACCACATGGACTTCACAGAGAAGACGGCAAACGGCCAGATGGGATGACCACTTTCTCTTACAAGAATGGCCGGTGCCTCGTGTGGGATGCCACATGTGTTGACACTTTCTCCACAACCAACGCCGCCAGAAACGCCGACGAAGCAGGTGAAGCCGCCCGGATAGCAGAAAATAAAAAGCGAGAAAAATATCAAGCCATCGCCAGAATTCATCAGTTCGAGCCGCTGGCATTCGAAACTTCAGGAGTCTTCGGCCCCACCACCCTTAAGATGGTGAATGAAATAGGCCGTAAAATCAGAGAAGTTTCAGGAGAACCCCGGGAAACCCTCTGGCTCAAGCAAAGACTAGGGATGGCTATCCTCCGGGGCAATGCCACCAGCGTCATGAGCTCAGTTCGACAGGACTAGGTCATGCCACTGCGTGAGGCCCCGGCAGGAGTGGTGTATCCGTAGTCTTTCCACAGTAGGGTAAAACAAAACATAAACCTTATTTGTATGTAACATGTGTGATGCACATTAATAAAAGGGGATGTGTCGGATGGTTGAAAGCCACAGTTGCTCGCGCGTTTGGGGCTAGCAACACGTATTATGAAAAACATGCATCCTCCTTCATTCACTGTCCCCCCCCCCTTCACTCACTCAACCCCACAATTTGCCGGAGGATAACAGGTTTTTCACAATACGTAGACGGAGGTCTTTTTAAAAAAAAAAACTAAGTGTTCAACATTATAATTATGAGAGCGAGTGATAAATAGAATAATCATGTTATATGTCCTCATTTGTTTTTAAGCTTTTATAAATCCTGTAAAAGAAATACTTACACAGGATGATATCCCTATTCATTTAAAAATATTTGTACCGAGAAAAATAGTTCAATGTAATACCTCCTTTCATCAGAAAATACCACTCTGGTGAGATAACTAATAAGCTTAAGAGAGAGAGAGAGGGCGGGGGGGGGGGGGGGAAGGATTATCTTGGAGTGATTTCCTCGGAGTGATTTCCTCATGTATTTATTATTAATTTAGTTTCCTCCCTAGACCTCCATCAAGCTTTAGCCGGTATAACACGAGAGCTTTTATAGTCAACATTCGATGATCAACATGTTGCTGGCAACATTTCTGAAATATTTTGCACTGGTATCGGAAACTAGACGTACGGTAGATGAAATTAGGCACAAGAAATATTTTATATGTTGACCTCTTTAGCTGCCAGACCAGTGTTGAGTATACATGTTGAGGGAAAAAGCGCTCATGTGATACCGGCTTTAGAAAAAACATCCCCAACTATGTTAATGCTATTGTAATGCAATCAGTAAAGTTTTAGCCATTCTCGAAAACTATTTATGTTAACCCATAGAGAGTCCCACGGGTATATACATTTCCACTCCGAACGACTATAGAGATCCTATAGTTAGTTACTATACTCTATTTTTTTCCAGCTGATCGTAAATTGAATCTCTTATTAGCTGATTTCTCGATATTTAATGGAAATATGTGAAACTACTATGGCTGTGTGTCGTATTAATGCCAAGTTTTCATAATTAACAGCATATTTCGCTACAAAATGTACCTTATAGCTGAGTAACAACGATAGAAACATGACAATTTAGGCTCAGCTGGAAAAAAATAGACTATATAGGATCTCTAAACGACCCTACATGAAGAACAATAAAAAACCCGCCTACCAACCCATATTTCCAAATCCCCCGCCATATTTATGTCACCCGCCAGCAAAAATACACACACCCGAGAAATTTTGAGTGTGACAGTTACATTATCAATCAAGAGGCCAGACAGACAGACAGACAGATGGACAGTATAACAGGCTGGGATTGTGCTAGTGGCGGCCCTGCAGTAGACAGACACTGGACAACGGGGGACATTTTGTACTTCTGTCCTTTAACCCTTTCAGTACGGATGGACTTAGCTGGTACTTTATTCATTTTTCGGCAATTTTCGATGAGCAAGTTTTTATTGTACTATTTTGAGGCTCTTTGGAATCGGAAACTAGTCCATAGCTAGATTATGTTAGGTAGTTTATGTTTTATGAAACTTAAATCTAGAAGCTATCAGACTACATTAGCCAGTAGAAATTGACGGAATAATCGCTCGTTTGACACTTTGGCAATCTGAAATATGCCACAGATAAGGCTGATATTGTTCTCACTGGGATATGATAATGATGATTACGACATTCTATTAAGGGGGGATAGTTCACTTTTTGGCAGTTTTTTGCATGTATTCATTATTTTTCTAGTTTCCTCCCTAGACCTCCATCAAATTTAAAAGAAACATCCATTAGATCCCCCTTCTAGATTAACTTGTACATTTTTCGGTAGAAAAATTTCCCGGCCAAAGGCCGATTCTTCCAACATTACAGGCTCACTATCGTTCGCCAGGGAAAAAATGTACACCTAAATAGCACGAAAGGTCTAAATATTGACAAAGAAATGGGGCAAAAGGTCTTAAAATCAACTAACTAATGGGGCAAACATCTTAACATCTGAAAACTAATGGGGCTAAACACGAGGGAGAAAGTGGTCCAGAAAACTGGCCCAACCCCCCTTAAGGGACTGTCACACTGGCGTCCCGACCCTTCCAGACTTGAAAACGATCAAGGGTTTCGCTCAGTCTGGTGCATTGTCCTGCAAGGTCAGGGTAAGGTCAACAGAGTCGTGGAAAGGACGACGTGGATACCCCTGTCATTTTTAAACATGTCCAAAAAAGTCGGAACATTCGGCCCTGGGTGACTGTCATCACTAGGCAGCCGTACGGTGTGGGTGGGCCGCAATAAAGCCGGCAGGATGTCCAGGTGGACAGAGGGAGGACGGGGGAGGGGGTCATGCCGGAGGCGTGCAAATGCAGGTTTCCCGTCCATCTACTGTTCATCAAACATCCTTGTGCAGCCTTTGTACTATCCATAAGACAAGGACAAAACAGCGACAGGACAAGGACAGAAACAGATTACATCTCGGAAACATCAAATTGGGCAGTTTATCCCATCTTTCGCTAGACTTGCCAGTGTCATGCAGGGGCAAGATCAAGGTAACATCGGGTGCATGGGCACCAAACACCATGGTCGCTGCATAATCTCCCACATTTTGGTCCTGACCCAAAAATCTGTGAAGTCGACCAAGGACAAAATCGTGTGTATGAACGAGGCTTTACTTGAATGTCATATATTACCCATGATAATGATGTATATTAACTGTATAACTGATGGAATACGCAAGCCCAGCCTGGGCTTCTAACCTAGCTGAAACACATCATAAGACCTTACAGACTATTCAAAACAAAGCCCTGAAGATCATTACAGGCTGCACAGCTACTGCACCCACAGATCACCTACATCAAGAAACCAAAATCCTCAAAGTCAAAGACCATCTGGACATGAGAGGCACTCAATTCCTGGCAGCAGCCTCCACGAACCAAGACCACCCACTAAACTACATGGCAACACACCCACAGACACCAAGAAATATCAAAACAACACCCAGCACACACGGGTATCACACACAATTATTGTCCTCTCTCCCTCCCTGCCCACCCCGAACCAACTTCCAGAAGCACATCCATACTCATATCTCTCACCGATCCATCCACTCACTCACAGACAACACGCAGCTGCATGCACGACCTCCCGAAATCCATCCTTCCGAATCCTCCCTTCCTCGCGAGGACAGAGTCCACCTGGCCAGGCTGAGATGCGGACACCATCCAGCTCTCCTGAGCTATCAGAAGAGACTGGATGACTCCGTTGTCGACACCTGCCCGGGATGTAACACAGCACCCCATACCATTAAACACATCATAGAAGACTGCATTTCACACAACCACTTACGCCAACAACACAATCTACACTCAATGAGAGCTCTGTGGGAAAGCCCGATCGTGGCCATGGCCTTTCTCAGGGACTCGGGGCTGTTCGGCCAGGCAGCTTAGGGAACAACAACAACAACAACAACTGTATAATATTGTGGCTACAAATTAACATAACTTGGCCAGCTTTAATGCTACTACTTTATCTCCAAAATGGCTTTATTATACCAACCATACTGCCACTATTGTCCTCCGAAACTGGCACCGATATATCACCTTTAAAGCCACTATTGTACCTCCAAAATGGCCTCATGAAACAGTGCCCTATCGCGGTATGCTAAAATAATTATCTGGGGCGGGGCGGGCGGTCATATATTTCGCGATTGGGGCTCATATATTTGGCGTTTGTCCCGCACATCAACGTCACGGCGAGCACCGAGTTACATTATGGGGGGATAGGTCGTTTTTCTTGATCCTCTTCTCCCTCGTGTTAAGCCCCATTAGTTTTGAGATTTTAAGACGTTCGACCCATTAGTTTGACGATTTTCACCCCATATCATTGTCAATTTTAAGACCTTTCGTGCCATTTAGCTGTCGATTTTTTCTTGGCATTCGAGCCTGTAATGACAGCGAGCCTGTAATTTTAAGAGGGACCGGCCTTCGGCCAGGAAATTTTTCTACCGAAAAATGTAGAAATTTATCTTAAAAGGGGTTCTAGGGGTGTTTTTGTTAAGCTTGATGGAGGTCTAGGGAGGAAACTAATAATTATATGAATAACTGAATAAATAGACTAAAAAACAGCCATTATCCCCTTAACTGATTCACTCTCGCGCCCCGACCCTGCCAAATAAGTGACACGGCAACAGGATTTCTTGGTGAGGCAAACATTGGAATAAGATTAGTCGAACAATTGCGTTACCTTTCTCGGCCATCATATTATGGCAAATTATGTTCGCATGATATTTGGTCAACTTAGTAATATTTTAACACATAAATAATTATGCTATCACCTTAAGTTAAACTCTACATTGTTGAAATGCATACATTAAAGATTTTTTGTTTATCCCTGTTGGAGCAGAGAGAGAGAGAGAGAGAGAGAGAGAGAGAGAGAGAGAGAGAGAGAGAGAGAGAGAGAGAGAGAGAGAGAGAGAGAGAGAGAGAGAGAGAGAGAGAGAGAGAGAGAAGAGAAGGAGCCAGCAAGAGAGAAGGAGCGATCAAGAAAAAAAGAGCTAGCAAGCGTGAGAAGGAGCGAGTGATAGAGATAGAGATAGTTTCCGTCCATTGAGGTTGATCTGTGATGCATGCCTGCCAATACTTCCAGGAGATAAGGCGAGCGAGAGATGGATCGCTGGACCAGTGATGGATGAAGCTTGATTAATTTCCTCAATATCCATCACCATTTTTTTTCTCCTCTCTCTCTCTCCCTCACTCTCACTCACACTCTCTCTCTCGTAAGGTCTGTGTGGCCAAGTGTATCCATGTAAATCTATGTAAACTGATGTAAATCTGTCTCTCACTCACCTGTAATCTCATACCAATCTTGATACAGGTGGCACAGTGGCATCAGATAATGCTGAGTGTAGGGCCCCCTGAGCAGAGTTTTTTTTAACTGAGTACCGGTAGTTTTACATGTTTGTTCCTCCTTGTCAAGTGGGTTGGGCACTGGACAAGCCTTCCCATCTTGTGTGTGAATTCAGGAATGAGACAGGGATCTTGCAAGCATCCTCACTTTTCAACACTATTTATACTGGTTACTGGGCCGGGCAGTTAATTGTAATGAATACAGAACACCGGTTGACAATTTCAAGATCGGTGATCTTGACCTTGCAGATGATGCAGTGATCCTACTAGTCAGGAGATGCTCACACTTGTAATTGATACATTACATGAGGAGTCAGAGCCCCTGTGTCTGAAGATCACGAAGCTGTTGGTGGCAAGAACATAGATGTCTTGGATAAATTCAGCTATACACCCTCCGACTTAAGCAGGATTGATTGTAGTCAGAGGGATTGGTAGGTGGGGAGAGGCTTGTTTTTTACTAACCTGTTCTTGTAAGTTGTAATGAATAGTGTCTTCTTATTCTAGAATTAAGTCCGGACTCCCTCGCAAGGACCGCAGGGTATATGTTATCCAAGGGGTCACTCACTCACTCACTCACTCACTCACTCACTCACTCACTCACTCACTCACTCACTCACTCACTCACTCACTCACTCACTCACTCACTCACTCTCTCTCTCTCTCTCTCTCAACTCGGTGATGGATGACTTTCCCTGGAGTGATATAATAAGTGCGATGTTTGTCCATACTTTACATTGCTTGCACAGGTAGAGTTGCCTCAAGAATTCCCTCCTATCTAACATCATATGAAAACTATTTATCAAACTATTGCTTAAAATGGCTGGAACAATCAAAGCCCTCAAAAATTATAAAAAAATACAATAAAAATAATAATAATAGTAATACTAATAATAATAATACCGGTGATAATACTAATAATACTAATAATAATATAATAATAATAATAACCCCCAAGCCGTCGCACCAGATAGTGATGAAAAAGAAAATTGACAAATGTTATGCAAATATTGGAAGCTGAGGACACGAATGACGAAGACGGGGAAGAAGATGAATGAGGCGCAAGGTTGATGTATATACTGTATATTATAAGAACTCTCTCTCTCTCTATATATATATATATAATTATATATATATATATATATATATCTGTCTGTCTGCTGTTAGTCTCTCTCTCTCTCTCTCTCTCTCTCTCTCTCTCTCTCTCTCTCTCTCTCTCTATTATTCTATCTATCTATCTATATCTATCTATCTATATCTATCTATCCAGCTGTCTATCTATATACAGTATCTCTCTCTCTCTCTCTCTCTCTCTCTCTCTCTCTCTTTCTCTCTCACACACACACACAGAGGTCAATGGCTGGTAGAATGACCCAATACGTTTTTCCTCAGCCCAACCCTGCCACCAATGTCTGTCTGTGTGTGTCTATACATCACCGATACAGTAGTCTATACCCACGGATCTAACCACAAGTCATGTGTCTACCAGCCTGTCTTAAGGAGAGATTTGTATTATTATTATTATTATTATTATTATTATTATTATTATTATTATTATCAGTATTACCGGTATTATTTACTTTCCTCCCTAGACCTCCATCAACCTTAAAAATGTGTCGCCAAGATCCCCCTTCGAGATGAAATTTTGCATTTGTCAGTAGAAAAATGAAACGGCCTTCTAAATTGCAGGCTCGCTATTGCTCGCCAGGAAAGAATCGAAACCTAAATAGCACGAAAGGTCATAAAAATGACAAAGAAATGGGTCCTAAATGGGTCTTAAAATGGCCAAACGAATGGGGCGAACGTCTTTAAATCTTACACCTAATGGCGATAAGCATGAGAGAGAAGAGTCCAAAAGAACACCCCCTTAATACACCATCTATGCAGCTTAATCTATATCAATCCCTTCCTCTATATCCGAAAAAAACAATGCGTGGATTCCCCATTAACCTTCTTGCCTGTAAAATGGTGACTTTTTATTTTATTATATTATATTTTATTTAATATTTTATTATTTATTTATATATATATATATATATATATATATATATATATATATATATATATATATTTTGTATTATATTAAATTATCTTGTAATTATTCATTCATATTTTTGCTTATATAAATAGTCCAGCGACACAATATAATTTACTCATACATATAATTTCTGACCAAAAGGCATATGTGTATTCGTCCTTTCCAATGTCGACCATTATAATTATGTGTCCCATGTTTATATAAGTCAGCCATAACATCCTTCAGGAGAAAGAGGAGAACCAGGGTAATCACAAACGTCTTCATTATTTTTAACGTTTCATTATTATCTCTAACGTTTCGACTTTTCATCTATAATTCAGAATCAGGATCTAAAAATTACAAAAACAAAATCTTAGTATTTAGTGAGAATTATTTATACATTTGTCTTTTTGTTATTTTAGATCATAATGGTGATAAATAGATGGCAAGTCGAAACGTTAAACATTATATATATGTTCGTGATTACCCTGGTCCTCTTGATTCTCTTCAGAGTACGATTACCAAGGAACTTGCCTGTTTATCAAGTACCGGTAATACCCCTTTGAGTATTGCATATTTTTTCCAATACGTCATCGATACAATTATCTAAACTTACACATACTGTACTTACAATCAACAGTCTTCTGTCTCTCAGTCAGCTATGTATTTTTGACTTAACCATATTTCTTTCCATGTTTATATAACTCAAACCACATAACACCTATCTGTGTTGTGGTTGTCGATTTTGTTTTCAATTTTTTTTTTTTTATGTCTTCAGAACATTGATACGGTGTATTTGTTTAATAGCATATCGATACAGTAATCTAAACCCATTATCTAACCACTATCCATCTGTCTCTCCGAATGTCAGCCGTATGTCTTTCTATGTTTACATAAGTAAGGCCACTTACATAATACGGCTCTCTCTTCTTTTGTTTTTCATATAACATCTCTACAATAATCTACGCCCATCAGCCATATGTGTTTGTAATTAGCCATATGTATTATTACGTCTGTATAACTCAAGTCACATAATACCTCCCTTTCTAATGTTCCTGTTATTATTATATATGGTTTTTTTTTAAACATCCATACAATAATTTAAACCCATATATCTATCCCCCATTCATCTGTCTATCAGCCTGCTATAATAATAACCATATGTAATATTTTCATTGTATATAGGTCAGTTACATATCTTACTGTGTAGGTCGGTTACATAATATATCTCTCAGTGTTGTTTTTGTCTTATTTTGTTACATAGCTTTTTGTATGGGTCGGTTACATTATATCTTTCTTTGTGGCTTTGTTCATATTTTGTTACATATCTTTTTGTGTAGGTCGGTTACACATTATATCTCTCTGTGTTGCTTTGTTTTTATGTTGTTACATACTTTGTTTTGTAGGTCGGTTACACATTATATCTCTCTGTGTTGCTTTGTTTTTATGTTGTTACATATTTTGTTTTGTAGGTCGGTTACACATTATATCTCTCTGTGTTGTTTTGTTTTTATGTTGTTACATATTTTGTTTTGTAGGTCGGTTACACATTATATCTCTCTGTGTTGCTTTGTTTTCGTGTTTGTTTTCCTGTTCTACCCACTACATCGATCCAGTAATATACACCCGTCCATCTAACTACCATTTTGTTTGTTTTGTTTTTTCTACACACTACATCGATACAATAATCTACAACCGTCCAGCTAACTACCCGTCATCTGTCTCTCCCGTCTCTGTCCCTCTGTCAGCCATATGTCTGTCCGCCGAGACGTCACCGCTCTAATGCCTCTATTTCTCAGGGACCGGGGGAGAGAGAGAGAGAGAGAGAGAGAGAGAGAGAGAGAGAGAGAGAGAGAGAGAGAGAGAGAGAGAGAGAGAGAGAGAGAGAGAGAGAGAGAGAGAGAGAGAGAGAAAGAGAGAGAGAGAGAGAGTGAGAGTGAGTGAGAGAATATATATAAATGTGATGTTAATGAAATCGTAATGCTATCTGGGAAGCTAATATTTGAGAGAGAGAGAGAGAGAGAGAGAGAGAGAGAGAGAGAGAGAGAGAGAGAGAGAGAGAGAGAGAGAGAGAGAGAGAGAACGAGAGAGAGAGAGAACGAGAGAGAGAGAGAACGAGAGAGAGAGCGAACGAGAGAGAGAGCGAACGAGAGAGAGCGAACGAGAGAGAGAGAGAGAGTATAAACAAAAGAGAAAGGAGAGAAACAAGAGAGGGAGAAAGGGGGAGGAAGGGGAAGCTATACAAAAAAAAATATTGTTATATATCTTGTCTGTGGCTCTCTGCAGGCCTTCTAATGTCCCCCATCCTTCTCCTGTCTCCCTCCTCTTCTGCCCCACTCATACCAGGCACACAATATTTTCTCATATACCACTGTTTTCTGGCAGTTTATGAGGCTTGTAAAATTCTTCAAGTTGTATTTTTATCCCATGTTGTATACTACTCATAACATATAGTCATTTATTTGTTTATTTATTTATTTATTTATGTATGTATGTATTTACACCACTCGTAATACATATTGTCTTTTCATTTTCCTTCTTATCATTTACGGCATTTCCATGGTTTTTACTATTTTTGGAGGTTTTTAAGATTATTTTTGTCTTCTTATGCCATGTTATATCCATGGTTCATTTAACGTGTTATCAGTTTTAATTTTCCAAATGGGGTGCAGCGTCTTATTGTTACCAAATTAACGGAGTGAAGCGTCTTGCAATAATACGTCTTTCGCTCACACCCTTCCCACTAGCTTCTCATAAGGGCACTTGAGTATATTATTTGATGTGTTATGCCACTCCTAAGTCATGTATGTCCTATGTGTTATGCCACTCATAAGTCATGTATGTCCTATGTGTTATGCCACTCCTAAGTCATGTATGTCCTATGTGTTATGCCACTCCTAAGTCTTGAGTATATTATTTGATGTGTTATGCCACTCCTAAGTCATGTATGTCCTATGTGTTATGCCACTCCTAAGTCTTGTATGTCCTATGTGTTATGCCACTCCTAAGTTATGTATGTCCTATGTGTTATGCCACTCCTAAGTCATGTATGTCCTATGTGTTATGCCACTCCTAAGTCATGTATGTCCTATGTGTTATGCCACTCCTAAGTCATGTATGTCCTATGTGTTATGCCACTCCTAAGTCATGTATGTCCTATGTGTTATGCCACTCCTAAGTCATGTATGTCCTATGTGTTATGCCACTCCTAAGTCATGTATGTCCTATGTGTTATGCCACTCCTAAGTCATGTATGTCCTATGTGTTATGCCACTCCTAAGTCATGTATGTCCTATGTCTCAGAGTTCCCACTACCAACAGTACAGTATATTCCCAATGGATCCATATTATTTATGAGGATTTTAACGTTTGATGGTTTATGTTATTTGTCCTCTCTCTCTCTCTCTAACTCACTCTCTCTCTCTATATATATATATATTAACTAATGCCTTGGTTCGTAACACAATTTCAACATCCCTTGTTTATGTATGTTTGTAATCCTACATAGTTTCTAAATTGCTACTCACAATATTTACTCGAATAGAATTTTACTTAGTTTAAGACGTCGCTGGCACAGAAGGGGGATAAGGGTTGGTAGCCTATTAAGTCCCATTCTTAAAATAAATAGGACTTTAGATACAAAATAACTAACTTCATGCTGTCTTTATGTATTGATGCCCAACTTCATGCTGTCTTTATGTATTGATGCCCAACTTCATGCTGTCTTTATGTATTGATGCCCAACTTCATGCTGTCTTTATGTATTGATGCCCAACTTCATGCTGTCTTTATGTATTGATGCCCAACTTCATGCTGTCTTTATGTATTGATGCCCAACTTCATGCTGTCTTTATGTATTGATGCCCAACTTCATGCTGTCTTTATGTATTGATGCCCAACTTCATGCTGTCTTTATGTATTCGGAAATGTATATACGCTGTTTCCGTTTAAAGTTTCGTTTATCCCAACACGAATTTACTCAGGCGTAATTATTCACATCGCTCCCCTTAAAGGTTTAATATTAACCGATGTATCCGGGTAGTAGTTGATATTATTCACGCTAGGATTTATCTCAGCTATATTATCCCTAACTAAATACGGTGTGTAATAGAAGGACAGTATTACAGTTAAGGGGGGATGGACGGATTTATTTCCCCATTTATATATCTTATATTCGTGTTTTGTTTTTGTTTTCTCCACAGACATCCATGAAGCTGTAAAAAAAACACCCCCTAGACCCCTTTTCAAGATATATTTGTACATTTTTCGATAGCAAAATGTCTCGGCCAAAGGCCGGCTTCTCTTAAAACTACAGGCTCGCTATCGCTCGCCTGGAAAAAATCAAAACTTAAATGACACGAAAGGTCTTAATATTGACACAGAAATGAAGTGAAAGGACTCAAAATCACCAAACTAGCGAAACGAACGTCTTAAAATCTCAAAACTAAAATACTAAACATGAGGGCGAGGGGGGGGGGGGGGGGGCAGAAAAAGCGAGTACCTCACCCTTAAAATTACGCAGTTTATTTTGACTGTACATTCTACCTTCCCTCCATAATTTTGCTGCAGCTAGTGAACCCCCGCATATCATACTGTCCGAGAAGAGCCCTCTGTGGATATCTCAATTAAATCAACTATACCAACCTCCATATTTTTTTATTATATTTGTTTTCGGCTGAGAAAAGCAGATTAGCGTCAAGGCAAATCAGTCACCCATAACATCTGCTATTAGTATTATTGATTTCGTTTATTGATTTCGTTAACCCATACAGTACCGGTGACGTATTTTTCTCTATATTGTGGCAAATATTAGAAGAGTTTATTCAGATTAAGAAGGTCCTCTAGCAATAGTTAGGCTTCAAACTATCTCAACCAACCCTTTTAACTACCGCAGATCCTTCCCTAAGCTGCATGATATCGTCTAAATATAGCTAGAATGAAAGATAACACACGTCGCTGGTATTCGGAGGGTTAATTAGGTATATTTGTAAGCTAATTGGTGGGTTGGTGATAATATGAATAATACCTCTCTCTTGATCTAAATTAAACTCCCCGAGTTTAGCCACAAAATGGTAAAAATGCGCCAATGTGCTGAAAGATTTAAAGTTTTCTCCCCGCGCCCTAGCCAGCCCCAGTAGGGATCAACGGAGCGCGAGAGTGAATACCGGAGGAGTGTAAACAAAGTGGCTAGGCTCCCCCCTCCCCCTGCAGTGCTCTTTCCTGCATTCTCACCAACCCCTGCAGTGAACTTTCCCCCTCATTTCCCCAACCCCTGCTGTGCTCTCCCCCTCACCTCCCCACCCCCTGCAGTGCACTTTCCCCACCCCCTGCAGTGCACTTTCCCCTTCACCTCCCCACCCCCTGCTGTGCTCTCCCCCTCACCTCCCTCTCCCCCTGCAGTGCTCTCTCCCTCACTTCCCTACCCTTGTACCATTCCTTTGCACTACATGAAACACATTAACTGAATACTACTTATGTATGTATTATATTTATAATTAAATTCAATGCAGTGTCTGTCGTTACTGGGCGCGCCATTGTAAGAAGTCCTGTACTGGGATAATAGGGCCTCTGCCAAAAATGAAATCCGAAAGGAGAAATATTTCGATGTGAGTATCCTAGGTTCGAGTCCTTGGAGTGCCACATGTATTTGTTGATTTCATTAATTGAGTGTAGATGTGAAGTTGGTTGGTGGAAAACACATACTAATTCAGTGTGCAAAGAGGAGTTCAACTGTGTCAAATTTGGCAGTGGGTCGCTATCTAACTATGTATCTATCTATCTATCTATCTATCTATCCTCCCCCTGAACAGCTCTCCCAAGGTTTCAGAATAATATCCAACATGACTGAATTAATCCAGGAACACATATAAATAGGGGTGCAAATATTATATACGTTTCGCTAACGTTGGGATATTTTAGCGCATTTCTAATAACATTGCAAATAATACATGTTCTGCTAATGCAACAATACATCCTAATAACGCTGCCAATAATATATGATTCGTCAGTGTAAAAATGCTTCAGTTCATT
>CM064528.1:7348456-7400956 GCA_032716605.1 Paralithodes platypus
GATTGAGGAATAGGAGGGGAGGGAGAGAGAGAGGAGGAGGAGAGGGATCCAGAGTGAGTTGAGGGAAAAGGGGGAGAGGGATGGGATAGGAGAGGAGGGTTGATGACGGACTGGGAGAACGGGGAGAGAGAGAGAGAAGGATGAGGTGTGGGAGGTGAGAAGAGAGGGAGACGAGGCGAGGAGAGGAGAGAGAGAGAGAGAGAGGAGAGAGAGATCGGAGAGAGTTGAGAGGGACGGAGGGAGAAGAGGAAGAGAGAGAGAGAGAGGGGTTTGCAGAGAGAGAGAGAGAGAGAGAGAGAGAGAGAGAGAGAGAGAGAGAGAGAGAGAGAGAGCGAGTTGGCCACAGTAGAGGATATTAAAGATGAACAGGAAGAGGTAGAAGAGGAGGAAGGAGGAAGAGAAAATTAATAAAGGAAAGAGCAAGAGTACGAGAATTGAGGAAGAATGAGAGAATGGAGAAGAGAAGAAGCAAAATAGAGGAAGAAGACAGAATAGGATAATAAAGGAAGGAAGGAAGTGGAGGAAAATGGAGGAGAGAGGGGAGGAAGATAAAAGGAATAAAGGAAGGAGCAAGAGGCGGAGAATGGAAGAAAGAGGAAGAATAGGATACTAAAGGAAGGAAAGGAAATGGATGAGAATGAAAGGAGAAAGAATAGAGGAAGAAGCAAGAGAAGGAGAATGAAGGAAGGAGAAAGAATAGGAGAATAAAGGCAGGAGGAAGGAGGAAGAATAGGATAATAAAGGAAGGAAGGAAGTGAGCCAGTTGAAGTCGTCCGGTCGCCATCTTGTCCCTCAGAGTGAATAATGAACCCAGTGCAATTTTTCAGCCAGGACTTTGAAAGAGCCTTGGTAATTCTTCACACTCCGGGGTTTTTTTTTTTTTTTTTTTTTTGGCATTAATCCTCTCAAGTCTCTCTCTCTCTCACTCTCTCTCTCTCTCTCTCTCTCTATTCTCCCCCGTCTATCTCTCGCTACTGAATGTCTGTTTTTTCGTGCTCACTGTCTTGCTATACTCTCTCTCTCTCTCTCTCTCTCTCTCTCTCTCAACATGTGGAATTATCAACCCTCTTGCAAAATTCTAGATAAGCTCTCCAGCATTAGCCTCTTAATATGCAGGAAAATATGATAATGAACGGCAAGTCAAATTAACTTATTTAATCCTACTTAGTATATTTTCCTTGCACACACACAATATATATATTCTTTGAAGTGATGACGAAGTACAGATTAACCCTTTGAGTACCAGCGACGTCTGTTATCTTTAACTCTAGCTGTATTTAGATGATTTTATGTAGCTTAGGAAGGATCTGTGGTAGTTAAAAGGGTTGATTGAGATAGTTCGAAGCCTTATAATTGCTAGAGATCCTTCCTAAACTGAATAAAATCGTGTAATAGTAGCCAGAATAAAGTACAAAGGACGGCACTGGTACTGAACGGGTTAATTATTTACGTCATCGTGTTAAAAAAAGTTAATTTGGAGTCATTGCGTGACACAAAAATATATATGAAAGAGCTCCACATAAGTCGGTTCATTTTGACTTTTAATGGCATATTTAATAACCTGCTCACGATCAAATAAACCTCAAAATATTAAAGTGATTCAGAAATGCAAAAATGGCTATTCCATTAAGCACATTATTATCCAGCACGATTGGTGTACAGGAGAGAGAGAGAGTATATATTTTGTATGTGAGTGGGGGAGACAAAAGGCAGAACTGCCTGTAGCGAGCGCCTCCCCCATAGTTGAAAGAGTGACAGGGCCAAAATCAAGGGACGTTCGAGCCAAAATGCCTTGACACACGGAGTTTGAAGCAATTTAAGTCATAGGAGGAGGGAAAGACTGATTCTGGGAGAGAGTTCCAGAGCTCAGCTGTTGAACATAAGAAAGACTGAGAGTAACGTTTCACTCTTGGGTTGGAGAGTTGCACAGAGTAGGGGTGGGATTGTGTTGCAAGACGGGTACCACGTACCCTACGTAGAGGAGGTGGTATACACTAGGTGAGCTCTGAGGAGCACTGATTATCGTAGTAGTGATAGAATAGCGAGAGAGATGCAACATTGCGGCGAAGAGAGAGAGTTGGTGAGTGGGCGTGAATTAATGATACGAAAGGCCTTCCTTTCTAGTTTGTCTAGGAGTGTGGTATGAGAGGATCCTACCCACACATGTGAATACTACTCAATACAAGGACGCACTGTGCCCCTGTAGAGAGCAAGAAGCTGTGCAGGGGTTATGAACCCCTTGAGGCGGTTGAGCACACCCAGCTTCTAGGAGGCTACCTTAGCAAGACTGGTAATATAGTCCTTCCAAGTGAGAGCAGAAGAAGAAGAGACACAAAGAATATTAAGAGAAAATTAAGGATTGATTTTTGTATTGTTGAAGAATAAGGGATAGTCTTCTGGGAGTTCCGGACGGGTAGATATATGGAGACATTGGGTTTTGGAAGCATTAAAGGCAACAAGGTTTTCTCTGCCCCAATTGGAAATACTCTAGTAGTTAGATCAGAAATAAGTGTTCGATACGTGTGTGTGTGTGTGTGTGTGAGAGAGAGAGAGAGAGAGAGAAAAAAAGGGTATAATATTATGTGTGAATGTATGTGTATGAGTAATACGGATTATTTGTGGGTGTTACTGTGTATATGTATGTATGTGAAAGAATGAAAGAGGGAAAGTATATATGTGGGAATGTATGTGTATGTGCGTATAACATAGCTGTATATATGTGCACAATATCATATATATATATATATTTCTAACCAACGAATACTCACAACAATGGCTAGAAATTCCACTCCTAAACATCAAAGAGTAAATAGGAAATGATAAACCGTAATACTATTCAAGAACCTCTTATATATCACTCACAGCGGATGGGCAGTCTAGGCTTACACAGGATAAACACAGGATATTATTCTGGTACCAATAACACACCTTCCATGTACGGTTTCCATGTACCAATAACACACCTTCCATGTACGGTTTCCTTTGATTGCCAATAATACCACTGGAAGAATTGAAATATGCTTAAGGGGAGATTTGTATGTATTTGTTAATCTATATATTAGCTTAAGAGTTTTCTTTAGTTTCTTCCTAAGACCTCCATCAAGCTTAAAATAATACTCCCAATAGTCCCCCCTCCCCCCTCCCCCCTTTTCGAGATAAATTTTAACATTCCTCCTAAACTACAGGCTCGCTATCGCTCACCAGGAAAAAATAGAGACCTAAATGGAACAAAAGGTGTTAAAATTGCCAAGATAATAGAGCAAACGTCTAAAAATGTCCAAACTAATTAATGAAGCTAAACATGAGGGAGAAGAGGGTCCAGAAAAAACAACCCTCCCCTTAAGAGGCTTATATCGTGTTACCCGAACAGTTGTACCGGAAGAATTATTGGGAGATCTACTTGAAAGGCGGGTTGTGTGAGTGATATATGGTATGACACACGGATCTTGTTATACGAGTCCCCCCCCCCCCCTTTGATAGATTTGTTGATCTGAGGGATACTATAGCGAGGGGATCATCGGGTTGCTATAGGCTACTGTGCTACACAAACAGATAGACAATAATAGACCGACAGTAATAGACAGGCAATAATAGACAGACAGATTGACAGATAAACAGACAAATGTTAGACAAACAGATCGACAGACAGACAAATAATAGACATACAGATTGACAGATAGACACATGATAGACAGGAAGATTGACAGATAGACAGACAGATAATAGACAGACAAATAATAGACACTTTACTACCACAGATCCTCCTCAGACTGCACAAAATCGTCTAAATACAACTACAGGCAGCGCCCACAAACTTGACAATTTTCTTGACCCCTTAACTTCTCATAACTCAAAAGGGCCTAGAGCAAACTGGCTGTAAATATCCACACCTATTTCCTGGTGGGTTCTTCCCTAATGATAGAAATGTCAGCTCGATTGCGTTCATTCATTTTGAGTTAAGAGAAGTTAAAGGGTCAAGAAAATTGTCAAGTTCGTTGGCGCTACCTATAGAGTAAAAGGAAAAAGACGTCGTCGGTACAGTAAGGGTTAAGGGGGAGATAGTTGCTTTTTCTCCCTCATGTTTAGTCCCATTATCTTTGGGATTTTAAGACGTTCGTTCCATTAATTTGTCGATTTTAAGACCTGTTGCCCCATTTAATTTGCAATATATAGACCTTTCGTGCTATTTAGGTGTCGATTTTTTCCTGGCGAGCAATATTTTCTACCGAAAAATGTACAAATTTATGTTGAAGGGGGATCTAGGGGGTGTTTTTTTGTTTAAGCTTGATGGAGGTCTAGCGAGGAAATAAAAAAACAAATCAATTAGTTAATTAATAAATAGACCAAAAAACATCCCCTACCCCCTTAATTGGCCACCCCTCTATTTTCCAGTACAAAGAGAAGTACTGATCAAAAGGATGACTGCTACATTAAGGGTCTGACTCAAACAATGGTGTAGGGATATTTGTTTAGCCTTGAGAGGAGAAGTCGACCCTTTGAGGATACGACGACACACTTCTCTTCTGTCTTCTGGCTATTGTTAGACAATTTTATTCAGATTAGCAAGGGAATTGAAGTCACAGTATAAGAAAGAAGCAGTGATGGAAATCAAATGGTTATAAAGGTGATGAGGATGGGGATGCGGATGATTATGATGATTTGATGACGATGATAATAATGATGATGATTAGATGACGATACTAATTATAAAGATGATGAAGGACGACGACGAACGAAGATGATGATGACGATGACAAAGATAACAAAGAGGACAATGAAGACGATAATGATTATATAAAAACCCCCAACTCAAGAATGGCATCAAAAGTAACCCAAAAAATCTCTCTATACGCCCCAAAGAGGATCTCCCTCTATAAAGCCCAAAACCATAAAAGACACACCGGAAGCTTCAAAGTACCACCGGATATCCCTACCCGTTTTCTATGCCAAGTTACTCTCTCTCTCTCTCTTACTCTCTCTCTCTCTCTCTCTCTCTCTCTCTCTCTCTCTCTCTCTCTCTCTCTCTCTCTCTCTCTCTCTCTCTCTCACACACACACACACACACACACACACACACACACACACACACACACACACACACACACATCCATGCCACTGATCTTTCTCGGGGGAACATCTGCCGCCTTGCCAAAACCCACTTGTGCATGAAAACCTCCCGCCGCTCCTGCTTTACATACAAAACAGACACCCAAAATTATTATGGAGGATTTGGCTGGCTTTGGCCATTTTCGAGCAATGCATTTTAGTTTGTCCCCCTAGGCTGACAAAAACGCCTTCACAGACTTCCTTCAAATTAAAATATTAAATGCTCACCCAGACCTTCTTCAAGTTAAATTTTCACATTTTTATATAGTAAAAATGTCTCGGCCGAATGCCGAATTCTTTAAGTTATAGGCTTGCTATTGCTCGCCCGGGAAAAAACCGGCACCTCAATGAAGAGAAGCGCCTAATTATCGCCAAACTAATGGCGTTAAACATCTTCAAAACTTCAAACTAATTAAGCGAAACAGGGGAGTAGCAAGAAATATTACGCATGACTTATCAGCTAATCAAACAGTATTGGGGGAGTTTTAGAGGCTATAGTGATGTATATATAAACTTTCTTGACAAAAACAATTATATAAACATAAAGACAAAGTAATAATAATATATAACAATAAGAATAAGAATAATACAAATAATAATAATAATAATACAAACATTATACTATATTAATACACCTGACTTAGTTTCAGAAGTGTTAGTGATGTTTATGTAAGCTTCGTTGACAAAGACAATTGAATACAGAGGTAAACATAAAATCAGAATTACTAAAACGCCTGACTTATCGGCTCCACAAACCATATTGGAGGAGTGTTTTCTGAGGCGTCTGTTTGATAATGGCCATCGCTCGGGAAACGCCAGCCAACTCTCCTTTAAAACAACTTTTTCTATTGGAGTTTTATGGCTAGGGGGGGGGAGGAAGGGGGGGGGGGGAGAGAAAGAGGCTAGCTTTTCCCTTCGCACCATCTTGGTGCCTTAATTATCAATCTGTCTCTCCCTCAACCTATGACTTAAACTGCTTCAAGCTCCGTGTGTCCTGACATTTTGGCTCTAGCGTACCTTGAATTTGGCTCCCGGTCAATCTTTCAACTTGTGGGGGAGGGAGGGGGGGGGGGGGGTTGGCTTGTTACAGGCAACTTTTCATTTTGTCTCCTCCATACACATACACAAAAGTGGGGTTTTATCTTATATATTTAATCTTATCCCGTAGCAGTGTTGTCAAAATGTTTATTATGGCAATGGAGATACTGGAGAGTATAGGGAGGACAGTATAACCAGTGACACCAAGATGGCTAAGGTTGGCCGATTTTTTTTTTACTATCGGGTCTCTAGAATGGGTAAATGGGCTTGACAGTAGACATTTAAGCTATTTTTTACTATCGGGTCTCTAGAATGGGTAAATGGGCTTGACAGTAGACATTTAAGCTTTTTTTTCGTAGACGGCTTTTTTCTTTCTTTTTTTCTTAGTGTGATTTTTTTTTGTTTTTTTTTATTTGGTTATTAAATAGTCAATATGATTAGACAGGATCCATTTTTACTTGACAGGCGGAAAAGATAATACAATTTGTTTTCTTTCTAATTTTTAACGGAAATTAGCTCCATTAACCCCTTAAAATTACTCACGTTATTACAATAAAAGTAACAAGCGTTGCAAAGCACTGAAGGCCTCCGTCGAACGCTGTCATCACCCAGCCGCTCCAAACCCTTTCCATCCACTCTCTTCCCCTAACCTCTATCTATAACTCAAAAAGGGCAAGAACAAATGGGCTGTAAGTTTCCACACCACTTCCCTGGTTGGCGCCTCCCAAATGGTAGACATATTAGGTCGTTCGTGAGTTGTAGACAACTCCTTCGGTTGACCCAGTCCAAGAAGAAGAAGAAGAAGCAGAAGAAGAAGAACAACACCTACAACAACAACAACAACAACAACAACAACAACAACAAACACAGCAACAACAACAGCAGCAGCAACAACAAGGCGAAACAAATCGCCATAGGAAGAAGAATAACAACAATAACAGCAACAATAACAGCAACAATAAAACCCCCTCATGAAATTGCCAGAACAAAAGTGTCTCGTTTGAATGCACCTATATTTAGCGAAGGGGAGGGCCTCCCCACATTCCCTCGTTTCCTCTTCTTGCAAAATTAATTCTCTCTCCCCTTCGGCTTATTCCCTCGATCTTCCTGACTCGGGGGAATTGCGCTCGCTGGCTGGTTCGCTTTGGTGTTGGTTCAATTTTCGTCTGTGTTTGAATTGCTATTTTGGCTACGGTTTGGTTTGGTTAGCTTAGTTTATTTTTCTTTTTCCGCTGACAAAGCTGAACTTTAAACTTCTGCTAAAAACTCTACCTTGGATAATTCCGCTGCTACGAAAGGCACGAAAGGTCTTAAGATTGAAAACGAAATTGGGCGAAAGGTGCGAAAATCGTCAAAATAATGGGCCGAACGTCTTATATTCTCAAAACAAATGGGGCTTAACATGAGGGAGACCCATCTCCCCTTAACCCTTTCAGTGAGGGTGACGGCCTTTTCTGATTAGTTTAGCTACTATTAGACGATTGTATTCATATTAAAAAGGACGTTTACAATCAGGAGGCTGCAAACTATCTCACTGAACACATTTAGCTACTACAGATCCTTCCTAAGCTGCATAAAATCGTTGAAATTTGGCTGGATTACAACAAAGAAGGCGCCACCTGTTCTGAAAAGGTTAATGTAATGTCAGGTAAGGTAAGTAATGATACGAAAGGTCTAAATATTGACAAAGAAATGGGGTGAAAGGTCTTAAAATCGCAAAACTAATGGGACGAACGTCTTAAAATCTGAAAAATATTGGGGCTAAAAATGAGGGACAAGGGGTGGGGGGTGGGGGGGGGGACCATCCATACCCCCTTAGATAGAATGTCCAGGTCAGGATAATATATATATATAAGTTTGGCTGAGTTAAGGGGGGACGGGTCGTTTGTCTGCTCCCCCTTCTTCCTCATGTTTAGCCCCATTAGTTATCAGAAGATACGATAATCTGATAACTAATGGGGCTAAACATGAGGAAGAAGGGGGACCAGACAAAGGGCCCACCCCCCTTAACTCAGCCAAACTTATTTATACTGTATATTATCCTGACCTGGACATTCTATACGTTCGGCCCATTAGTTTGTCAGTTTTAAGACCTTCTATTCCATTTCTTAGTCAATACTAAGACTTTTCGTATCATTCAGGTATAAAAATAATCTTGGCGAGCGATAGCAAGCCTATAATTTAAGAGGAACCGGCCTATGGCCGGAACATTTCTATCTAAAAATGTAAACATATATCTTGAAAAAGTGTCTTGGGGGGTGTTTTTTTAAAGTTTGATGGGGGTCTAAGGAAGAAACTAAAAAGATGATAAAATAAATATATAAATGAGGAAATAAATACGCCCATCCCCCCTTAAGGTATCAAGTAAAGTAAAGTCCTTTTAAATTGGACGAAGTGTTGGAGAATCTACTGCATACATGTGGGCGAAGGAACTTGCTGACGAAATGACTGCAATCCCTCTTCCTCTTATAATTACTTCTGTACGACCGCCTCTCTCTCTCTCTCTCTCTCTCTCTCTTTCTCTTATATGCATTTTTCCCTCTATCTGATCCACCCCTCATTCATTAAACCATCAGTATATTACTCTCTCTCTCTCTCTCTCTCATCCTCCCCTATTACCTTCCCCTTTGCCTTGTTTATCCATTCTTTGGCTCAGCAGTTATCCTCCGTTTTCATTTACTCGTTCTCTCAGCTGGACCTAATCTTCGTTTAATTGGGTTCCTTGGCAATAATTGTGTCTAGTGTTGCGGCCAAATTACTTGCTGTGCTCTTAGAATGTCTTGAATGTCTTGAATACATACAATATATAATATATATATATATATATATATATATATATATTAATCTACTTTTTCGTCTATGTATTTACTTATTGTGTGTGTGTGTGTGTGTGTTATTCAATTGCTTGTTCGTCAAGGGGAATCCACGCAATGCGAGCTAAGCTCATTATTATCGCGCCTCCTTAACTGGGAATGTATTGCGTGAAATGCATGTTAAGTGTTTATGTATCGTTGGAATGGCTGTGGATGTGTGTGTAGTCTGTATTTTAGCCAATTGGCGACATCTGGAAATGAAGGCTTAGGGTTAATCTGTACAATACCATTATCACTACGGTACCAGTCTCACCCGAAGGCTTAGGTTGACCAGTAGCTTAGGTTGACCAGTACGATACCCATCTCACCTTGTAACCGATCAGGCGATCACCAACCCCAGATGGGACGTCACAACTTCGTCCACTTACACCAGGTTCCTATTTATACTGCTAGGTGAACAGAGGCTACACCGTAAGGAGACTTGCCCAAATGTCTCTTCCCCGCCCGGGTCTCGAACCCGGGACCTTCTGGTTGTGAGCCAGACGCGCTATCAGTTACGCCACGGGGAGGTGTGTGTGTGTGTGTGTGTGTGTGTGTGTGTGTGTGTGTGTGTGTGTGTGTGTGTGAGTGAGTTACTCAGTTACTCAGTTACTTGTTCGTCAAGGGGAATCCACGCAATGCGAGCTAAGCTCATTATTATCGCGCCTCCTTAACTGGGAATGTATTGCGTGAAATGCATGTTAAGTGTTTTATGTACTGTTGGAATGGCTGTGGATGTGTGTGTAGTCTGTATTTTTAGCCCATTGGCGACATCGGAAACGAAGGCTTAGGGTGGATCTGTATGGTACCATTCTCACTATAGATGGTACCGTCTCGCCCGAAGGCTTAGGTAGCCATCAGCTTAGGTGAACCATATGATACCCATCTCGCCTTGTACCATTTTTGCCAACCCCAGATGGGACGTCACAACGTCGTCCACTTATTCCAGGTACCTATTTACAGCTAGGTGAACTGAGGCTAACACATGAAAGGAGACAAGCCCAATTTGTCTCCGCCCGGCCGGGGATTGAACCCCCGACCCCTCGTGTGTGAGACGAGTGTAATAATAATAATAATAATAATAATAATCGGTTTATTTCAAGCCGGCAGCCAATGGGGCTGAAAATACACAGACTTAACCTAGATCTTATCCTAATGGATCAACAGACTGATCCTGGCAGCTAACGAGAGCGCCTACATACTCCCAAGGGAGTAGGACGTGGGCAGGAGACTTTGTGGGTCCCCCGAGACGATCCGCCCAGATCTTGCCTTCACGGCCAGGGAAAGTTTTTGAGAGTACTTCCCCTGCCGGCGCCTGGGATTGAACCCCCGACACCAGAGCTAGCGCTCCCAATACAGAGTACTAAGCGCGCTCGGCCACCGTGACCGTGTGTGTGTGTGTGTGTGTAATTCACTTGCTTGTTCGTCAAGGGGAATCCACGCAATGCGAGCTAAGCTCATTATTATCGCGCCTCCTTAACTGGGAATGTATTGCGTGAAATGCATGTTAAGTGTTTATGTATCGTTGGAATGGCTGTGGATGTGTGTGTAGTCTGTATTTTTAGCCAATTGGCGAATCTGGAAACGAAGGCTTAGGGTTAATCTGTACGGTACCATTCTCACTACGGTACCAGTCTCACCCGAAGGCTTAGGTTGACCAGTAGCTTAGGTTGACCAGTACGATACCCATCTCACCTTGTAACCGATCACCAACCCCAGATGGGACGTCACAACTTCGTCCACTTATTCCAGGTTCCTATTTATACTGCTAGGTGAACAGAGGCTACACCGTTAAGAGACTTGCCCAAATGTCTCTTCCCCGCCCGGGTCTCGAACCCGGGACCTTCTGGTTGTGAGCCAGACGCGCTATCTGTTACGCCACGGGGAGGTGTAATGTGTGTATGTGTGTGTGTGTGTGTGTGTGTGTGTGTTCCAGTATAGCCCCAATAACGTTGTTGCTGAAGGATTATGTATTTGTGAGTATACGTGCTGCTGTGCGTGTGTATTAGCGCATACAAAAATATATTTTAGTTAGCCAATAAATATCAAAATGTTCTGTTACTACATAAAGTGACCACGTTTTCTATAATTATTGTGTACTTGAAGAAAAATGATCGCACAGGGATAACACATTTATTTTACGCAAATTTCATGCATCTTATAATTCAGTATTTTTGTAACTTCCATTCCTTTTTATATATATATATATATTAATTTTACAGTCATCTGAACAAAATCCTACTAATACAATGCAATTCCCCTCTTCTGCCAACCCAATTCCGGAAAAGAAAAAAAAAACACGAAACGGATTCAATTAAAGGTCAGCTGAGATCAAACTTAACTATAATACGGGGTGGCGCAGATTTTGATTAAGGGGGGTTTTCTGGAACCCCTTCTTTCTCATGTTTAGTCCCATTAGTTTTGAGAATTTAAGTAATTTCCTATTAGTTTGATGATTTTAAGACGTTGCATGCCATTTAGCTGTCGATTTTTTTTCCTGACGAGCGATAGCGAACCTGCAATATCGGAGGAATCTGCCTCTGGCCGCGGCATTTTTCTACCGAAAAATGCACAAATTCACCTCAAAAGGGGCTATTGAGGGCATATATTTTAAGCTTGATGGAGGTCTAGGAAAGAAACTTTAAAAAATAATACATAAATATATAAATATATATATATATATACTCAGAGATGGACCGAATATTAGTTTCGTATTCGTATGTGCGAATATTCGCTATGCTTTTCAATATTCGTATTCATATTCGTATTCGCATTTCCATTCATAGCTATTTGCAAACATGCAAATATTTTCAAGAAACCAATAGAAGATATACAAAACTGTAACATATTAAATTTTAAAGTTCACACAAACGAATAAATAACAGTGTAGATGTGCGTTGGGGCCGCTAAAGTGGAATGAAGTGTAAGCTTTGCAATAATACATTTTAAATTCTCGGAAAGGAAAATACACATCGGGTTGAGAAACCATCTTAGCAACAAACACCCAGAACTCTTACAATATATTCAAAATTAATTCATACAGTTCATTTATGATATTGAAGAAATTACACATTCACATCGTCATTAGCTTCCGGTAATTAATTTCATAGTAATGTAATTAACGTTTGTTGGTGATATAAAAAGAAATACCAGTTCTTGAAGGATGAAAATTTCACACTTCAAGAAAGATTGAAATATTCGCAATTCGTATTCGAATTCGCGAATTTTACCAACAAAAATTCGCGTTCGTATTCGCATTCGCTAATAGTGAAAATTTATATTCGTTCCATCTCTAGATATTATATATATATATATATATATTATATATATATATAGATACCGGTAAATATATATATATATATATATAGATATATATATATATATATATATATATATATATATATATATATATATATATAATATAGGCTATATATACATACTGTAATATATATATATATATATATATATATATATATATATATATATATATATATATATATATATATATATATGGGAGACCTAGACTGGGTAACCTAATTCTGCGACTCCCTGTACATGTCCCTCCTTCCTTCCCCTCCTCCTGCCAAGCCAACTCCAGACAAGAAAATTACCTCCCCCTTCCCTCCCCCCCCCCCTCCTCCTCCTCCCCCCCCCCCCCCCCCCCCCCTTCTCCCTCATCATCAAGCCTGCCTTTACCTCCCTATTAGAGACGGAACGACCCCGGCATGTTAATTAACCCCCCCCCCCCCCCCCCCTACCCCCTAGATGTTGATTATCCCTCAGGCTGCTCAAGGGGTTTAATTAAGGCCTGGGGTATTTTGCACGCTCTTTCCCTGAAGATGGATTCTGTGAGGGGGAACTGGGTGGCCGTGCTTGGGCACTTTTGTGGAGAGGTTTATTGAATCTCAAGTAATAATTATACATTTGGCAAACAAGAGAACTTATTAGAGTTGTAGTTTTTGTTTAAGCACGGTATTAGGGCAGGGGTCTAGGAATCCTCCTCCCCTTATAAAATTATCCTACTCAACGAGACAGAGAAAGAGGCGAGGGAACGCGAAAGTGTTCCCAGACATTGAGAATAAGAACTTTAAATACTGTTTCTCTTAGGGCTCTGTCTCGTGTCGGCCACTCCTAGCAATGAGTATATACATAATAAACGTTTTGCTGAAGATGGGTTAGGTGGGGGACTGGGTGGTGAGGCAACGGCTTGACTAACTAAGTAGGACATTATTTGTGTAGAGGTATATTTAATTCGAAGCCATAATAATTTATAGATTGTATGACCAAGATAATTCATGGAAGTGGTGTTTATTATTATTATTATTATTTTAATATACGATGAAACCGTATACATATATATATATATATATATATATATATATATATATATATATATATATATGTATATATATATATATGTATATATATATATATATATATTACAAGAATAATCAGCATTATCGTATATTAAATGTCTTAATGAGAGAAATAATATTAGCCCCTTCTGTACCAGCGACGTTCTGTTAACCTTACGCTGGCTACTATTAGATTTTATTCAGCTTAAAAGGGGCCTCCAGCAATTAACAGGCTTCGAGCTATCTCATTCAACCATTTTTAATAACACAGATTCTTCTTAAACTGCATAAAATCGTCTAAGGATGGCTAGAAATAGAATTAAAAGACGTCGCCGGTACAGAAGGGGTTAATAGGTAGTGATATTATAGATGCTGACATAAAAATAATGTTTACTTGCTTCATGTAACGAAATATTAACACCAATAATATACTTGCAATAAACTCAACCTACCCCAAGCAAAAGCGCAAACGGGTATTTCTCGAACGAATGTCCACCTCGACAAAATCCCGTCTTGCACATAAAACTCATCCCTTTGGAAATAAGAGCTTGTCAACGGCTTCAAGTTTGTCGGCAAACAGTTATTTCAGGAATCAGTTCTCCGGAATCCTATAGTCACGGAGATCGGCCAACCTCCGCCATCTTGGAGCCACTGGTGATATAATCCTCTCTTTACATTCAAATATTCCCCTCTTTACATTCAAATATTCCTCTCTTTACATTAATATTCCTCCAAAACCATATAGGGTATATAGTTTTGTTTTTAAATACACATTCCGAATATTCAAAAATAAAACACAACCTCCTTCTCTGATAACTGGGGCAACAAAATGGCGTCCGAAGACCAAATTGGCCACTCTCATTGCCTACACGATCTCTGCTCAGAAGGGGCTGCATCTCATTCAACAACTTCGCTCGTAACATTTATTTATATTTTTATTTCGCAACGTTTATTTTTGTGTTTTTCTCTGCGAGCGTATATACACACATAGGTAAGAAGACTGCTAGAACAGGAAGGAACAAATTCTTCTTCTTGGCCTAGACACTTTCAAATCCAGGCCCTGAAATGTCGAGAGAAGTTTGTATGGAAAAGAGGCACACGTTTTACCGGGGATCTTGGCGATCTGCGCGGAATTTCGGTGTGAGTGTCCTAGGTTCGAGTCCTTGGAATGCCACATGTATTTGTTGATGTCATTAATTGAGCTTAGAATTGAAGTTGGTTGGTGAAAAAATATAATAAGAAATGGGTTTATGTCATGTAATGGTCAGCTTCAAGAGAGATGCTTCGTTTTTCTGGTTTTCCCTCTTTGCTCATGTTTAGCCCCATTAGTTTTCGGCCCATAAGTTTGGCGATTGTAAGCACTTTCGCCCAATTTTGTTGTCAATATTAAGACTTCGTGCCATTTAGGGGTCGATTTTCTCCTGGCGAGCGATAGCGAGCCTGTAATATATGAGGAAACTGCCTTCGGCCAGAACATTTTTATATCGAAAAATGGACAAATTAGTCTTGAAGGAAGGTCTTGAGGGGTGTTTAAATAAGCTTGAATGTGGTCTAGGGAGTAAACTAAAACAAATAATATAAATACAAATAAATATAAATGAGCAAATATATAAGCCCATCCCCCCTTAATCGGGAATCAACAGTTAACTCTTTCATTATAAGAGGATGTATTGCTTCCAATTAGTCTGGCTATCAGTAGACGATTTTATTCAGCTTAGGAGGGATTTTTGGAAGTCAGAGGGTTAATTGATATATACCTAACTTCTTTCACAACAATTTGAAGTTGTGTAAAATCGTCTAATGTTAGTCAGAATTAAGGAACTAAACCCCTTCTTGTACTAAAGGGGTTAAAGAAGTAATGAGTTAAATAAAGAAGCAAAACATTTATGTAAACGAGAATGAAAATGAAAATTTCGTAGAAAGGGAAGAATTAATGTCGTATTATATATATATATATATATATATATATATATATATATATATATATATATATATATATATATATATATATATATATATATATATATATATATATATATATATCAGCCAATTAAGAGCAAAGATTAGACATACACACGCAGAAGCTGACGCTACACACAGCCCAAATTAATGTGTGAACATTGTTGCCAGGCTTGTGGAAATTAGCGTGTAATAATCATAAGACTTTTGTAATAACTACAAGTAGACAATCAGTTAATTTTCTAAGTAGTGAGAGAATAATAAGTGATGATCGTAAGAAGAACCATAGACAAGATCAGGAGAATTCAGGAGGAAGGGATATATTATATTATATTCTGGCAACTATCAGACGAACGTATTCAGCTTAGGTAAGACGTCTAAACATAAAAAGGCTGCAGACTATCGCAATTAATCCGTTTAGCCACCATAAATCCTTGCAAAGCTTCATAGAACCGTCAAAATGTAGATGAAAAAGACTTCACCGGTACTGAAGGGGTTAATTAAATTATTATCATCATTCACTCGGGCATATCAATTAGATTATTTATGCAGCTGGGTGGCGACACATTTATATCAAATTGTATTTAGGTTCCACTTCATATTGTTCACGTCATTTTGTATGTTTGCACTAATCATTAATATATATAAATACTGTATATATATACCCCGATTAACAAACATTATTATTTAATTGCATTTCTTATCTTTCCTGACTTATTATGTTAACTTCTTGTTGTATTAGTTTTGCTCAAAGTATTAATAAGTATCTACCAGTATAGCAACCTGAGTTCCTCCAACTATTAACCCCTTCACGCTACCAGGACGTTTTTCTTCCTTATATACTGGGGCGAGTTTATTGAGCAGCGCCCCCCATGCTGTGAGGGGGCAATCACCAGTAAAGTTATATATACTGCTCAGACAGTCATTATTCCACTGAAACAACAACACGATCTTCTGGTAACATACATATATGTGGTTAAATTAAAGACAATACAATCATATGAGGAAGACTGATCACCTATGTATCCCATTGACGATTATGACGCTTTTTAATAGTACATCCTAGCTATTATTAGACGATGTTATGCATCATAAGAAAGATCTGTGGGAATTAAAAGGGTCAAAACTCTCAATTAACCCTCTAACTTCCATATACCTTTCTAATCTGATTAAAATCGTCTAATAATAGCCCGAAAACAATAAAAGAAATGCACCATCGTATTTGCTAAGGGTTATTAATTACGTTTCTGGTTATTAAGGGGTAACGTCATCATAAGCTTCCGGTTACATACATTTCTGTGGCTAAAGTAAAAAATATGTGTGTGAATTTGTGTTTTGTTTTTTTGCGTTTTGTGTTGTTGTTATGTTGTCCCTGTTCGGCCTCTGTCTCGAGTAGGCCACCCCCAGCTGAAAAAAAGGGGTATGTGCCTGAGTATGTAGATAGATAGATGGATAGATAATGTAAAAACAATACAATTATAGTCAATTATGAGGCACACTGATCACATGCATACTTACATCTATGATTATTAAGGTCGAGGTCAACTGAGAGAGAGAGAGAGAGAGAGAGAGAGAGAGAGAGAGAGAGAGAGAAGAGAGAGGGAACCCAAGAAAGCCAATCTACGCACGCCTCACCCAAACTTCCCTCATCATTTTGGCGCCTGCGGGGATTTGAACCTACGCCAAAATCTATCGGCCATATTCTTAACTCTTTCACTGTACGATGATAGCGCAATTCTTCCTTTATTATGACGGTTTTCTAAGCTTAACCCTTTTCGCTGCGGGTGACGTTCTGGAATGTTTTGGCAAGTTACAGCAATTTCCAGGCTTTAAAAGCCTGTAAAAAAACGTAAAAATTGAGTGTCAGTGGGCGGGAGCGTGAGGGGCCCACCTCCGACCCTCAGAGCACCGAGTGGCTCACTGAGCTAGGGTGTGTCTCGTGCGGGTCTCTCTCTGTCTCTCTCACCAATGTAGCCAAGCGAGCGAGTGTTACATAATAGCGGGGTTCCCGCGTTTCACTGGGACCACTGCGGGTGAACCAGACCACGTACAGGGTCCGTTCTGGTGTCATTTTGAAGCTATTTTCGCCTAGTTTTCGGCAGAATACACTTCATTTAATGCAGATGCTTGATTTATCATTCAGGAGTGCCTGAATATGCCCTAAATAGCCCAAACATAGCCGCAGCCAAAGGGTTAAGAAGGAGGTAGACCGTTTTTCTGGACCTCCTTCTCCCTCATGTTTAGCCTCATTTGTTTTAGATTATAAGACGTTCGGCCCATTAGTTTGGCGATTTTAACACCTTTCGCCCCATTTCGTTGCGATAGCGAGCCTGAAATTTTAAGACGAACCGGCCTTTGGCCGGGAAATTTTTCTACCGAAAAATGTACAAATTTATCTTGAAGGGGGGTCTAGGGGGTGTTTTTCTAAGCTTGATGGAGGTCTAGCGAGAAAACTAAGGAATATATGAATTAATTGACAAAAAAAAAAAAAAAAAAAACGGTCTGTCTCCCCTTAAGAAGGAATTTTAGAAGTCAGTGTGTTATGTGAGGTAAACATTATGCCTGTTATTACTACACACTGTTCCAAGTAGATAGGCTAGAAATCGTGAACCCTATCCTCAGTAACTCAAAAAAGGTCTGGAGCAAATGGGCTGTACATTTTCACACCTATAACCTGGCTGAGTCTACTCAAATAGTAGAAATATTAACTTGAATACTCTAGTCCGTTTTGAGTTATAGATGTTTATGTTAACCCGTGCAGTACCAGGGACGGCCTCTTCATCATATTCTGGGAACGATTAGACGATTTTATTCAGCTTAGGAAGGACCTCTAGCAATAATATGGCTTCAAACTATCTCGAGCAACCCTTTTAACTACCACGATCCTTCCGAAGCTGCATAATATCGTCTAAATATAGCAAGAATAAAATATGACAGACGTCGCTGGTACTCAAAGGGTTAAATAGTTTTGGCCTAATTACAGTGTATTGAATGGACTATAGGAGGACTTCCAAGGCGAGCCCACAGATACGGATCTTGTGTTCGAGTCATGTGATACTTGTTGGCCTAAGTTAAAAATTACTCAACGACGTCATCAAAAATTAACAGGTCGAAATAGTAGGGATTGTAATTGACATCATGGGTTCCGGCATTTATTTATTATGTGTGTGTTTTATTTATTTTATTTTATTTTATTATTTTTTTAATGAGTGTCCGATATGGCCCGTTTCTAGTCATCAATCAAACGAATTGGACGATAAATTGCGGACACCGGTGGGTTCGTCTATATTGGCCAGGTTAAAACATAAAAGTGTATTCGGCACATTCGCAGTCAGTCGGGGATTCATGACCTGATACCTATCTAAAGGATAGTTGTTGTTTTGTTTTTTTCTATCGAAAAATGTACACATTTATCTTGAAGGAGGGTTTTGAGAGGTATTTTTTAAGTTTGGTGAAAGTCTAGGGAGGAAACTAAAGAAATTATAAAAAAATATACATAAAGGACGAAATAAATAGCATACCCCCCCCCCCCCCCCTCCCCTTAAATTAAATAATACTGTAAAATGTATTTCCACAGAATTGCTGACACATTTCGAAACATGCATCACCTGCACATGTTTCAGAGATAGAGAGTACAGTCCGATGCCATAGTCTCTGGCCCACTAACTACTATTAATGGTCTTCACCTATATTACTCACTATGGAAGTATATCTCTAGAAACGAATTATTGAATATCATTGTCTATACATCAACTACAAAACTATATAAACTATATAAACTATATATTGAAAAGCCCGTTCTGTCCAAAAATCAATCCAGTGTTACAATTGCATTAACAAAAACATAGGGGGTCAAGGAATTCTTAAGAGTGGGCTAGAGACTATAGCATCCGAGCGTACAAGGACAAAATATATAATTCGCTATTTTGTTATATATATACTGTAGATATTTTGCGTTGACCAAGGATCAGAATATATACCCTGTGTTTTGTTATTTTATATATGCTGAACCAACTAGGCTTGAATATTGCATACTATTGCATAGTTGCATAACCATACACATTTTCACATTGTAATTCTTTGAGGATCATGACGCGTTTTGACAGTTTATTCTGGCTATCATTAAACGATATTATGCAGCTTAGGAAGGATCTGTGGGAAGGAAAAGGGTAAAAACTAGCTCAACTAATCCTCTGACTTCCTATAACCATCCTAATCCGAATACAATCGTTAATAATAGCCAGAATAAATTGCCAACACGCGTCATAATCCTCAAGGGATTAATACTCATGGCTCTTGTATATTCTTTTCACAGAGGTCAAACTGTCAAGCGGGGCCCTCGGCTAAATCAAGTACACTTCCTGGTTTATTGGATGTAACAGAACTATATATAATTATTGTAATACAATATACACAAATATACAGAACACTCGAAAATGCAAGTAATAAGTATGATTAAAGTAAATTAGGCAAGGAAATATATTTATGTAGTACATATCTACCTCTCAATACAAGCTTCAACATTCTCACCATCATTGTGACTGCAGGCCATGCACATACAATAATAAAATACTTAATAATAGAACCAGCAATGGGTTTATTATAACATAATAACCCTAAGATGACGTATATTAATATATATATATATACCGTATATATATATATATATATATATATATATATATATATATATATATATATATATATATATATATATATATACTGTATAATTATATATAACGAACAGTAGTGATAATCCTAGGAGTGGTTATTTGTGGTTATTAGGAAACATCCCTGTCATCGTTGAAGTTTCCTAAATGGTGCCACGGTGAGAGTGTTGATCCTATCTCAGGGGAACACAACGGAGCAATTTCATTTAAAGGTTGGAATGAATATGGGAAGGAATGCAGGAAAGGTGATATGAAATTGGATGGTTTTCGGCCATTTGATCACCTCCACAGACACAATGAGAACCTTGGAGCATCATTCTAGCTTTGTATATATTATAGTATTGACTGAACTGAACGGCGGCAAATAATATGAGAAGCAATACAGGCAAACTCACCAACAAAATTAATTGTGTTGGCCACTTTATCACCGACACAAAGACAATAAGAACCGTAACTCATAATTTCAACTTTGTATATCTAATAATAATGAGATAAATAATTAAATAATGGCTGATTTTGAAAAATTTAATTTACTACTACTACTACTACTACGAATAATAATATTAATAATAATAATAATAATAATACGCCAGTCTGTCCAATGTGCTAAGCGTTCCCCAGGGCCTGAACTAATTTTCCCACGGTATTACACGAACAATTTGCCGGAATACAAATTGCCAGCGCTCATTTCCAAGTCGACATTGCCTGTGGAGCGCTCGGGCGGAAGTTACATCCTTAACCCCTTCAGTAGTTGAGAACATATTTCTTCCTTTTTGTGCTTTCTTTCAGGAGACGATTTTAATCCGTTTGTGAAGGAGTTTTGGAAGTCATTGTGATACTCTTGACCCTTTTGATTCAAACAGTGTTTTATTTCCCTTAACTATTCTTCAACAAAGACCTACATCACAAGGTCTGGTTGCCATGGTAACCAGCGATACTTGGCCATGTCTTGCATCGGAAGGAACCAATCTAATAAAACAACAGCATGACAGCATGAGGTGAGAGGGGTGGAAATGATTTAATCGAGAAGTGAGTGTGGAGTTAAATGGAGGGATAGACAGATAAATAAGGAAGTACGACAGCGGTGTGGTGTAGATGTAGATGTGCTGGAAAGTGTGAAAAGGAACACCTTGAGATGGTTCGGCCATGTTGAACGTATGAGAAGCGAGGGAATGAGTAAGAGAGTGTATGAGAGTGAAGTGGAAGGATGGAGAGAGAGAGGTAAACTGAGAGAGAGGTGGAAGGATGGAGTTAAGAAGTATATGTGTGAAAGCGGTACTGGATGGGAGGATGGGCATCGACTGACTGGGGACCGAGGTACAATAGGGCATTTCGTTCGGGGCCACCTCTTCGGGGATTGCGGCATCCGGCAATAGCTAGATAGATAGAACATAAAAAGGACGATTCAACAGTAGAGATATATGGTATCGAGGTTGAATAATTGGACTTCCAAAGCAAGATGCTCCATGAATCTTCCGCCAGTCTCCCCTAACTAACATCGGCCCTTGTAATAAACCCGAACTGGCCTACTTCTTCCGGAGAAGTCTATCTCGGCCACTTGATGAAACCAGAATGAAGGTGTCTGGGTTGGCGGATCTTTACCTCAGCTGGAGACACCAACAACAATATAAGCACTGGAGGTTGATAATTCCCTGGGGACTGAGCCTGGGATTAAGATGATGTTGCATACCACCCCATTACTTGGTGGTTGAGACATTTTATCCCATCCAGATGTCGATTTTTTTTTTTTTTTTCTGCAGAGCGAGAGTGAGGTTGCAAATTAGGAGAAACCGGACTTTGGCTGGTACAGTTTTCTACCAAAAAATTCACAAATTTAGCTTTATGGGAGCTCTGGATGGTGCTTTATTTTAGCCTGTAGGGGGTTTGAAAGACAATTTATAGCTTGAAGGGGACATACAGCGCAAATTAAAATAACAATTTAAACTATTGCATAAACAATTCAAACAAATTAAATAAAAATACCCTTCCCATATACTGTATGTCAGATCGGGTAATGTTAAAGAACTTGAAACCAGAATGAAGACGTCACAACCTTTTCCTCCACTGGGGCCGGCAACAATACAACACTTGAGGCTTGCATTTCCCTGGGGACCGATTATATTGATTATATTGGTGCTGCGTGCAAG
Organism: Paralithodes platypus; assembly: GCA_032716605.1. Lineage (NCBI taxonomy): Eukaryota > Metazoa > Arthropoda > Malacostraca > Decapoda > Lithodidae > Paralithodes > Paralithodes platypus. The sequence continues at coordinate 7,370,584 of CM064528.1, forward strand.
AATTTCATAAATTATATACCCACCCCATTAGTTTGGTCATTATAAGACATAATTTCATTTTTGGGTGTTGATTTCTTTCTGGCAAGCAATACCGAGCCTGCAATTACAGAGAAACCAGCCCTTGGTCAGAACATGTTCCTACTGTAAAATTTATAAATTTAGCCTGAAGGAGGGTCCTGAGTCCGTGGCGTGGGGGGGGGGGGGGAGAGAGAGAGAGGGATATTGATAAGGAGATGGGCAAAATATAATATAAGAGTCCTGAATTTGCAAAAACACTCCAAACCCTCAATAACAATTAAAACCAAGAACCATAGACCCCCCCCCCCCACAATCATCAGATCAGCTAGTGTTAAAGAGAATTCTCACCCTGGAAGATGAAGCCTTAATACAGAGCATTTCCTTAGATGGGGACGGTAACAACAACAACAACAACAACAACACTAGCACTTGAGGTTCGTATTTCCCTAGGGACCGACACCTGGGATTAAAATGGTGCCATGTGCATGAGTTTCATTATTAAAAGCACGCTATAGGAAGGAGAGAGAGAGAGAGAGAGAGTGTGTGTGTATGTGTGTGAGTGAGAAAATGAGGTTATAATATTTTGTAATTTTAGAAGATTATGTTTGGTTATGACATTGTGTATTATATAATTATCTAGGTGTGTATGTTTGATAGAGAGAGAGAGTAGAGAAAGCATACTATAATATACCGTGAAATATCTCTTGGCTGTGAGTGTATATTAAGGTGTGTATTTGTGCCAGGTTATTTCATAAAGCATTTCAACCATAATAGGCGTGTTCTCAGAAGCTTTGGGTCCGACATATATGTGTTCCATTTGTTTGATTGAGAGCTAGACATGGGCCATAGCGCAGCTATGTCGGCATCGTTGGCCAAATGTTAGCATTTGGATGGACTCGATAAACACTTGACATATTCCAAGCCATGCCTCAGCAAGACTAAACAAATCCTAGGGCAGCACCTACACCTGCAGTATCTGCAAACCACACCAGCCTCAACAGTTCTACAAGACAATACCATATGAAGACTTTACTGTACATTAGGCAACTTGGAATATTGAACAACAAAATCCTGCCACAACACTGCCCCACCATGGCCAACTCTGGCGTGGCGCCAAACAACGCCAAGGTAAGACTAGTAGAGTCCCCTGTGGCATATAATCTGCTCCTCACCAGCTTCGGCAGTGCCATACCATGACAGCACCAATAGCAAGGCTTCATTGCATAGTAATGGCTGATGGCCCACCAGTCTACCGCCATCCCCACTATTAGCCGCCTACTACAACGTAATGTGCGTAGAATATTCGTTATTTTCTTCCACTATAAGACAAAGACCACCCTTACCCCCTGGGGGGGGGGGGGGGTAAAAGGGTTAGGGTAAGGGGCTAAGTCAACCATATAACGATTCGTCAAGTTTTAACTTCCCTAACAAGCGTTTTCACATGCAATTTTTCCTTCATGCCATAACTCCCACAAGCCAATTTTGTTTGACTCATTTTACCTGACCCTTTTATGAGTGTTTAAGAAGAGTGTTGTATGTGCCATGTTGAACAATTGACCGTTGTTTTGTGAAAGATAAGTTTACTACATAGGGCCTCACTTTGGTATGATTTGGTATGACTTATTGACAGTGGAATAAAGGCCACGCTACGACGCAGGCATCACACACGAGGTACACGGTTATCTTGCTGTTTATTGATGCCCTCCACCTCCCACGTCCGTCCAGCCAACCCGCTCCTCTTGTCTTCAGTAGCCAAATCTGTTCCCAATAATATGTGCCACTGCCGAAAGCCTTTTAGTGTGAATTGTTTCTCCGATACCTTTTTCGCCATTGCCCCTTCGTCATGGTGCTCTGAAGGGACGTACAGGTCGTTATATGCATCACTGTTCGAATCTCTTGTCGTGCGGGATTTACTATGGGTTGTATTCCATTTTTCACTTGTGTAGGCTACTTATTTACATAAATATTTTAGGATGTTACAGAATATTCATCAGTGTTATTCATTATTGTATGCAAATGACTTACGTATTAGTATATGTTTCTTCTTGTTCTCCTTATAAAAAGAACATATACAGTATATAATTACACACACACATATATATATATATATATATATATATATATATATATATATATATATATATATATATATATATATATATATATATATATATATATATATATATATATACTGTATATATAATGATAATCATTGAGGCATTTATGCTCCTGTATAATTATCTTTACCTTTTCATGTCAACTTATTTCAGGTTGTTATTAACATCAGCGTTCTTCCTTCTCGTATATGATTTACTAATAAATATTCCCCTTAACCCGAGACAGCTTAAAAGTATACGCATCAGCATTAATAACCGAGACTGTACCGAAAGTGGCCAACCAACTTCTGATCGGCCTGCAATTAGATATACTGTAGATTGATGGATTGCAAAAAAAAAAAAAAAAAAAAAAAAAAAAAAAAATGTATATATAAAATAATATAAGGTATATAAGCTGAAAAATGAAGTGAAAACAAAAATTAATTGCGAAATCAAAAAATGTACATATAAAACAATGTAAGATATATAAGCTGAAAAATTATGTGTTATATATAAACAAATGCATGAGGAGTCTTATCATATCGTTCAAGGAGGTGTTATTAGTGTAGGTGATAGAGGGGCTTATCTGATAAAGGCCTTCGATTATGGTGACCATTATGGGGGGGGGGGGATTTCCCTGTTTCGCTCAATTAGTTTGGAGATTGTATTTATCAAGAAAATATATACATTATTCTGTCTCATGCTGTAACTGTACTTTGTATAGGCTTCATAACGAACTTTATAACACTTCACCTCATTACTTTGGCGATTATAAGACGGTTCACTCTATTCAGGTGTCCAAAAAAAATCTGGGCGAGCGATAGCGAGCCTGTAACTTAGCAGAAATCTCCCTTCGATCAGTACTTTTATAATTATTATTATTATTTTTTTTTTTTTAAGGAAGTCTGGGGAGGTGTTTTTATTATCCTAGGGGACAAGCTAAAAATAATTGCTCGAAACTGATAAAAACAAGCAGAATCCTCAATAACAATTAAAGAAAATATAAAATAATAACCCACAAGACGTTGGATCCTAAGTGTATCTCTCAGCCAGTACCAACTCAGCCAAGATTCTTAGTAGGTTTGGTTGGTGCGGGTAAAGTTAGGTTGGGACTGTAATTTGGCACCTATTATTATAGGGGAGAAATTTTGTGTGTATATAGTTTCCTCCCTAGACCTCCATCAAGCTTAAAATATATCTCTAAGATCATCTTTTTGAGATATGTTTGTGCATTCTAAAAAATGGCCGGTTCTTACTACATTCAGACTTACTTTCGCTCGCCAGATTTTTGTTTACACCCAAATGACATGAACCGTTTTAAATATTGAAAAACAAACATGACGAAAGATCTTAAAGTCGCCAAACTAATGGGGTGAATGTCTTAAAAACTCAAAATTAATGGGGAGAAGGTCCTGAAAAAAACTAAATTTGGCACAATTTTATTTAAGATGGACCTGGTTGATTTGCAACTGGTTGAGAGCTATCGGTTGAAAAGATACACTAGTCGAGTTTAATTAATTGTCCAAGAACCCTCCTATACATATACCTGTTTTGGTGACTAAATGGCATTACGATAGGGCAGACTGGGAGGGTCTTCAAGGTTTCTTTATTGATATTCCCTGGACCTCTTTCTTTTCTAATGATGCACACTCCACCTTGAGCCACATACAAGATTTTGTAAAAATTGGAATGGAAACTTTTATTCCTCATCAAAAGTACAGTAAAAGATCTAATTCACCTAAATGGTTTGACCATAATTGTGCTAGAGTAACTGAACAAAAAGCAATAGCCTACAATGCATACACAAGATCAAAAACACATGAAGCCTTTAATTACTTTAGAAACATCAGAAATCATGCCAAAACTGTATTAAACCTAACTAAATCAAACTTTCTCCACAAGCAGGCAAATAAACTTCTAAATAATCCCAAATGATAACAAAATATTTTGGTCTACTCTTAACTCATTCAAATCCAACTTCACTACTGCTTCATCCATTCCACCATTAAAATCTCCGACTGGCAATCTTGTAAGTGACCCAAGAGGTAAAGCTAACCTTCTTGCGGATATTTTCTCCACCAACTCAACCTTAGATGAAATAAATCAAGATGTCCCTGTACTTAATTTTAATTCGCCTGAAATTCCCTCACTTAAGATCCACACCAGACATGTCAAAACTATTTTGCAGAATCTCTCAGTAGATAAGGCTCCTGGTCCAGATGAAATTCCTCCAATAGTACTTAAGAATTGCTCCTTGGTGCTCGCTCCTGTATTGGCAAAAAATTTCCGTCTGTGTACTCATACCTCATGCTTCCCAGTACCCTGGAAAGAAGCAAACATTCATCCAGTTCCTAAAAAAGGTGCCTCTTCAGATCCATCAAACTACAGACCAATAGCTATAACTTCCACTCTTGGTAAAGTCTTTGAAATTATATTAAATAATCACATAATTAAGCATCTTGAGAATAATAAATTAATCAGTGATAGGCAATATGGTTTTAGACGATGTCGATCAACTGCAGACATTCTTTGCCTTCTTACGCATCAAATCAACCAAGCTACAGACCAACATGGTGAAACACATACAATAGCACTGGATATATCAAAGGCATTTGATAGAGTCTGGCATCAATCCTTATTGTCGAAGATGTCACACTACGGCCTTGCATCATTAGTTCCACTAATTTCTTCTTATCTTCATAACAGAAAAATATGTGTAATGGTAGATGGCCTTTATTCTCAATTTCACTCAATAAATGCTGGTGTTCCCAGGGATCAGTTTTGGCCCCAATTCTGTTCCTCATTCATATCAATGATCTTATATCTACCACTCATAATCCAATACATTCCTACGCAGATGACTCAACACTCCACAGTTCCTTCACATTTACCAATTCTTTCACCCAACCCGATCTTATAAATTCAAAAATAAACACTGCAATTTCTCTGAACCAGGACCTTTCTAGAATTAATGGATGGGGACAAAAGAATCTAGTTTCCTTTAATGCACAGAAAACCAAGTACATTCAATTTTCTAACCGACATAATCTCACTGACTCCCATATATTTTTTAATGATGTAAATATTCCCACTTCCCCTAGTATTGACATTCTCGGTGTAACATTAACTACTAACTTGAGCTGGACACATTATGTTAGAAGCATTGCTAAGAATGCCTCTAAAAAACTGGGACTCCTGTACAGAGTTCGAGAATTCTTCACTGACGAGCAGTTGGCCGAATATATAAAGTCATGTGCGTTCTCAGATGGATTACTGTTCACCTCTGTGGGGTGGAAGTGGAGTGGTAGTGTAAAGTCAGTGAAAATAGGCTATCCTAAACAGACCTCGGATGCGGAAATACCCTGAGCCGAACAGGTCAAGTGGGATATCTCTATTGGTCTAACTGGTAAGGTGTCTGCCTCACACCCAAGGGTCGAGAGTTCGTGCCCCCACCAGGGCTTGATATTTTCGTGAGGCTATTTCCGCATTTAACGAAGTTTAGGTGTGTTGGTAAAATTGTTCAGATGGTTGAGAGTAAGATCGTAGCTCCATTAATCCTCTTTCGGGTATGGTGTAAAAACCGATCCCCACAGGATAAGGAAGGGGAGAGGAGAGACCAGGGAGTGTATGTGAGACACGCTTGGGTTGGGTTGTGGAAGTTGCCAGCCGCCAAGCGAGTTGCCAACTGGGCAGTTTGTAGGTGCGTGTATGCACCGCTCAGTGAAGTTGACTCACCATTCCCGTTCATCTCTCTGACGGATTCTCGGTCGATTCGGCTCAAGCTTGTTCCTCTCTGTTCGTTCCTCTCTGTTCGGAGCTTTCGCTTCCCGGAAGGTGAAGTAGTGTAAAGTCAGTGAAAATAGGCTATCCTAAACAGACCTTGGATGCGGAAATACCCTGAGCCGAACAGGTCAAGTGGGATATCTCTATTGGTCTAACTGGTAAGGTGTCTGCCTCACACCCAAGGGTCGAGAGTTCGTGCCCCCACCAGGGCTTGATATTTTCGTGAGGCTATTTCCGCATTTAACGAAGTTTAGGTGTGTTGGTAAAATTGTTCAGATGGTTGAGAGTAAGATCGGAGCTCCATTAATCCTCTTTCGGGTATGGTGTAAAAACCGATCCCCACAGTTGCATTGAGGCAGTTGGACAAAATTCAAAATAAAGCTATTAGATTAATCAATAACCCTGCAATCACACAGGACCTTCCTACATTATCCATAAGAAGAAACGTTGCATCCCTTGCATTATTCTACAGATATTTTCACAGCAATTGTTCCGAGGAACTTGCTTCAATTGTGCCGCCTCTCCACATCTTTCCCCGTAGAACTAGGGCAGCGGAGAGCGCCCATGAATTTACACTTTCTCCTCCACAATGCAGAACTTCTGCTTATCAGAATTCATTTATCCCCAGAGCTACTACTCTTTGGAATTCACTTCCCTCGAATTGCTTTTCACAAACTTACAATTTACAAATGTTTAAATCCAGTTGTTACACACATTTTATGAATGGAGGATGCCTTTAGGCACATGGACCTTTTTGTTTTATCTGTGTTTTTCCTTCCTCCGTTCATTGTCTCTTTAAAAAAAAAAAAAAAAAAAAATATAGACACACGTGATAAGAGCCATTGATAACAGGATGAGATTACTTTAAAACACTTTAATCGGACAAGGCACTTTATACTGATAACAAACTTCAAACTTTCCGGTGAAAAAACAGCAACGTTAGTCTATTGCGTTTATCCATTTTGTTTTGGCATATATAATTCCTAGAGCTTGATGTAATGCCGGAATCCTTAACATCTGCACCTCCAAGATCCATCGCATCAGTGATAGTGGTACCAAGAGAGAACTAGAATTGCCGCAGTCTTTATGGTCGTCCCACTTTTTTAATATATCGCGGTACTGTCTGCATCACAAGCCCGGCCCCCAGTATCCCAAGGGAACCACCAACCAGCCTCACATGTCATTTGGCCCTTCATTTCACCTTTACCTGTTACCCCAGATCGACAAGGCCATAGAAGACGTAACAATAACAAAGACCAGGAATGTCTTTTTACCCCAGACCAACGGACCAACGAGAAGAAGAAAATGAAAATGGGATGCATACCTCGAGAAAAGCTCCACTCAGGAACTTACCCAGCTCATCAAACTTTAATCATAATCCACTTGAGGCGCTAAGTCATATTATGCATTACGAGTTGTATTCCGCTCATTCCGATAACTCGTATTCCACTTGTCGGCCGGATAAATCATATTCCGGTTGTCCCTCCAGTACTTGTTCAGCAACATGGCACACGAATGAGAGACAAAACAAGAAGATGCAGATTGACTACGACAAGATACCTGGCCCTCCTCACAGCCCTGCGAGAGCTCAGACGCCCCAACTACCGTTGTCTGTCACCCCAGGTAAAGACTCAAAGTTTTATAGAAAGTGACCATAAGTATTGCTGTTCCCTGTTTCTTGATATCTACTAACGTAAAATATTTAATTACAGCACAAATGTTATCACCTTGCTACTTTACAGATTATAGTTATACCTTACATATTATGTTGACAATTCCGCTAACTCGACTAAAATATAATCATATTAATTTCATTACCTTCGAAGCCTCCCACACACCTAGTTTACATAGTCAATATTTCATAACTCCCCTCCCACACAAAACATAAGTCTGTATCTATCACAGGTTCTATTATATATGTATATATTGTATGTATTCATATATAAGCCTGCAACTATTATTTGCCAGTCACTTACCAATGTTTGGCAAACTTACTTTATAACTAATGTAAATATACTGTACCCGTGTATTCTGGTCTAATTTTAGTTCTCCCAGTAATCTAAGGACCTACTACACTATCTAAATTGGTTAATCAAGTATTGTAAGAGGCCTGAAATAATGCCAGATAATCAGTTCAAACTAAAAATAAATAGAATGATAAATGTTAATTTTGTACAGTACATGTTATTATCAATGACAAATATACAATAGAAACACAGCATAAATAATATTGCCTCATCAAACAGCTTTGTAAGACTAAGAGGTAGGATATAAAAATAGCATACACATTCAATTTAATTTTTATTTCAAGGATCATCAGTACAAAATAATAATACCAATATGTACAAAACAATAAAATATAATATTATTAAAAGCACAGTTCCTTCAACTAAAAGATTTTTTTTTTACCAAAGCAGATCTCTGAAGCTTATGTGTGTTTGTATGACATTTAAGGCCTTCAGTACCGGTGAAGGCCTTTTTGCTTAAGCTATATTTAGACCGTTTTTGCAGTTTAAAAAGGATTTGTGGTAGTAGAAAGTGGGTTAAGCGAGATAGTTCGAAGCCTGTTAATTGCTGGAGACCCATCTTAAACTGAATAAAATCATCTAATAGCAGCCAGAATAAACCTAAGAAGACGTCACCAGTACAGAAGGGGTTAATTACAACCAACTGCATCAAGTATAGTATATAGCAAAGCCACTGTCACTTCGGAAGGTTTTGATGGAGTCAAATAGTTATTTATGAAGCTAATCATATTATTTCCACGAAGATTACCAGAATATCAGATAATATTACAATATAATCAATACAATATAATTATATTTACATTACAATAAATGCAATATAAACTTACAATATATCCAATACAATATAACTTTCAATATAATCAATATAATATAACTTTACAATATAATCTGGGCGAGGGCTGGTCCTATCCAGAGTGAGGTTTGAAATCCTCTACACAACCTTAACTGTTTCTGTCTGTCTCTTGTTCTGTCCTACTTTTCCTTCTGTGGGCAGGGGGGCTAGGAATCCTCCTCCTCTTGTATAATTATCCATAATCAACGAGACAGAACCAGGCGAGAGAACGCGACAGTGGTCCCGGACCCTGAGAATAGGAACTTTAAATATTGTTTCTGTTCGGGCTCTGTCTCGTGTTGGCGACCCCCAGCAATGGGGTGTGTGCCTGAATATATAAATACGTACAGACATATAATTAGCGAATTTTTAACTCTAGCAGTTTGTGGCACAGATCAGGAACAACTAGAGCGGCACTGAAAATGACACAGAACTACGATAGTAACCCATACTGGCATACTGTATCGGGAACGTCCTTTTCATCATATTCCGGCAATTAATTAGACGATTTTATTCAGCTTAGGGTGGACATGTAGCAAATGAGAGGCTACAGACTATCTCAATTCACCTTTTAACTACCACAGATCCTTCCTAAGCTGCATAAATTCGTTTAAATATTCCTGAAGTCAAGCAACAGACATTCCCGGCAGTGAAAGGGTTAAACAGCTGTACCTTATTATACAAATTAACCCGTTCAGTACCGGTGCCGTCCTTTGAAAAAATTTCTGGCTACTATTAGACGATATTATTCAGTTTAAGAAGGGCCTCCAACAATTAACAAGTATCGAACTATCTCACTTAACCCTTTTTTTACTACCACAGATTCTTCTTAAGCTGCACAAAATCGTCTAATTATAGCTAGAAAAAATATAAATTACGTTGCTGGTATAGAATGTGTTAAAGCTAGAGAATATAATGCAAAGGGTTGATGGGTGGGGGAGTTTCAGGAACCCCCTCTCCCTCTTGCTTAGCCCCAATCATTTTGATATTCTAATACATTCGCTCCATTAGTTTGGCGATTTTTAGACCTTTCACCTCATTTTTTGTCCATTATAAGACCTTTCGTGCCATTTTGGTGTCGATTTTCTCTTGAAAAGCGATAGCGAGCCTGCAATTAGGAAGAACCGGCCTTCAGCCAGGATATTTTTCTACCGAGAAAATGTACAAATTTCCCACGAAATGGGGTCTTGAGGATATATTCTGAAGCTCGGTGGAATGTTAGGGAACAAACAAGAAAAAGAAAAAAAATTCCCTTAACTCCTTCAGTACCGGTGACATCCTTTCCATCGTATTCCGTCAACTATTATACGATTATATAAAGCCTAGAAAGGACCTTTTAACACTTAAAAGGCTACAGACTATCTCAATCAATCCCTAGAGCTACCACAGAGTCTTCCTAAGCTGAATATAATAGTCTAAAAGTGTCCAGAATACGATGATAAGGACGTCACCGGCACTGAATGGGTTTAATATCATTACTTAAAATACACGCAACATACCCGTTAATGTACAGTTAGCCACATAAATGTGTACGCACTCCAAGATTTTATGTGTGGAAGCAAAGACAGAGCGATTGCCTTAGACACAATATGTTACAAAACCATCAATTCATCATATTAACCCTTCTAAGGTCCGATTAAGCAATGTTTTCCTATATTGACTATTATTAGACGATTTTATTCAGATTAGGAAGGGTATAATTATGGAAGTCAGAGGGTTGATTGAAATAGTCTTTACCCTTTCCATTCCCCCAGAGCCTTCCTAAGCTGTATAAACTCGTCTAATGTGAGCCAGAGGAAACTTCTAAAACGCGGCATGATCCCCAGGAGGTTAAGGGGAGGTATTTAGTTTGTTACCTAGACCTCCATCAAGCTTAAAATTACACCCCCTTGAGTCCCTTTCAAGATAAAGTTGTACATTTTTCGGTAGAAAAATGTCCCGGCCGAAGGCCGGTTCCTCTTAAATTACAGGCTCGCTTTCGCTCGCCAGGATAAAATCGACACCTGAATTGCACGAAAGGTCTTAATATGGGGTGAAAGTTCTTAAAATCGCTAAACTAATGGGGCAAACGTTTTATAATATCAAAAGCAATGGGGCTAAACATGAGGGAGACAGAGGTAAAGAAAAAAATCCCTCAAGTGGAGATCTCCCTTTAAGTAACTACATAATACACTTGTAATTTAATCTTACTCATTTTCCTTGCCCACATATCTAGCAGTATACACAAACTCAGTTGGCACACAACAACCATATCGTAATTTGGCATCCATTTCGATTACTTAGCATAGCCATTGAAAACATAAGACTGACACATATCTCCACACACCATTTGTAGCTATATCTATACCCTGTTCCAAATAGGTAGGCCAGATATCGTAACCCCTAACCTCTGTAACTCAAAATGGGCAAGAGCAAATGAGCTATAAATGTCCACCCCTATTCCTTGGCAGACCCTTCCCGCATGGTAAACATATTAGCTTGATTACTCGAGTTGTTTGTGAGTTATAGAGGTTACTGTTCAAGAGGTTTGGTCTACATATTTAGAACCGGATATAGTTATATAATACCTTTCTCAATCAGATGATGCCAATGTTTACTTTAATCTGCCAAGCTATTATACCCCTCTCAATCAAATGTCACCAATTTTTACTTTAACTCCTGTACAGGCGATGTCTTTTTAACTTTATTTTGGTTACTATTAGACGATTTTATTCAGTTTGTAAAGGGCCTCAAGCAATTAACAGGCTTAGAATAATCTCATTTAACCCTTTCTACTACCACAGATCCTTAAGCTGCACACAATCGTCTAAATATAGCTAGAATAAAATTAAGAAGACGTCGCCGGTACAGAAGAGGTTAATCTAGCTACCACCAGACGATTATATTCAACTTAGGTGGGATGTGTCACCTGAAGTAAAATAAGGTAAACATGTTCGTCATATGATTAAAAAGCGTTAACCCCTCAGGATACAAGGACGCAAGTCTTAAATTCATTTTGGCTATTTCATTACACGATTATATTCGGTTAGGAAGGACATGAAGGAGTAAGAGGGTTAACAGAAATAGAATCAGCTCTTTTCGTTTTCACTGGACCTTCCAAACCTATATAAAATCGTATACATTTAGCCACAATACAATATACAAAGGAATACAAAGGAAAGCAAGCAACCACATACCTACTGGACTTTACTAGGCTGATTGTAATAAAAATATAAATCAACTGAAGGTCTTCATCTCTACAGCATCATAAAGACGTGTTACGAAGCTACCATCACAGCTATAATATGATAAAGTTGCCTTTACACGTATTTAACCCTTTGAAGAATATCATGCTTTTGACAGTTTATTCTGGCTATCATTAGACGATTTTATTTAGATTAGAAGGGGCATATGGGAGTCTGATAGTTAATAAATATGGATTTCATCCCCTTTTGACACCTTGAGATTCTTCCTAAGCTGTATACAATCGTCAAATGTTAGCCACAATAAACTGCCAAAATGCATCACAATCCTCAAGGGTTTAAGGTAGCCTACCATAATAGTTTCTCATTACAATACCTGGGCCAATGCTACTATAGTCCGTTCATTCTAGTTGGGCAAAAATCGTAACCTCTAACCTTTGTAACTCAAAAAGGGCTAGTGCAAATGAGCTGTCAATTTCCACACCTATTCCCTAGCCAAATCTTTCTATTTGGTAGATATATTAGCGCGATTACTCTAGTCCTTTTTGAGTTACAGAGGTTAGAGGTTACGATTTCTACCCAACTAGAATGAACCGACTACTACCCGAGAATGCTTAACAATAAATTAGGCATACTTTCCTACTCTTAACCCCTTCTGTACCGGCGACGTCCTTTGATTTCAGCAACATTAGACAATTTTATGAAGCTCGGGAAGGATATGAGGTAGCTAAAATAATTAATTGAGATAGTTTGTAGCCTTTTGATTGGTAGACGTCCTTCCTAAGCTGAAAAAATTGACTAATATTTGCCAGAACATAATGAAAAGTACATCACCGGTACAGAAGGGGTTTAGTGTTTTGGTTACCATTAGGCTATTTTCTTCGGCTTAGGAAGAAATTGAGAGAGATGGCTAATGGAAATAGAAATGTTATCCAATGTAGGAATAAATTTTCGAAGTTTGAAAGTTAATTGAGATAGTTTGTATCCTTATGATTCATAAAACTTCCTCCTAAGCAGAATACAATAACCTAACTGTACCAATAAACCAATAATATAGATATTAATAGGCGTCTGATTGAAAGGGTGATGCATGACATAGATAAAAAAAAAAAAAATCAACCAAACATTTGTTCGATTCAACCCCATTTCAACTAAAAATTAATCAACTACAATAAACTAACTTACTAACCTTATCTAAATTATATAATGTATCCTGTTCTAAGCTAATCAAAATCTGCAAAATAAACATTATCTTACTCAATCTAAATTTAGGAAGAGGATTGAAATTGACAAGTCAATAATCACTTAACCAGCCTTCGATAAAAAAATGTCACTTAATTTTTCCTATCATTAAACGAATTTCCTTAGGCTTGGAAAAACTTCTATTAATCAAATGGATACAATCTATCTCAATTAACCCTGACTCCAACAATTCCTTCCTAATCTAAATAAAATTGTCTACTAATAGTCAGGAGAAAAAGGAAGAAACGCGTCTTCATACCTTGAAAAGGTTAGAGCTGTGATCTCTCTTGTGACAGAATAGAGTCTAAGAGCTTAAGTCCTGGTTAGAATGTAGTTTATGTGGTTGATGTGATTCAGATTTAGCTCCACCAGTGTAACGAAAACTTAAGCTTCTTCCCTAGTTCCTTGAAGTCACTCTCCTCAAGGCTGTGGGTGGAGCACACTGTCAAAGAGTCGGTGATTTTTACCTTTAGCTGCACAAGGGATTTTAGAAACACTTGTGCCCCTGAGAGAGTAAGAGATGAAGCCAACAGTTCAACTTCTGCATACGAGTGGCTCAGCTTTGCAAGTACTTCAGCAGCCCAGGGTCCATTGGTGTCGTCTACATGTCGTATATGGAGGGCCACAGCTGGGACACAAGCGAGGGTCGGAAGAGCCGACGGAAGCACTGTTGATGGAATGTCTAAGCGCAAGACTAGTTTCTCAATTTTCTTATGGACCACTTTAAGAGAATTAGCCAAGGCATGAAGCACTTCGGGCTTGGACACTCTCACTTGGACTATCTCAGCCTTCGTAATGGAATACAATACAGCAGCTCCTTGTTCACCCAAATGCCCCATCAGAGCTGACAAATTACCTTTTGGCAACAGTTTCAATAGAAGTTGGTCTATGGTGTCAGGGTACCCCCAGTCATAGAATTGTTGGTCACATCTCAAGGCCACAGGAGCTAAAGGAATCTGAGACATCCTCTCCAAGATCGGTACCAAGTTATCGTAGCACCTCTGCTCAACACTGCCATCTTCACCTACTATATTGATGCAGTTTAAGCTTCCAACAATACGAATCTTGACCTCTCCTGGAATGAAGTTGGTATGCCGGAGAAGCTGGTATGTCGGGTTGGCACTGTCACACAGTTCTTCCGTCTCTGGCCGCCAGATAATCTTTCTGCTGATAGAGGACCCAACCATCTTACACACAAGATGATGATTGCCAGATTCTTGAACCATTCGCCAGAGAAGAGCAGTGTGTTGAATGTTGCTGAATGAGTGGTTATTTACAATATTCTTGGCTAGTTCCTCAATGACCTTCTCTGGTGCCTTACTCATACACAAGTGACCGATGACAAATGTCAAAGTGTTTATCCACTTCCGCCCTCTGATGGGAATGAAATTAGCTGAATTTGATGACCCACACTTGATAGCAGAAGACGAACTGGTCTTAGCAAAAATCTTCAAACTCCTGAGAAGAGTTACAACTGATTCATGCTCAGGGTTCTTGGATCCTTTACTTAGTTCCTGAGAGATGTAGGAAGCTGCCAAGTACTCCATCTGACTCTTGTGAAGGAATGAGAATAAATACTTGACCCCACTCAAACTATCTTCTACCTCACACATGAGAAATGCAGAAAAAACCTGAACACTGTCAATATGACGAGCTGAACACATGGAGATGAGGACTCTCCGTCGGTCATTTGTTAGCACCAGGTCATCTTCCTCCAGCATCTCATAAGCAACTTTTCCCAAGGCATGAAGCCACTCTTCCATGAAGCTCTGAAATTCCAGTTCATGGAAGGTGGAGTTGGTAAGTAGCCTTGAAATCAGCTTAGTTGAGCAAAGCTGAATGATCTCAGAGTAGAGCATAGTGGCAGAGGTCACTTTGGATATTCTTGTTTTGTCATATTTCCACAGACAGATTAGAAGTGCTACAGTCAGGGGAAGCTTGAGGTAATCAGCAAGGCCTGTGCCAGTGGTTCTTAGAAACTTAAGAAACTCACACTGTTGCTCGCGACGAAGGCATTTATCTGATACAGTAGCCATGAAAACACGCGACGTGAAGGTCTTGATTCCTGTGACTGAAAAGCCCTCATTAGCAAGTTTCATAAAGCTGTGGTGGTACCATCCTGCCATCTGATTAATGATGTAGGCAAACTCTGGCCGTGTTGTTATGATGATCCTGGAATTTCCCAAGACAGATAGCACATCATTTACAAGCTTCCGGCCTTCTGCGGTAGCCTCATCCATTCCATCCACCACATAGAGAATGTTTATCTGGCTCAGTGTACGTATGATATCCTTCTCATCAAACTTGCTGCATGTTTCTGGTAACAGTATCTTGCACAAGTAGTGAACAAGTGAACTGCTGGTTACATTTCGCATCTCAATGAAGATGACCAAATCCACCATTTTGAGTGTATCAACTGTTCCTTGTCCAATGTGCCAGTCGTGAAGCAAGTAACGGCATAGTGACGTCTTTCCACACCCAGCCACACCAGTAAGCACCATCACTGCAGGAAGCATGCCGGTTGGATCACCTTTGTCATCAATGATCTCTGTTGTCAGTAATGAGGACATACTCACAACTCTGGATTTCTCGAGAATGTAAAGAGGTGTGAAGATGTTTTCCATGGTCATTTCTGGAAACCGATCATCACTTAGCCAGGTGAAGGGATTTAGTGTTTTCAGCTTAGCATACTCGGCCATTGCCTCTTTTCTTCCTTCTGTGATAAACCGACCTACTAGCTCAAGTCGAAACTTTTCAACACTCTCAAAATATAGAGTAGAATCCAAGGGAAGGGAACAATTAAGAATCTCATCTACTTCTTCTTTAAAACAGGTCTGCATATCAGTCATGTCAACAGAGAAAAAGTCAGCCGTTTCTTGTAAAACACTGTCAAACAAACTTTTGAGTTCATCCAGATTGTCCAAGAGCTGTTCGTCTTCCAAATGTTCATGTTCATGGCACACTCGATTCCTGACATTTTTCAATCTTCTCAGCACTCTTTGGAATGACTCTGGTAAGTTCATGTCAGAAAACAACTTGTGAATCATTTTGGTAATGAGAGACACATCATAATCAGCCGACTCAAATGACTCGGTTAAACACAACCGTTCTTCATTCTGAAAGTTGTCGCGGAACTTTGTTTTGGACCACAACAAGATTTGGAAACAGAACTCGGCCATATTCTCCGGCCAGACCTCAACCTCCGCCACACGCGCACGATACATCATCACCATGACAACAGTTTTCAGGACCTTTTTGTTGGTTTGGGTAGCAGCTTTGAAGAACCGTCCAAAATTTACATCCTCGGCAGTATAGCCGATAGCCGGGCTGCCAGGCTGTGATGCAGTTTTCTTAATACTCATGTTGTCAGCCCAGGCAAAATTGGATATAAAACTAGATTGCTTTGCTGTAGAATAACAGCATTTTAAAAAGAATATCAGGCAACCTGAATGGTTGTTGCATTACTATAGCTATTGTAATTTTTTGAAATACAGTTTGTACCACACTGAATAATAAATACAACTTTTAATGCATATTTTAATCTATGACATAGCCATATTTCAATATCTGTTTTTATATTTTTGACTCATAATTAATGAGTGGGGATAAGGAGTGGTCATGATGAGTCTCTGCTTAACATAGAGGTAATACTGAGCACCAATTCTTCCAAATATGTATTCCACTGAGTTTTGCGATTATCTCCTCATAACCACAATAATTTCAATAGCACTCCATTAACCCTTTGAGTGCAGGTGACTACTATTCACTTAATTCAGGTCAACATTGGACAATTTTAATGAGATCAGTAGAGACGTCTCATAACCAAGAGGCTTCAAAGTACCTTGAGTTATTTCTTTGTAGAACGATGCCTAAAAATCTATTATTTGCTAATAAAAGAAAATTTAGTTGTTCTCAATAAAGTCCACCTGTAATCAAAAGGTTAATATTCCATGTATATTTATCACATTACATTTATCATTCACTGAGCTGGTACCGATATGAAGACCACACACATGTCACTCTATTGTTAAATATCTTATCGTTTCATCACCTGTCTGCAATAATTTCATCTTCCAATCAGGTACCCAGTATGTCGTTTTATTTTTTTTTTATTTTTTTTAAATTAAGTAATTGACTACTGACTCTGCAGGCTGCTGGCAAACAACAATCTACTGTATTTTAACCCAGTCCTAAAACGGAGTTCTTTCTTTATCGTCATTATTGTTAAATATGCTATAGCTTCAGTTATGTCTTCCAGTTCCAATTGTGTCAATAGAATTGGCATAGTGGCCAAACCAATGTAATTCCATATACCTTTTCCTGCATTTCTTCACAATTTTATTCCAGTCCTAACAAAACTCCACCTCTTTCTCCCAGTCCTATCACACACACATATTACACATTATTCACGAGCTGCCTGTGTGACCTTTACCGCCTCTATGTATATTTGTGTTAAGCCTTCCAGCGGCGCAGTTCACAAATGTCCTTTGTGCCCAGTGGTACGGGAACGGCTTCTGCAGAACACCAGGTTATCTGCAAAATATAACATTAATGATCAGGAAAGTATGGACTGTATTATCAACTTTATTTGTTTATTTAATTGTGTGTATACAGTATATATATATACTGTATATATATATATATATATATATATATATATATATATATATATATATATATATATATATATATATATATATACCGGTATATATATATTATTTTATTTTATTTATTTATTTATTTTTATTTTTGTTGCTGTTTGGCTATGTTCAATTGTTCAGGGATCAGGAAAGTAAGGACAGTTTGATTTATTTATTATATTTGTTTTCATTGTGCATGAAGGATATATAAGGCAAATCTGCCTGTAACAAGTGTCTCCCCGCAAGGTTGTGAAAGAGTGATAAGAGAGCCAGAATCCAGGTACGTTAGAAGTACCAGTAATTTAGGTGTATTGGAAAGAAATGTGGCGTACTTGTTAAGTGTACTGAAATGAATAGGAGGAAGTGTTTGTGAGAGATAGCTGGATTACTCTGTGTAGGTGAGGCACAAATAGAACAGTGGGGGAAGCCAGGCCATTGGAACACGAGTTTCAGCAACTCCTTATCATATGCCTATATGGCCTCCCCTGGATACCGCCCTGTTCGATTGCTAACTACAATCTCCACAGATACTACGGTAGTTTATTCTTTAGTTATTATAGTCTATTCATTATAAGTGCTGACCGGTCAACTCAACCAGTAGACCATTTCAACCAGTAGCTCTCAACCAGTACCAAATCAACTAATACGGTTAGGTTAGGTTAGTACTATATTTTGGCACTGGTTTGGTTGGTCTGGGTTAATTTGGCACTGGTTGAGAGCTACTGGTTGAGATGACATGGAATCATTATAAGTAGGAACAAAATCTAGACAATTAACATCTACAAGTACAAGACGACTCCAGTAATCGAGCTAATACCTCTTACCATTTGGGAAGGGCAAGCCAGGGAATAAGGCGAGAAATGTGACAGCCCATTTGCTCCAGCCCCTATTGAGTTACAGAGGTTCAGGGTAAGGATTGCTGGCCGACCTACAATGAACGGACTATAGTTGATTGCTACACCTGGTTAATCCCTTCATGGCCGTGTTTACCTATGTATGCTCATTAAGGGGGGGGGGGGGGGGGGATGGGCGTATTTATGCTCATTAAGGGGGGATGGGCGTATTTATTTGCTCATTAAGGGGGGGATGGGCGTATTTATGCTCATTAATGATGGGCGTATTTATTTGCTCATTTGTGTATCTGTTTTTATTATTATATCTAATTTCCTCCCTAGACCTCCCATCAAGCTTAAAAGAAAAAACATGTGCCCATAACCATAATTTCAGGCTCGCTATCGCTCGCCAGTCAAAAAATTGACACCTAATTGACACCTAATACGTCACTGGTACTGTATGGGTTAAGAGGAGGTTTTTGTTCCCTAGACCTCCATCTAGCTTAAAATTACACCCCTAAACCCTCTTTCAAGATATATTTGTACATTTTTGGGGAGAAAAATGGCCCGGCTGAAGGCCGGTTCCTCTTAAATTACAGGCTCGCTATCGCTCGCCAGAAAAAAATTGGACACCTAAATGGCACGAACTGTCCTAAAATTGACAGAAATGGGGCGAAGGTTCTTAAAATCTCCAAACTTATAGGGCGAACGTCTTAAAATCCCAAAAGCAATGGGGATAAACATGGGGGTGAAAGGGGTCCAGAAAAAAATCCCTCAAGTGGAAACCTTCCTATGGTAAGTATCCTCCAATAAGTGGTTTAACCCTGACGTCGGAAATGTGTGTTTGTGTTCCTGACTGTGCTTTGTCTACAAGTTCTTCTACACAATATAACTATCAACAATGTAAATAATGGTCTTGAAATCAAATATATATATATATATATATATATATATATATATATATATATATATATATATATATACCGGTATATATATACTGTATATACCTGTATATATACCGATATATTTTTATTTTATTTGTTTACAGAAGGAAGTCTGGGAATGCGTTTTTGTTAGCCTAGAGGACAAAATAATATACCGTAACTTACTCGAAAATCGAAATTGACAAAAGCAAGTAAAACCATGATTAAACCAACCATACCACTAACCCCAAAGACGGTCGGAGCAGCTATAAAAAAAAAAATCCGTTCAGCATAAACAGTCCGTTGGTAGGGCAGAACTTGACAACACTGTTTTACCCTCGCTATCAGCTGATAAGTTGATAATGGGGGCGAGAAACCATTTGCCCTCTCTCTCTCTCTCTCTCTCTCTCTGGGAGATGAAATTGTACTAACTTAATTATTAACGTGATTTTTATATACCCTAAATCTATATATATAATGTCTTAAATGGTAAAATAAACTATTGGTCAAAATATTCTGTGTGGCAGACTTTAAAGTGTTTGCTTTTATTGTACGGTTTTCTGTAATCATAATGAATGGGATACTTCTCTATAGTAGAAAATTATCCAGTGTTTCTGATGTTATGACTTTTTTTCCACACCACCATTGAGGTAAAAGTCTAGGTGCGTTTATTTTGA
This sequence comes from Paralithodes platypus, assembly GCA_032716605.1. Taxonomy (NCBI): domain Eukaryota; kingdom Metazoa; phylum Arthropoda; class Malacostraca; order Decapoda; family Lithodidae; genus Paralithodes; species Paralithodes platypus. Next base: position 7,390,837 of record CM064528.1, read on the forward strand.
TAGAGGTTTCCCCAGTATGTACTGTATATGAATACATATACAATACATATACAATAGTCGAGTCATGGGTGGAAAGGTTAAGGTGTTAAACCTGTGGGATCAAATGAACCAATTTAAAAATCATTAGGATGTATTAATCCTGGAGTTTAGCAGTACTCTCTTCAGTACAGAGACTAAACGCGCTTGGCTACCGTCACCGTCTGTCTGTCTGTCTGTCTGGATTTCTCTCCGTCTACGCGCTTGGCTACCGTGACCGTATGTCTGTCTGTCTGTCTGTATTTCTCTCTGTCTATCTGTATATCTGTCTGTCTGCTTGTGTATAGGTCTGTTTGTCTATCTGTCTCTCTGTCTGTACATCTAACTGTATCTTTGTTTGTCTGTATAGCTCCCTGTTTGTCTGTCTGTCTGTATATCTATGTTTGCTTATCTGTTTGTCTGCATGGTATGTACTTTTTATCTGACTGTTTGTATATGTGTATATCTATATGTCTGTTTATCTGTCTGTTTATATGTCTGTCTGTTTGTCTATCAGTATACCTGTCTGTCTGTCTGCAAATATGTCGGTGTGTCTATCTGTATATCTAACTGTCTGTATATCTGTATGTCTGTTTGTCTATCTGTATATGTGTCTGTCTGTCTCTGTCTATCTTCCTGTCTGTATGTTTGTATATATCTCTCTCTGCCTGTCTGTATGTTTGTCTATATCTATATATTTCTGTCTGTCTGTCTATCTGTATATCTGTCTGTCTGTCTATCTGTCTCTGTGTCGGTCTGTCTGTCTGTCTTTAGTTGTCTGTCTATCTGTATATCTGTCTGAATATCTGTCTGTCTGTGTGTACATCTGTCTGTTTGTCTGTATATATGCCTGTTTGTCTGTATGTATATCTGTCTGTTTGTGTGTATATCTGCCTGTATGTCTGTCTGTATATATGCCTGTTTGTCTGTATGTCTGTCTGTATATATGCCTGTTTGTCTGTATGTATATCTGTATATTTTGACCAATAGTTTATTTTATCATTTAAGACATTACCGGTATATATATAGATTTAGGGTATATAAAAATCACGTTAATAATTAAGTTAGTACAATTTCATCTCCCAGAGAGAGAGAGAGAGAGAGAGAGAGAGAGAGAGAGAGAGAGAGAGAGAGAGAGAGAGAGAGAGAGAGAGAGAGAGAGAGAGAGAGAGAGAGAGAGAGAGAGAGAGAGAGAGAGAGAGAGAGAGCAAATGGTTTCTCGCCCCCATTATCAACTTATCAGCTGATAGCGAGGGTAAAACAGTGTTGTCAAGTTCTGCCCTACCAACGGACTGTTTATGCTGAACGGAGTATAGTGTCAAGCAAGGATACCCCAGGATAGAACAGCCGAGTCACATTACAGGCACACTTTTGACGTCAAGAGAGTCCAATAATACCCCGAGGCTTATTAATTAACCTCTTCAGCCCCATGACGCAATGGTCGTCTTAGTCTGGTTACCATTGCACCATTGTCTGCAAGGCAATGACGCCATTTCTTCAAGAATTGAGGGGGAAGGGTTAATATTTTTTGTTTTCTTCTTTTCTGTTTTTAGTTTCCTCCCTAGACCTCCATCAAGCATTAAACAAATCCCCAAGATTCTCCTTTTAGATGAATTTGAACATATATCGGTATAAAAATATCCCGGCCAAAGGCCGACTCATCCTAAATTACAGGGTCGCTATCGCTCGCCAAGAAAAAATATCGACACCTAAATGTCACAAAAAGTGTTTATATTGACAAAGAAATGGGCCGAACGACTTCAAATTTGAAAACTAATGTGGCTAAACGTGAGGAAGAAGACGGGCCAGTAAAAGAAAAGAAAAAAAAACAACCATCCCCCCTCAAAACGTAACCTACTGTCTGAATAGCATAGGTCTTTCTTAAACTGCATAAAGTCGTCTAGGGTTAGTCAGCATGATAGGTAAAAAGGGCGTCATCCTACTGAAGGGGTTATAGCACTCCTGAGATCTATCAGTACTAATTAAGGTCTCCAAAACACATGCCATTATTGTTGAAAAAAATATATATATATATATATATATTATATATATATATATATAATTAAGGAGGAACCGGCCTTCGACCAAGACATTTTTCTACTGAATATGTACGGAATTTGTTAAAGCTTGATGGACGTCTATGGAGGGAACTAGTAATAACAAATAAATAAATATATAATGAAAAAATAAATAAAAATTAATGCAAATCTACCCTTAACTCCATGTTCCTATTTCTGCTAGGTGAACAAATACAGAAGGTGTAAGAGCCCGCGACACTGCCCACCCGTCTCTCCCTGCCCAGAAATTGAACCCTGAAACTTTGGATTACGAGTAGAACGCGCTACCATTGAACCGCTATATCGTGGAAGTTTATTACAATGATTCATATGTGTTTATAAAATGTAACATGGAAGACCACCGACCGATACTAGTTTTCTTTTCTTTTATTTTATTTTATTTTTTGTTTGGTTTTTTTTATGGGGGGTGGAGTCTTGTACATGCGAAATATTGACATGTAAAGTAAATGCGTGTTCTAAGTGCAAATTTACATGATATATGTGCAACTTAATTAGACTGTGTGTGTGTGTGTGTTTTTTTTTTTTTTTTTTTGCACGTATGGGTATACAACATTATAATTCATTCACATACAGTATACAGTAAAGAGTAGAATAAATTCATACTATAACTTTGAAAGGCAAATTTGATATAAATTGTGTATGTGCTAGGTTATTAAATCAAACATATACAGTACCGGTATACTGCATACATATACAGTACCGGTATACTGCATACATATACAGTACCGGTATACTGCATACATATACAGTACCGGTATACTGCATACATATACAGTACCGGTATACTGCATACATATACAGTACCGGTATACTGCATACAAGCAAATGTTCAACCTTTAAATAGCATTATTTAACAAACTGCATAAATTAAGCTACTGTCACATACAGTATATCTACAACATACTGCATTGAAAAGCAATATCAAAGCAGGAAATAAATTACAGGCATAGTTCGATATTACAATTCTAATAATGACTGTGCAGGGTTACCTATGCAAACAGTGTATCTGCAACTTACGGTCAAGATGCCAAGTAGGATTATAGGCTATTCGTGTTTATTCTTTAAGTATAGTTTACCCTTAACTTATCTATTGTCAACTAATATTATTGCAATGCTAAAGGAGTATATGCAATGATTACCTAGGAAATTATCAAGAAACATTAGTTTATAGATGAATTACCTTCAGCAGATGAGAATTCGTGGAGTTTTAGTCGATACTGATGCTGGACACTCTGGCGCCGTGCTGAAAATCTTTCCCTCTCTCTCTCTTCTCCCTTTTATCACGTCCTCTTCCTTCTCCTTCGGTTCTCTTCTTTATGCCTCACTTTGCTTCTTCCTTCCTCGCATGGGTTTTTTTTCGTTATTACAGTCTAGTTTTTCATTTCTATTTCTCATATCACATTCCTCTTCGTTCCCGATCGTATTGTTTCATTTATCATCAACTCGTGTTTTTATCTTTACATGTTTATTAATCTCACTGTCCTACTTATATCACAAAAGTCTGTATCTTCTTTCGTCATAGCCTCTACGTGCCTCTTGTCTATATTTGTTTATATAATACTATTGTCTTTCTGCCATAATGCCTCAAAATGGTCTGTCGTATTAACATCACCTCGGCTTTTTTAACATCACTTCGGCTCTTACGTCACTATTCAATCTCCCTACACTTACGAGCTTGATTGTATACCACTTATCGTCACCCTTCTATCTGCTCCCTTGGTAAGATAAACAGTCAATGAACACAGGACTGGAGGAGCAGCACACGAGGGGGCCGAGGGAGGGGCTACAAATGACTGGGGTTGGGGAGTGTCAGGTCTGGTACCGTGAGTCAGCCAAAACTCCACGTATATGTTGTCTCTTCCTCGGTCTCTGCACTATAGCCACTATCTCTGTTTACACCTACTATCCCTCGGTCTCTTCACAAGCCACTATCTCTGTTTACATCTACAGTACTATCACTGCTTCACGGGCAAGATAATGATAACACGGGGCACTGGGAAGATACTAGTATGCAACAGTAGTAACCCCTGAGTGCTGGTGGTGGTCAGTTACTACACACACCGTAACACATGTGGATCTAGAGGTGACGTGAGTGAGTGCCTGTGTGGGAGGTGTAATTCGGCAGAAACGTTTTGTCACATACGAAAAAACAGTCCACCGAGTCCTTATATAGCTTCTTGTCCCTCATGTCTACTGGTTCATTGTTAGATAGACGAGTATTGCCACATACAGTTGCCAGGGGGACACACGTGGAGGGGAAGGAAGGAGGTGAATCTGGAGGTGGGAGGCAAAGGGTTGAATCTGGAGGTGAGCATGGAGGTGTACAAACGGTCACAGCACACAATAACAACCACCTCACTCCACCACTGATTCCTAATGCATCTACCTGACCAATTCCACTGTTCTGTCACACTAAACGAGCCCCTACACGAATCACGATCCCTTAGAGCCACAGAGGGAGAAGGGAAAGGAGAGAGTGACTGTGGGGTGTAGGGAGACTGTAGGGAGTGGAAGCGCAATCGGCACGGCTGGCTCCCAAGGTCAACGTGTGGTAGGGATCTCATGGGAAGTTGGGTGCCTGGTTTAAAAGAGTCTCCTCTACCTTCATAATAGTACGCCATTTTGTGTCCTACTCGTGCTGTGTCCTATAGTATTTCAGTGTGTGAACACTTCCAAATTTAGCTTATAATGCTCACATGATTGTATTATACCTCTATCTTCACACTATCGACTCATTTATGTGTATCTAACTGCTCTAACTGTACCAATTACTCCAAAATAATACACTACCGAAACAAAATGGCTTCCAGTAACATAACTCTGGATATCCTCTATGTTATAACTCTACTAATCTAGGCACACTACGGCTTAAAGGATGCCAGAAAGGACAACAGATGTATTATTGGTGCAGGACTGAACACTACTCTGTGACAACACCAACTAATAATAACGCCAATAACCGCAATAACAATAACATTACTAGTAGTCGAGTAAGCTCAATGTGCTCATCCAAAATATATAGTGATCTCGTGTTTCAAATCGGCAGTATAATGTTTTTGTGTAACACTCACTCACTCACTCACTCTCTCTCTCTCTCTCTTACTATTCACTATAGTAGATAACCTTACCCCTTACGTAACCCTATCTCTTTACTCTACTAGCGCTCGCCAAACAAATGACTACACAAGGCCCAGTAATGAGAGCCACATTGCCCCTGTCCACTTGACACTATTTGGGCCATTAGTTAGGAGATCTTAAGACGTTAGTCCCATTAGTTTGGCGATTTTAGGACCATTCGCCCATATCTGTCAATATCAAGATCTTTTGGGCCATTTAGGTGTCGATATTTTTCCTGGCGAGCGATAGAGAGCCTGCAATTTGGACGGAATCGGCCTCCGGCCTGGACATTTTTCTATCGAAAAATGTACAAATTTATCTTCAAGGAGGGTCTTTGACGGGTGTTTTTATAAGTTTGATGGAGGTCTACAAAGGAAACTAAAAAGATACATATAAGAATCGAGTATAATTTATTCTTCCAGTATCACCTTCGTCTCATATTCCATTACCAAATCGAAGACTAAATCAAACCTCTCTAGCCCCAAATCTGAGAAAAGAATACAAATCATAGTTCTGCTTTCAGGTAGAGATGCAGGCAATGAAACTGGTGATGCTCCAACGAACGAAAATGTTGACGGTAAAGGGGTGGGCGGGAAGTGGGGATAGAAGAAGAGCGAGTGGGATTTAGTTTTTGTTTTGGTGTGAGAGTGTACACGGGCATCGTAGTGACAACCAAGATATATATATTTTATATATATTTTTTATTTTATTTTTTATTTTGTTTTAAGAGACAATGAACGGAGGAAGGAAAAACACAGATAAAACAAAAAGGTCCATGTGCCTAAAGGCATCCTCCATTCATAAAATGTTTGTAACAACTGGATTTAAACTTTTGTAGATTGTAAGTTTGTGGAAAGCAACTCGAGGGAAGTGAATTCCAAAGAGTAGTAGTTCTAGGGATAAATGAATTTTGATAAGCAGAAGTTCTGCATTGTGGAGGAAAAAGTATAAATTCATGGGCGCTCTCAGCTGCCCTAGTTCTACGGGGAAAGATGTGGAGAGGCGGCACAATTGAAGCAAGTTCCTCGGAACAATTGCTGTGAAAATATCTGTAGAATAATGCAAGGGATGCAACGTTCCTTCGTATGGATAATGTAGGAAGGTTATATATCTTCGTGGCAACTTCCTATGCTACATCCCGCGAGGCAATATCACGGCAGCTGGGGCATAATTTTGTCAAAAAGAAGGTAGAACTCGGTAAATATTTCATTCAGCTTAGGAAGGACGTCTACCAATCTACTGACTATCCTTCCTAATCGTCATAAAATATTCAAACTGTAGCTGAAATTAAATAAAAAAGACGCCACCGGTACTGAAAGGGTTAATGACTGCTCGAGGGTTTAATGGCGACTGGTTTTTTTCTATATTCCAACTACTCCCTCTCGGGCATAGGCTGAGAGCCTGTACATTCCACCGCTCAACACGGTGAAGCCCGTGAGGTCTCGTTCCAGTCTGGGGAGTGAGACATGTGAAGCACTCATTCATGGCTCGAAGCAGCTCCATCTCTGAAGCGGCTGGTTGCTTCGTTCAAGTGCTTCACTGTCTCACCCCCAGACTCAGACCCTCACTCTCAGAATGCCACCTATTGAGTAGTGAACTCACTAGGCATTGTCCCCCTGTAGCATATTTTGTATATGGGAATATTCATACAGTGCTATTTAATCAGGGAACAATGAGGGTATTTTTTTGGCATATCGGTGGGCTTAGTGGTAATGCACTGATACCTAGGTACAGCACAAATTAATTTTCTTTATTTTCTTCCTGTGTTGATGGGGGACTCGTGCAGTTATAGAGGTGCCATACGGTGAGTTGAGGGTGCTACAATTAATATTACTATTTGTAGTGTTAGTTGTACAAGTAGTATTAGGCATAGTGGTAGTAGTAGAAGTAGTATTAGCAGTAGTTAAAATGATAGTTAAAATAATTGGTGATAACAGATAATAATGATGAATTAAACGATGAGAATAAAATAACATTATTATTTTGTTTTATATTAGCTTATATATATAATTTGCGCACAATCTATTACAGAAACATAAACAAACTAACGCACTCTAAGGTACGGTATGATTATTATTATGTGATGAAGGAGACATACAACAAAACTGTCTGTAACAAGGTTGAAAGAGGGATAGAGAGTCAATATTAAAGTACGTTAGAGATCTTGCAAACAGATAGAACGAGGCTCTGGTGTTATTGGTTCATCACTCATTCGTCCGGTAAATATAAATCAAAACCATGCAAAATAACATACAGTATATAAAAACGAACAGCTTCAGAAAAAACAAATCCCCAAAGTATTATTCCGACCACAGCACAGCATTTTTGTGTTGTTATAATTATGCTTGTTCAACTATAATAATTGTCTGATACAGAGAGTCGATTACGTTTAAGGGGGTTGACCTGCTTTTTGTTATTTCTGTCCTTTTCTCTCTTTCTCTGGCTTGTATCCATTCGGCCCCATTCAGCCAACTATTTTAAGACGTTTATCCCCATCTACAGTAGGTGTCGATTTCTTCCTAGCGTGCGATAGCGAGCCAGCATTATATGAAGAAATCCGGCTTCGCCGGAGAATTTTTGTTATCAAAAAATGTACAAATTTAGCCTGCTGTCAAACAAAAATAAAAAATATGCTGGCTCGCTACCGCTCACCAGTAAATTTTTTACACCTGGATGGGGATAAACGTCTTAAAACAGTAGGCTGAATGGGGCCAAATGGATACAAGCCAAAGAAAGATAGAAAAGGACAGAACAAAAACAGGTCACCCCCCTTAAAGACGTGTTTGACCCACTGAGTCTATTGTGTTGTAGTGTTATTCTTTGGTATGTAATGCATGGAGAAGAAGTACGTGCACATGTAAGTACCCCAACACACACAACAACCATGCTCACTCCTGCAATCTAATCTAACTATGTATCTCTCTATCTACCTATCTATATATCTATAACACACACACACACACACACACACACACAGCCCGTAGCCTAGTAGGTAGAGCTCTCGTCTCACACACGAGGGGTCGGGGGTTCAATCCCAGACCGGGCGGAGACAAATTGGGCTTGTCTCCTTTCATGTGTTAGCCTCAGTTCACCTAGCTGTAAATAGGTACCTGGAATAAGTGGACGACGTTGTGACGTCCCCTCTGGGGTTGGCAAAAATGGTACAAGGCGAGATGGGTATCATATGGTTCACCTAAGCTGATGGCTACCTAAGCCTTCGGGCGAGACGGTACCGTCTATAGTGAGAATGGTACCATACAGATCCACCCTAAGCCTTCGTTTCCAATGTCGCCAATTGGCTAAATACAGACTACACACACATCCACAGCCATTCCAACAGTACATAAAACACTTAACATGCATTTCACGCAATACATTCCCAGTTAAGGAGGCGCGATAATAATGAGCTTAGCTCGCATTGCGTGGATTCCCCTTGACGAACAAGTAACTGAGTAACACACACACACACACACCCACACACACACACACACACACACCCCACACACACACAATACAAAAACATAAAACCTTACCAGAAACATAATTATTATGCAACACCCCCCCCCCCCCCCAAACCCCTTCTCTCACACCCACACAATCATACACACATGAACACACACAATCCAAAACACTCATACATATTTATATATGATAAACCCCTGACAGATACATCTGTCTATGTCTGTCTGTCTGTCTGTCTGTCTATCTTTCTATCTATATATTTATCTATCTGTCTGTCTGTCTATATACCGGGTATCTATCATTCAGTCTGTCAATATATCTATCTATCTGTCTGTCTATTTGTCTATCTATCTATATATCTAGCTATCTATCTAGCTGTATGTCTGTCTGTCTGTCTGTCTATCTATCTATCTATCTATCTATATATATGTCTGTCTATCTATCTATCTATCTATCAATCAAACACTCACACAACACAAACAAACACCATTGATAAAACCGTGGCAGACAGAGCATAACATCATTATTATCCTGTCAGTCGAATGTCGGGCTCAAATATAAATCATATAATCCCGCAGAAACAACAATGAACAAATTGATATCACCCAGGCATGTTTTCATCCTCTAACCTTGAACATAAGTGGATACAAAAATAGATAGATAGATAGATAGATAGATAGATAGATAGAGATAGACAGACAGATCGATAGATAGATATAGATAGATATATAAGAGAATACCGGTACATCAATATTCTGAATTATATAAATAAAAGATAGAATTTTGCATAATTAAAAATCATCACTAACTATATCCCCTTCTCTTCTCTCACTCACTCAAAAATAATATAACTTTTTGAGGTGTGACAATTAATTAAATTTCCATCATCCATACTACCCACCAAAAAACATAACATTTATCTGAGAATATCAAAATTGTACAAAAGGCCTGTCATACCCAACTGTCTAGCATCGTCTCGTAATTCCTCAAAAAATGTCAATACACATCACCACACAATTTTCCATCATCCACAGAAAAAATCGACAAATCAAAACACATCACACAACATTCCATCATCCACAAAAAAAAAAAATCCAAAACACATTATCGGTACACCATTTTCCATCTACAGAAGGAAAAAATTACCCTACAAATCCAATACACATCAACCAATTTTCTACCATTCACAGAGCAAAATTAAAACATCGTGGGTAGTTTTCCCTCGAACAGTCATTACGATGGAGTGAAAAGTTTGCTAATCAAGCACTGATACCGGCAATTAGGGGGAATTAGGCAAACAATAGAGTGGTCCAAAGAGTTGGCTGCAAGGTTAATTAGAACTGTATTCACTTCAGTAGATCGGGAGGGGACAATCAGCGCCATGTTGTGCCCGGGGCCAGTATTATAGTCCGTTCAAACCAGTACCCAATATTTAGTAAGGTTGCTGG
>CM064528.1:7403456-7455513 GCA_032716605.1 Paralithodes platypus
CCAGCTCGAGATATTCCCCGTGTCATAATCACTCTTCATCGCCCCGCTAAAATTATATCGGAATTGAAACATCAAGCGAGAGCGATATAATAGTTTTTAATCGTTAGGGATAATTTTAAAAGCGGTGTCTATATAATTCCGGGGCAGGCATAGGAAGGTTGTGTATTTTTAGAAGTGGGTTTTTTTCGTGGATTACCTGATTATGAATATTTGGGGTAATGCGAGAGTTTGTGTGTGTGTGTGTGTGTGTGTGTGTGTGTGTGTGTGTGTGTGTGTGTGTGTGTGTGTGTGTGTGTGTGTATGTACACGCGTGTGTAGATGCGCGTGTGTACGGTACATGTATGTTTCTGTGTAGAACCGGCCAAAACCGGTTCCTCTTGAATTACAGGCTCGCTATCGTTCGCCAGGAAAAAATCGACACCTAAATGACACGAAAAGTCTTAATATTGACAAATAAATGGGGCGAAAGGTCTTAAAATCGCCAAACTAATGGGCCGAACGTCATAAAATCTGAAAACTAATGGGACTAAACATGAGGAAGAAGGGGGACCAGAAAAACGACCCATCTCCCCTTAAAGTTTGTTTGTCTTTTCTTAGTATTCTCCCTAGACCTCCATCCAGCTTAAAAAAAAACACCCCGAAGGTCACCTTTCGAGATAAATATGATGTCCAGGCCGAAAACCAATCTTCCTAAATTACATTCTCGCTGTCGCTCCCCAGAAAAAATAAAATAAAAAATAAATAAATAAATATGAATAAAAATCGACACCGAAATGGAACAAAATGTTTTAAAATTTACAACTTAATGTGGCTAACGTACTTGGAATATCTTGTAGTAATAATTCTATCTTGCATAACCGATAGAGACTCAAATTAGTTTATATTTATGTAATTTTGTTGTTGTATCTTGTATTGTATTCTTCGACGCAGAATAACAACCTAAAAATTAATCTACTAAAGTAATCTTCCATGAATCATCAAACATTATTAATCCCTACCAACATCTCCGTAAACCCAAGTGGCTTGTCTGGCTTGTTTCGGGGACTAATCTCGACTTGAGGGACTTCCGGCAGAGTAATTAAGAACCCTCGCCTGTGTAAATTGTGGCTCACTCCTTCATGTGGTTCACTTTTTGGGCGATTTTTGCATGTATTCATTATTTTTCTAGTTTCCTCCCTAGACCTCCATCAAATTAAAACAAAATCTCTAAGATCCCTCTTTTAGATTAATTTGTAAATTTTTCGGTAGAAAAATTTCCCCGCCGAAGGCCGGTTCTTCCAACACTACAGGCACCTGGTTCTTCCAACACTACAGGCACCTAAATAGCACGAAAGGTCTAAATATTGACGAAGAAATGGGGCGAAAGGTCTTAAAACCGACTAAATAATGGGGCAAACATCTTAACATCTGAAAACTGATGGGGCTAAACATGAGGGAGAAAGTAGTCCAGAAAACCGGCCCATCCTCCCTTTAGCGGTGGGGCGGAAATTAGCTCAGTCTCCCCTCTTGTTGTGTTTGTGGGTGGCGGCTCCGTTTTCTTTGGGTGAGAGGTTGATTGGGAGAAGGGATGGGTGTGTTGGTGGGGTCGCCTGTCTATAGCGGTAGGTAGGTAGATTGAGTAGGTGTGTAGGTAGATAGATAGATAGATACATGAATGAATATATATATATATATATAGATATATATATATATATATACAGTATACTGTAGATAAAGACAGATAGGTAGACAGACAAACAGATAGGTAGATATAGATAGATAGATACAAAAAGAAAAATTTGTACAAATAAATAGGGCAGATATATATAATAAATAGAAAATAGATAAAAGTGAATAGATAGACACAGAGCTAAATAGACATAGAAAATAGGGCAGGTATCTAGATGAATATAGAGTTGTTTTCCATTATATGGGTGTATATTAACCTCATCTAACACTTATACTTGCTTTTAATTATAACTAAATAATAAAACCTTATATACCGTGACTGTCTATTCTGTTCTAGTCTTTAGTTTACCAATTATTATAAAATAAATCGCACCCCCAAAAATGGTATTCTAGGTACTTTAAATCACCTGTAACAATTGCCAGGTAAGCGGCCTATCAAAAAGGGTAGACTGTTATGGAAAATGTAATTACCCTTTTTCACGCCCATAACTTTTGAGTGTACAGACTCGGGAATGTGTTCAAGGGAATGTTTCAAAATCTTTCATCAGTGTGTTAGAATTGTTAAAGAAATTTGTTATCACCTTTATATCCAGCGTTTTACGAAAGCCCGGATCCGCAATTTGTAAGCGCGTCGTGCTTTTCCCGGAGCCCAGATTTTATCGTCTAATAATGGCCAACTGTTGTTCATGTGTGATTAGGAACATATATTTAATTTTACTACATCGAAAACCAAAGTTAGAAATAATAAAGATAGAAAACGAAATTTGAGCGTGATTAATGCACATGCTTCGTGAATATATCAACGCAAAATGTATCAAAATATGGTATACATTTTAGCATGATATAAACGATAACCATCCACCAGTGTCTCTCCATACTGAATGTTGGTAGTGGAGGTGGTGGTGGTGGTGGTGGTACAAAGGAGTACAAAGGAAATCAAGCAACAACAGATCTAGTGACCCTTCTAGGTTGCTTGTCCTCCAAAACACTGAGGATCAAGTGTCCAAACAGTGGTTTAGAGTGGGTAAGGGAACATTGGAAAGGGAATTACTGCCCTGGAACTAATGTCCGTGGCAGGATTAGGAAGTTAGTAGGGGACAGATGGGTTAGTAACTGAGGGGGGATAAAATAAAGTTATTCATTTACAAACGCAGTCAGTCGTGGGTTTGATGCGAGATATTTGTCTAGGTGGAGTTTAAATGAATCAACGGTGATGCAGTCTATAACGTTTCGGGGAAGCCCATTCCACAAGTTGACAACTCGATTGAAGAAGAAATTCTTAGATTCGTGTGAGTTAAAAGATTTACCAATAATTTTGAAACTGTTTCCCCCGCGTTTAATTAGATTGGTCGATAGTGAAGTACTTACTACAGTTCATATTGTCGATGCCTTTGATGATTTTGAACACTTGAATTAAGTCACCTCTTAATCTGCGCTGGGTTAAAGGAAATAGATTTAATTCTCTAAGACGCTCTTCGTATGGTTTGTTCTTTAGGCTAGGTATCATTTTGGTAACTCTACGTTGAACTCGTTCTAGCTTGTTTATATCTTTTTGGTAATAAGGGCACCAGGATTGAACGCAGTATTCCAGAAGAGGGCGGACTAAGGAATTGTAAAGGGTTAGGATAACTTCTTTGGATTTATGCTCAAATGACCTGCCTATAAAGCCAATTATTTTGTTTGCCTTCTTAACAACTTCTGAACATTGTTGACTCGGTTTTAGGTTACTCGATATTGTTACTCCCAGATCGGTTTCTCTGTTTACATTCTTAAGCTGAGTGCCATTCATCGAATAGTTTGCTTTCTCATTTAGGTATCCGATATGTAGTACTTTACATTTATCCGCATTGAAACTCATTTGCCAAATTTGGGCCCAACATGACAATTTATCTAGATTGTGTTGCATATCGTCAACTTGTTCTTTTGAGAGTACGCTATTTGCAATTTTTGTATCGTCAGCAAATTTTGAGATTGTACAGGTGAGACCCTCATCTATGTCGTTGATGTAAATTAGAAAGAGAATTGGTCCTAGTACCGATCCCTGGGGTACCCCGCTACTTACATTGGTCCATTTAGATGCCTTACCGTTTATGACTACTCTTTGCTTTCTGTCGCTGAGCCAATTTTCTATCCATTTCAACACACCGTCTTGTATTCCATGCGCTTTTAGTTTTAGCAGTAAACGTTTGTGGGGAACTTTGTCAAAGGCCTTTTGAAAATCAAGGTATATAATATCTACAGCTTTACTCTCATCGTAGAGGTTGAGGATATCGTGGAAGAAGTCTACGAGGTTTGTTAAACAGGAACGTTTTTTACGAAAGCCGTGTTGAGTATCTTTAAGTATGTTATTTTCCTCTAAGTGATTTACGAGTCTGTCTCGTATGACCGTTTCTAGCATTTTACATACAACTGAGGTTAAGCTAATTGGACGATAGTTACTGGGTAGGGATTTGCTGCCTTTTTTTAATATCGGTGTTACGTTGGCTAGTTTCCACTGATCGGTGAGGGTGGTAGTGGTGGTGGTGGTGGTGGTGGTGGTGGTAGTAGTAGTAGTAGTAGTAGTAGTAGTAGTAGTAGTAGTAGTAGTAGTGATGATGGTGGGGATAGTGGTAGTGCTGGAAATAGTAGTAGTGGTGATGGTGAGGGTAATAATGATGGTGGGGATAGTAGTGGTGGTGCTGGTGGTAATAGTAGGGGTGATGGTGAGGGTAATAGTGATGATGGTGGTAGGGTCACACAATAATAAAATGCCACATTATTATTGTATACGACACATGACACTGATAGCAGAATAGAGGATTAAATAAACACGTGAGCCCAGCATTGTTTTTAATCTGACATGCCTAAAATATATTCGAGTTTAGAGTGTATGTTCGCGGTTCGTGTTTCATGATAGTTATTGTTATCATTATTATAATAATTAATGTTACTATTAATTTTCGTTCATGTTATTTTTGCTTTGTGTGTGTTTTTTTGTTTTGGTTTAATTGGTGGTGGCTACTGATATTGTTAAACTATGATAATGTTGTTGTTGTTGTTGTTTTTGTTTTTGTGGTAGGTTTTGCTCTGACTTATTCTACTTTGTTATGGTTGGCATAGTTGCTGTTGTTATTGTTTGTTGCTGATTTGTTGTTTATTATGGCAGTTTTTGTTTATTATATTTTGTTTCAAAGGTTGGTATAGTTGTTGTTGTTGTTGTTGTTGTTTATTGCGGTTTTCGTTGTTTATTATGGTAGGTTTTGTTCAGACTTATTATATAATGTTGCGATTGTTGGCATAGTTGTTGTGTGTTGAATGATTAAAATGGGTTAATTGAAAGAGTCATTACCTTTTTAATGCCCACAGATCCTTCCTAAACTGCATAAAATCGTCTAATGATAACCAGAATAGACGGTCAAAGTGCAGCATAATCCTCATGGGGTTAAAGTCAAGTCATAGTTCAGTGATTAAGATAAAATAAGACACTATACCCTGTTCCAAATAAGACACTATACCCTGTTCCAAATAAGACACTATACCCTGTTCCAAATAAGACACTATTCCCTGTTCCAAATAAGACACTATTCCCTGTTCCAAATAAGACACTATTCCCTGTTCCAAATAAGACACTATACCCTGTTCCAAATAAGACACTATACCCTGTTCCAAATAAGACACTATACCCTGTTCCAAATAAGACACTATACCCTGATCCAAATAAGACACTATACCCTGTTCCAAATAAGACACTATACCCTGTTCCAAATAAGACACTATACCCTGTTCCAAATAAGACACTATACCCTGTTCCAAATAAGACACTATACCCTGTTCCAAATAAGACACTATTACCCTGTTCCAAATAAAGGGGAACACTATACCCTGTTCCAAATAAAACACTATTCCCTGTTCCAAATAAGACACTATACCTTGTTCCAAATAAGACACTATACCCTGTTCCAAATAAGACACTATTCCCTGTTCCAAATAAGACACTATTCCCTGTTCCAAATAAGACACTATACCCTGATCCAAATAAGACACTATACCCTGATCCAAATAAGACACTATACCCTGATCCAAATAAGACACTATACCCTGATCCAAATAAGACACTATACCCTGATCCAAATAAGACACTATTCCCTGTTCCAAATAAGACACTATACCCTGTTCCAAATAAAACACTATTCCCTGTTCCAAATAAGACACTATACCTTGTTCCAAATAAGACACTATACCCTGTTCCAAATAAGACACTATACCCTGTTCCAAATAAGACACTATACCCTGTTCCAAATAAGACACTATACCCTGTTCCAAATAAGACACTATACCCTGTTCCAAATAAGACACTATACCCTGTTCCAAATAAGACACTATTCCCTGTTCCAAATAAGACACTATACCCTGTTCCAAATAAGACACTATTCCCTGTTCCAAATAAGACACTATACCCTGTTCCAAATAAGACACTATTCCCTGTTCCAAATAAGACACTATACCCTGTTCCAAATAAGACACTATTCCCTGTTCCAAATAAGACACTATACCCTGTTCCAAATAAGACACTATACCCTGTTCCAAATAAGACACTATACCCTGTTCCAAATAGGTAGGCCAGACATCGTGAACCCTAACCTCTATCACTCAAAAAGGGCTGGAGCAAATGGGCTGTACATTGCCACACTTATTCCCTGGCTGACTCTTCCCGAATGGTAGAAATTCATAGTATCACCAACCCACCAATTAACTTACAAATAAACCTAATCAATTAATGAAAGAAATGAAACCAAATAACTAAGTAATAGCTGGATTACTCTAGTCGTTCGTGAGCTAAAGAGGTTAATGTTCAAGAGTTTTGGCCTACGTCAACTCTCCAACCCAAGAGTGAAACTCTATTCTCAGACTTTCTTCTATTCAACTGCTGAGCTCTGGAACTCTCTCCCAGAATCAGTCTTTCCCTCTTCCTATGACTTAAATTGCTTCAAACTCCGTGTGTCCAGGCATTTTAGCTCGAACGTCCCTTGATTTTGGCCCTGTCACTCTTTGAACTTTGGGGGAGGCACTCGCTGCAGTCAGTTATGCCTTTTGTCTCCCTCATTCACATAGAAAAAACAAAAGAAAAAAAAACGTATATGGAACAGGGTAAAGCTCGCCTGGCCACCATTATTTCATCCGACGTCTTGGGGGTTATTAGGATATAGTGTTTGATTATTATGGAGGGGTTTCCTTACTTACTTTTCCCATGTTCGAGCAATGTAGTTTTAGTTTGTCCCCCTAGACTGAAATAAACGCCTTCCCAGACCCACTTCAGAAATGTATCCCGATCATCGAAGACCGGTGTTTCCTATATTTCAGGCGTGCTATCGCTCACCCAGAAATAATCGACACCTCAATGAAGCGAAAAAATACTATGATCAACAAACTAATGGGACAAAACGTCTTAAAATGTCAAAACTAGTTGAGTGAAACAGAGAAGGTTCATAAAACCATCGCATCAGATACAGTAGGTTTAAGATACACGGTAAGATCTTCGTCCTCAAAGTAAACTTCCAATAACTATAGATCCTTTAAAAACATATGTTAGTAGCTGGAACAAATGTAAGCTTGAAATTGTATTCTGATTGTGTGATATAAACTCCATTCGAAAGATACATCGTGTAATTAGGATCAGTATTACCTCAATGTTTATAGCAGAGTGAAAGTGTTCTATCCCTTCTTTAAATCTCAATATAATCCCCTGCTGGTAGACCTTTTTCCTTTTGATACTTTTGATGTGTTCGCCACTCTTCTAGCGGCACCAAGGAGCGCGACGCCCCTCGTTATGGGTGGTGATTTGGTGCAGTAGACTGTTTGAAGCGACAGCTCGCTCCCTTGCGAGGACGGACCAGCAATCATTTGTCCAGAAAAGGTCTCGTAAAAGGTGAATACTAAATATTGTAATATAATATAATCATATAATAATAAATTGTGTTAGCTTCAATAAAAGTGTGTCTGTGTGGGGGGGGGGGGGGAGCGTGTGTGTGTGTGTGTGTGTGTGTACGCGCGTGTATGTGTGTGTGTGTGAGTGTGTGCGAGTGTCTTAGGTTTATATTCATACCAAATATTATATAAAAACTCCGTTCGTCCTCTCTCACCTCTGGATCTAATCACTCATGTAATAACAGTAAGAGGGTCGCAGTGTGTGCCGAGGGATTTTTCTCCGAGGCCTTTCCATTACAGATGAATATTATACAGTGCGTGGTGGCAGCAAAACTAGAAGCTGCTTGTTTCCCGTCTGTTCGTGTGTCTGTCCTGTTTCTTATTCCACCACTGTTATTTCTTATTCCATCACTATTCCTGTTTACTCTTTTTCTTGTCTACCAGTGATCCTGTCTTATTTCTGCCTTGCTTCCTTTTCTACCAGTGTTCCTGTCTTGTTTCGTTCTTGATTTGTTTACCAATATTCCTGTCTTATTTCGTTATCGATCAGTTTTTCTGTCCACCACTGTTCCTGGCATGTCTTGTTTGTATGTTTTCTACCCCTATTTCTGTCTCGTTTCTACCACTGTATATGACTGTCTTCTTTCTATTTCTACCACTTTATGTCTTCTTTCTATTTCTACCACTTTATATGTCTTGTTTCTATTTCTACCACTTTATGTCTTCTTTCTATTTCTACCACTTTATGTCCTTTCTATTTCTACCACTGTATATGTCTGCTTTCTATTTCTACCACTTTATATGTCTTCTTTCTATTTCTACCACTTTATGTCTTCTTTCTATGTCTACTACTTTATATGTCTTCTTTCTATTTCTACCACTTTATATGTCTTCTTTCTATTTCTACCACTTTATGTCTTATTTCTATTTCTACCACTGTATATGTCTTCTTTCTATTTCTACCACTTTATGTCTTCTTTCTATTTCTACCACTTTATGTCTTCTTTCTATTTCTACCACTTTATATGTCTTCTTTCTATTTCTACCAGTGTTCCTGTCTTGTTTCTTGATTTCACTACCCATGCAAGAGGTGGGAGAGGCGTGTGAGATCTATTCTATATTCAAATACTAGTTTTAAGAATACAACAATCTGATTAAGTTAGGATACACCATATATATAATTAAAACGATTCCCTTCACAGTCTCTATCCCGTATTCTTATTTCACTACCGATACAAGAACGGAGAGAGGTGTGTCAGGTCTATCTTCTATATATGTTTTATGTATGGTTAAAATCGTTTAGTTTGGTAGAAGCTGGGGACAAAATAATATGTTACGGTTTCTGTCTCATATGAATATCTCGCAGCTAGCTATACACCAGCTGAGAGCGGTTTGTTGTATATATCCATTATTTACCTTCTAATCATGAATAAAATCGTCAGGTAGTATCCAAACTTAAATTTATTATGCTCCTCACTCTTACCAACCCTTATCCAGATCCTACTATACATGTCAAAAGTGAGAGGTTTGCCAAGTCAATAGCGTTAAGGAGCTAGTGGCTGTTTTGTGGTCTTGGTCTATTAATTAATTACTAACTTATTGTTTAGTTTCCTCGCTAGACCTCCCTCAAACTTAGAAGAAGAAAAAAACATCGATTCCCCCCCCCCCCTCAAGATATACTAGTACATTTTTCGGTAATACAATTTCCTCATATAATTACAGGCTCGCTATCGTTCGCCAGGAAAAAACTCGACACCTAAATGGCACGATAGGTCTTAAAATTGACAACGAAATGAAGCTAAGGGTGTTAAAATCGCTAAACTAATGGGCCGAACGTCTCAAAATATAGAAAATAATGGGGCCAAACACGAGGAAGAAAGGGGTCCAGAAAAACTACCCATCGCCCCTTCAACCAATGTGTATTACCAAACACAAATATTCATTTCCTTGTTCAAGGGAAATGGTACCGGCTATCAGTGTTTGCGATAAAAACGTTCATGCCTGAGCGTGAGATTGAACTCAGGTCTCCCGGGTGGAAGGCCGAGATATTTTCCACTACACTACAGAGATGTTTCTAAATTTCACAAATCGGGTAACAATAGCCGGATTATAATGAACAGCTTAAGAAATAACAACGGCAATATATAAGTGTCAAATCTAACATCCCTTTAACTCGCACAGGCCCTCTCTAAACTCAACAAAATCGCGTGAAGGTATCTTTATAACCAAGCCTTCCGGATCCCGTCACTAGCCATGCAGAAGGCGAGAGAGCCCCGCCTTGTTCGTCCCTTGTCATCCGATTAAATTAACAGACACTCAGGACTTACATTTTACAGGATGGACAAGCGCTGGTGAAGAGGTAGAGGAGGGAGAGGGAGGCAGGGGAGGGAGAGAGAGAGAGAGAGAGAGAAGGTCCCAGGGTGCATTATTTGTGTGTGTGTGTGTGTGTACATATTATCATAACACTAGCATTAATAGAAGGTCTGAATTTTATTAACATGAAAGCAGGTACAATTAAAATTAAAATATTGATTCAGATTCCTATTACTTCACTGACGATCTTCTTTTAACTACCACCAGACGATGTTATTGGCTTATGAAGAATACATTAGTGTTATGGTGAGGCTGATGGACTGTTGAGGTTATGGAGAGATGGGTCGTTTTTCTGGTCCCCTTTCTCCCTCGTGTTAAGCCCCATTTGTTTTGAAATTATAAGACGTTCGGCCCAATAGTTTGGCGATTTTAACACCTTTCGCCCCATTTCGTTGTTAATTCTAAGACCTTTCTTGCCATTCAGGTGTCGATTATTTCCTGGTGAGCGATAGCAAGCCTGAAATTTTAAGAGAAAGCGGCCTTCGTCCGGGAAATGTACACCTTTATCTTGAAGGGGGTGTTTTCTAAGCTTGATGGAAGTCTAGCGAAAAAAAAATACTAAGAAATAAACGAATAAATGAATTAATAGAAGAAAAAAAAAACGGTCCTTCACCTTAAAAGGCTATATTTCAGCACGGAGCTTTAAATACCCATGAACTCCAAATATGAAGACCTTCAAAGACAGTTTCAATCTGAGATCGTTATAAAAATTGTTAAATCTACAAAGAAATCAGTGTTTCAAATACGTACAGATATCGAAAGACGTGTGCAAATCAAAACACATACAGTACATAGCCATAAAATCGTACATACCCCCAAAAAAACGTACACAGCTCAAAAGGCGTACAGTGTATAACTATAAACAAATACATACACAGCTCAAAGGGCGTACAGTGTATAACTATAAACAAATACATACACAGCTCAAAGGGCGTACAGTGTATAACTATAAACAAATACATACACAGCTCAAAGGGCGTACAATACATAACTATAAACAAACGTAGTAATTCAAAAGTCATAGAGAGCTCAAAACAAAAATTAATAGAACAAATATATTAAAAAATAAATATATAAATAAAACAAATCTTAGTAGAGACCAAGATTCAATTGTCTTGTGGTGGAAACAAAAAGTTGGACTAAAAAGTCAACCCACAGAACAATATGCAAATTAGTGTCTTGAACATAATGAGAAGCGCTTCCCCCCCCCCCCCCTCCCCCTTCTCTGTCTCTCTCTGTCTCTCTCTCTCTCTCTCTCTCTCTCTCTCTCTCTCTCTCTCTCTCTCTCTCTCTCTCTCTCTCTCTCTCTCTCTCTCTCTCTCTCGTATGTCAAACAGGAATTATGTGATGCAATATATATGTATGTATGCATGTATGTACTGTATGCATTTATGTATGTATGTATGTGTTTGTATGTATGAGAAAGCCTAAAATCGGATTCCAAGTTCCAATATAATTGACCACTTTGGGAGTTTTGTTCTATAAGCATGTTGGAGCTGTAGACATCGATGTTTAGCAGAATTACCAGCTAAATATGGTCGTAGTACATTTACAAATACATAAAACCCAATTCAACATACTTTTTATATCTATCAGAAAGCTACATCGTTATTGCATTTATGTTCAATATGGATGTTTACGGCACCAACTTCCTTATAGCCTGAAACTTGCAAGTGGAAATTTCACCGCTAGGACTGCTCACGTGACGCCGATATAAATCTGCTGGTGTTATGTCACATTAATAAGATTTAAGAATAATACACACTAACCAAAGCACCTAAATCACTAACCAAAACACCTAAATCACTAACCAACACACCTAATACAAAATCACTAACCAAAGCACCTTATACAAAATCACTAACCAAAGCACCTAAATCACTAACCAACACACCTAATACAAAATCACTAACCAAAGCACCTTATACAAAATCATTAACCAAAGCTCCTAATACACACTAACTAAAGCTCCTAATACACACTAACTAAAACACCTAATACAAAATCCCATCTCAGCTTCATTATCGTCAACACCACCTAATACAAAATCGGAGAACCTAATTCCCGAAGAAGAAAAATACATCACCCAAAACTATTTCTGGGGAAAACTTTGCGTCCCGTTGTTCAAGTCCGAGGTGAAATTACGAGTGTGTGTGTGTGTGTGTGTGTGTGTGTGTGTGTGTGTGTGTGTGTGTGTGTGTGTGTGTGTGTGTGTGTGTGTGTGTGTGTGTGTGTGTGTGTGTGTGTGTGTGTGTGTGTGTGTGTGTGTGTGTGTGTGTGTGTGTGACTGTGTGTGTGTGTGTGACTGTATGTGTGTGTGTGAGTGAGTGAGTGTGTGTGTGTGTGTGTGTGTGTGTGTGTGACTGTATGTGTGTGTGACTGTGTGAGTGAGTGTGTGCGCGCGCGCGCGCGAGTATAAGTGTATTGTATATGTGTGCAAGTATGAATATATTGTGTATGTGGATGTGCGAGTATGAATGTATTGTGTGTGTGTTTGTATGATTGTATTGTGAGTGTGTATGTATATGATTGTATTGTGTGTGTGTGTTTATGCGCACAGGGGACCAGGCAAGGGTACAGTCACGCATCAAAATCATGACCTAGCTCCATGATTTTATATCTAGTTGTCTTTCCGGTAAAAAGGGTAAGCCTAAAAAATTGTAACCCTTTCCCAAAACCTAACAATGCAACCTTTGCCCAGTTTATTGAGTGGCATTAAACTCCTTATAAAAAGCAAAGAGTAAAAAGGAGAGATGAAGGATAAATAAGGAGGAGAAGGAGGTAGAAAGGAGAAGGGACAGAAGAGAGGAAGGAAGGAGAAGGGAAAGAGAGGAAGGAAGGAAAGAGGAAAGGGAAACAGAAAGAAAGGAAGAATAAGAGAAACACAGACAGAGCGATAGCGTGGGGAGTGGGTAGAACCAAAATTAGGAGTGGGTTGTGGCGATGGGGAAATATGCTAAAAATTAAAGGTGGATCTGAAAATGTAGCCCCAACTTTTGCCCACGACTGCACCCGCCGCCTACCGCCCTACCCCCGCCCGCCCGTCCCCAAAACATATCGTCGTGGGCGGGGTAGGGTAATAACTTCTTTTACTTCCCCAACTCAACTCTCGCACGCCCGATTGTTTGTCTTCACGCGACCAGGCAAGGGTGGGGAGCATAACTCTCTCTTGCTGGGTGGACATGTGGAGGGGGGGGGGGGAGGTGATAAAGGAGGGAGGGAGGAAGAAGTGGAGGAGGCGGGGGGATAGAGGGGAAGAGGGAGAAAGAAGTGGAGGAGGAGGGAAGAGGGAGAAGGAAGTGGTGAGTGGACAGGGGGAGGTGGAAGAGGAGGAAGACGGTTTAAGGGGACATGGGCCGGTTTTCTGGACCACTTTCTCCCTCATGTTTAGCCCTATTAATTTTCAGATGTTAAAAGGTTTGCCCCATTAGTTAGTCGATTTTAAGACCTTTCGCCCCATTTCTTCGTTAATATTTAGACCTTTCGTGCTATTTAGGAGTCGATTTTTTCCCTGGCGAACGATAGTGAGCCTGTAATGTTGAAAGAACCGGCCTTCGGCCGGCACATTTTTCTACCGAAAAATTTACAAATTAATCTAGAATGGGGATCTAATGGATGTTTGTTTTTTTAATTTGATGGAGGTCTAGGGAGAAAACTAGAAAAATAATGAATACATGCAAAAATCGCCCAAAACGTGAACCGTCCCCCCTTAAGGAGCTAGCAGTACCTTTTGCGCACACCAACGACTTTTACAGGAACGCAGGCGGCCTCCAAGAAGCAGACAACATAATCCAAGAAGCAATGGCTAGTATCACCAACACAAGGGTTATAACATTTATTTTCTCGAGTCTGAGTCGGCCACCCCCAAGAAAAGAGGACAACAAAAATAATAAAATAGAATACAATAGAAAATAAAATAAAAAATAGAAAAAAAAAATGGGGATTGGGCCTGAGCATATAGATAGATACATAGATAGATTTTCTCGAGTCTGCTAGGAAGAGGACCGTGTTTCGTTGAATTGAATGTTATGAAAATGAACAAAGTGAACCAGTTGGATTTCCACAACATTCACTAAGTAGGTTTTCGCTGCGCTTTGCTGTCTCCGGAACCTTTTACGCACTAGTCCTCTTAAGGGGGGTGACCTGCTTTTTGTTATTTCTGTCCTTTTCTCTCTTTCTCTGGCTTGTATCCATTCGGCCCCATTCAGCCAACTATTTTAAGACGTTTATCCCCATCTAGGTGTCGATTTCTTCCTGGCGAGCGATAGCGAACCAGCATTATATGAAGAAATCCGGCTTCGCCGGAGAAATTTTCTATCGAAAAATTTACAAATTTAGCCTGCTGTCAAACAAAAATAAAAAATATGGTGGCTCGCTACCGCTCACCAGTAAAATATTGACACCTGGATGGGGATGAACGTCTTAAAACAGTAGGCTGAATGGGGCCAAATGGATACAAGCCAGAGAAAGATAGAAAAGGACAGAACAAAAACAGGTCACCCCCCTTAAACAGTTGCCTCCACAACATTGAACACTAAAACCAAAGTTGTCCACAGAGCCCAAATGAACAATGTGAACCTGTAAATGTTTTGCTAGTGACTGTGGTGGCTCTTGCACCACAAGATGTGTCGCCTCCGGAACCTTTGACGCACTGCTCCTCCTAAACGGATGCCTCCACGACATTGAACGCTAAGACCAAAGTTGTTTGCAGAGGCAAAATTAACAAAGTGAACCTGCCAGATTTCCGATACCGACTGTGGTGACTCTTGCATCGAGAGTCTGTCTAAAGCAAGAAGTTACAAAATTGGGATGTAGCGGATTCATCCGCCCTTATAATATAACATAATATAATATGTAAACTGTATATACAGCATGCATACAGTATTTGTGTTGTATAGTGTACATGAATAACAGAAGGTATTTCGGATGATGGAAGGCAACAATTGCTCCCCGTGTTTGGGGCTAACAACATTACAACACATACTATGAAAAGCATGTATCCATCAATATAACTTACCTCTAAAATATCTTAAATTAGCCTTAAGGATAACAGGCTTTTCCCGACGAAGATCTAAGGAGCTTGGAAGGGAAGCAGTAGGAGGTGCAAAGGAGGGGACAGATTGGAAGGTGGATGAGAAAGGAGAATAAAGGAAGCATGATAGAATTCGGGATGAAAGGGGAAGGAAGAGAACAGGCAAATGTGGGTGATATAACTATCTCATTGGAAGGACAGGAGGAGGAAGGGGGGGGGGGGAGGAGAGGAGGAGAGGAAGAACAGAAGAAGGAGAGGAGGGGTAAGAAGTGGGGAGGGGTGGAAGAGGCGGAGAAGGGGGACGGAGAGAGATAAGAACCAAGAGAGGCGGAACAGGGGGGAGGGGAGGGAAAACAGAAGAAAGGTGAGGAGGCGTAGTGTGAAGCAAGGAGAGGGGCAGGGAGGAATAAGGAAGAGGGAGAAGAAGAATGGAAGAGGGCAAAAATATACGAGGAGGGAGGAGGAGAAGAAGACAAATATAAGGAGGGGGGAAGAAGGAGTAAGACGGAAGAAAGAGAATGTAAGTGGGGGAGAAACACAGAAATAAGAAAAGGAGAAGGAGGAAGGAGAAAGGGAAGATAGGAGAAAGAAGGAGGAGGAAGAGGAGATAAATAGAAGAAGAGGATAAAGGGAGGAGGAGAAGGAAGCATGTGGCGGGGAGGAGGGGGGGGGGGGCGTGCGGTGGGGGGAAATATGCAAAAGTTCCCCCCCCTCTCTCAATACTTTCCTCCCTGCTGGCGGTAAAAATGGGAAAAGTGCTGAGGAGTTGTCGGTTTTGTGATGAAGAACTCGTGTTGAAGGAGAGGGAGGGAGGGGGAGAGGGAGAGAGAGAGAGAGGGAAGGAGGGAAGGAGGGAGAGGAGGGGGAAGAAGAGGAGGAGAAATAGAGAAGAGGGAGGGGGGAGTGAGGAGGAAGTGGAGAGGGAGAGAGAGGGAAGGAGGAAGGCAGGCGGACAGACAAGAGGAAGAGGAGAATGAGGAGAGGGAAGGAGGGGAGAGAGAGAGAGGAGGGAAAGAGGATGAGAAGAAAGAGAGAAGAGGGGATAGAGACACAGAAAAGAGTTAAAATCGGTATACTATCTCAAAGGCCTCGCGGTCCATTATAGGGAGATTCAATATATGAAAACAAGATAGATTGCAAGATACAGTATATTATGTAATATTATTAGGTTCGAATTTTGTATAGCGATAAAACATAGTTATATTTATGCATGTTTTTGACCAGTTATTATCTCCGTCAACGAAATTGGACGGAGGTTATGTTTTCCCCTCCGTTTGTCTGTCTGTTAACTAGATATCTCACAAAGTTAAGAACTGATTCACACGAAATTTGGTGGGTAGATAGGATATACGCTAGGAACCGATATTCACGAAATTTGGTCAGTAGATACGATATGTGCCATGGAAGAAGTTATTCAATTTCGGGGGCAATCCGGAGATATTCACTGTATTTGATGGGCAGATAGGAAAGAACCAGCCAGCGTAAGCGGAGTTATGTGCTCCCTCTAGTTATTACCATTATGTTTCCTTGGGGTAAAGTCCGTGTGCTTCATCAATCAATGTCCACTCTCCCATGTCACGGACCAAGCGGAAAAAGGAAAAACCGCTCAAAAATCATTCGTTTCCCCACCAATTTTAAGAATGAAGAAATACATGATTTGTCATATCCATTCATATCCATTATGCTTCGTCCAATATTATGTTTTCCTTTTTATTAAAGACATGCCAATTAAGTATTGTCATGAAGGCGAGACACGACCTTTAAGCATCGTCGAGTTAACGAATGTACAGTCACCTGCAGTATAACGTAGTACAGATATCATGACTGAACAATTCTGACACACTGATAAAGTCTATTGCAACTTTTCCTTTAAACACAGGCCCAGGTTAATGTTTTCCTTCTTTCAAGGTTCCCAATTACTAATTTATACTATAGTAGGGGACCAGTTACTCGGTTACTATTGTAGGCAGATGTACAGTTGGGCACTTTAGTTTGGATCCACACCGTAACATTATGTGCGGAAGGGAACATAAGGTGATTGACTTACACGATTAATTTGCTATAAAACAGTAAATTGGGCGTGTTCTTTAACTATTGCATACGAAAATACACCTCTAATGCAATCATATTAATTTTACTTCCATACATATAATTCCCATATAATGCAATAATTCCTACTTACAATAATTCCCACTTACAATCATTCCCACTTACAATAATTCCCACTTACAATCATTCCCACTTGCAATCATTCCCACTTGCAATCATTCCCACTTGCAATCATTCCCACTTGCAATCATTCCCACTTACAATCATTCCCACTTGCAATCATTCCCACTTACAATCATTCCCACTTGCAATCATTCCCACTTACAATCATTCCCACTTGCAATCATTCCCACTTGCAATCATTCCCACTTACAATCATTCCCACTTACAATCATTCCCACTTACAATCATTCCCACTTACAATCATTCCCACTTACAATCATTTCCACTTACAATCATTCCCACTTACAATAATTCCCACTTACAATCATTCCCACTTGCATTCATTCCTACAATCATTCCCACTTGCAATCATTCCCACTTACAACCATTCCCACTTACAATCATTCCCACTTACAATCATTCCTACAATAATTCCCACTTACAATAATTCTAACCTATAACAATTTCAACTAGTAATGATTTCCACATAAAAAAATAATTCCACTTTACAATTATTCAAACACAATAATGTCGACTTTCCTATAACTTCAAGCATTTATACTATACAATAATCAACTCACACACACACCTCCTTACAAATACAAAGATCATGTTCTTTCCGTACCCTCTGTAATCTCCTGTACTCTAATTAATTACCGGGGCTGGAAAACCGGAAATCCACACTCACCTGAAGAAAGAGAAGATAATTATATAGGTCAATTATCTTGTACAATAACATCTTATATTTCTGCTCAGGGACAGAGTGTTTAACCCCTTATGTACCGGCGACTACTTTTCTATTTAATTCTAGCTATACTTAGCCGAATTTATGCAGCTTAAGAAGGATTTGTGGTAGTAAAAGCAAGGTTAATTAAAATAGTTCGAAGCCTTTTCATTGCTGGAGGCCCTGCTTAAACTCAATGAAATCGTGGTAGATGTCCAGGGTGTATATTAACCCCTTGAGGATTTTGACAGTTTATGCTGGCTATTACTGTACTATATTATTGTATTAAGTACAGGAGGGATCTACATCATCTACGCGAGTCAAAAGGTTAATGGAGATCGACTTTACCCCTCTAATTGCTAGAGGTCTTTCCTAAGCTGTATCAAATCGTCTAATGACAGTCAGAAGAAACTGCGAAAGCACTTCATGATCCTCAAAGGGTTAATCAATCAATCTAGACGTGCACCGAAACCAAAATTAGTTAGTTAGTTAAAATAGGACCTAACTAACTCAACCCTTCTGGATTATTAAGCCAGCACACTGCAAGTCAAGTACATTTTCAGGACTGGAGCCCCTTTTCGAGAACCCCAGTCCCTTGCCGAGACAAAGCGTGGATAGACAGTCGCACTCATTAATTCTGATACATATTGAACCCTCGAGCTGATTAACCCGTTCAGTACTGGTGACGCCCATTTCATTATATTAACCCGTTCAGTACTGGTGATGCCCATTTCATTATATTCTGGCTACTATTATACAGTTATCGGGTGGATGAGACTCGTTAGCCTTGGTCGGCAACTCATCTAGGGGAGACAACCTTATACAAATCCGGGTGGATGGGACTCGTCAGCCTTGGTTGGCAACCTGTCTAGGGGAGTAAACCTGATACAAATCCGTACTGCTTACCTAAGGGTAAGGCAGGTTAGTGGATGGATTAGCCGAACACCACTGTAGAAAAATAGTGCTAACAAGATACACAGAGGGCCTCGGAGTCGGACGGATCCTAAATCGAGTGGTCAATCCTGTAAGTCCTTCACTAAACTGGCTCGGGTTGTCCCTCTCACAGCTTGGGGGCATTCTGTGTATGGCCACCCTCGTAAAGGGAGTAAGGCGTCCGGCAATAGATAGATAGATATTATACAGTTGTGTTTTGTTTAGAAAGGGCCTCCAGGAATTAACAGGCTTCGAACTATCTTGCTAAACCCTTTTTACTGCCACAAATGTTTTCTAAAACAGCACAACATCCCCTAAATGTAGCTCAAATAAAATACAAAAGACGTCGCCGGTACTAAGGTGTTAAACGAACCTCCTAGTTACAAATATTAGGTAAGGCAATAATAAGAAAATTTAGTTCAGCTGCAGATAGCTTCGAATATGTACCGGTATGCATAAGAAGTATTATCTAAAGTACATTCTTCGAAAATGTTAAAATCAAGAAAATTCCTCGATAATAATTAAACAAAATGTCATAATAGCCCCCAAGACGTCGGATCAGATAGTGTCAAGTTAGCCATATGACACGATAGCCGAACTTCACTTTCCCCGTAGAACTAGGGCAGCTGAGAGCGCCCATGAATTTACACTTTCTCCTCCACAATGCAGAACTTCTGCTTATCAAAATTAATTTATCCCTAGAACTACTACTCTTTGGAATTAACTTCCCTCGAGTTGCTTTCCACAAACTTACAATCTACAAAAGTTTAAATCCAGTTGTTACAAACATTTTATGAATGGAGGATACCTTTTTGTTTTATCTGTGTTTTTCCTTCCTCCGTTCATTGTCTCTTTAAAAAAAAAAAAAAAAAAAAAAAAAAAAAAAAAAAAACTACTAATATGCCTCGAATCAGTTTCAGAGAGTATCACAAGAATAATTATACTTCTCTTATATGTGTAAACAATTATATACAGTACTGTATATAACTATAATACTATAAAGTGAGCTATGATTGAAAGGAATGTTTTCTTTTGGCACTGGTAACGCCGTATTAAATACATTATCATATCAGGTGATATTATTACAGATATAAAATATGTGCCCTTGAGCGAGTGTGTGGGAGTGTAGGCCTTTGTGTGTGTATGTGTGTCTGAGAGTGTGTGTGTGTGAGTGGTGGGAGTGTTAACCTGTCTGTGTGTGTGTGTGTGTGTGTGTGTGTGTGTGTGTGTGTGTGTGTGTGTGTGTGTGTGTGTGTGTGTGTGTGTGTGTGTGTGTGTGTGTGTGTGTGTAATGTGCGGGAGAATAAGCCCTTTGTGTGTATGTGAGTGTGTGTGTATGTGATATAGAGAGAGTGAGTCAATGTGTGTGTGTGTGTGTGTGTACCCAACCCCACGTCATCCTCTACATCGCCAACTCTCCAGCGGTAAATCAGGGAAACTCAAAATGCCCAGGTTTGCATAAATCGACTTCGAACTCAAGGGGGCGAGTGTTTTACTAGGCAAGAACAATGTTGATGGTGTGTGTGTGTGTGTGTGGGAGGGGGGGGGGGGGTTGCTGGTATGTGTGCGTGTGTGTGTTTGTGGAGAGAGGGCTGGTAATTGAGTGTGTCTGTATGTGTGTGAGGAGAGAAAGATGGTGTGTGAATGCGAAAGTGTGTTCGGGTGATTGTGTAAGGTGTGGAGGTGTGAGCGTGGGCTGGTGTGGGAGTGTGCAATGGGCGAGGAGTGTGTATGAGCGCGCGCGCGCGTGTGTGTGTGCGCGTGCGTGCGTGCGTGCGTGCGTGCGTGCGTGCGTGCGTGCGTGTGTGTGTGTGTGTGTGTGTGTGTGTGTGTGTGTGTGTGTGTGTGTGTGTGATGGGGGGGGGGGGGAGTGATTGCCGGTATTTAATCCTACAGTTAGATAGATATATTGATGGAATAGAGCGGCTTTGAAGTATGGGTGAGGTGTGGGTAATAATGTGGTTGGGGGGTTTGGTTGTGTGTGGATGGGGTGCGATTATGTGTGAGTAGGGTGTGGTTATGTGTGCGTGGGGGATGTGGTTATGTGTGTGGGTGGGGTGTGGGTATGTGTGGATGGGGTGTGGGTATGTGTGAAGATTGTGCTTGTGGTGTGTTTGTGTGCGAATGTGTGTGAATTTAGCACGAGAGTGATTGGGGTCTGCTGTCTTGGTTTCATTATGTATATTTAGTGGTTTAGGAGTGGAGGGGGGGGGGGGGGGGACAATATTTTTGGATCTAAAATCATAACTATTGAACACATTTTAAAAATCTGTTTTGACTGACATTTGCATTCACGCAACAAATGTTCGTGTGATATTTGGTGAAAATCCGTCCAACGGTCTAGGAGGAGTTTCGGGACAGACGGACGACGACGACAACATCGACGACGACAGACATTTGTTTCCGGTGGTACCCAGTATACAGGGGGGGGGGGGGGGGGATACCAAGCTCTGCTTACGCAGAGTTGATAATACAAATAATAATAAATAATAACAACAACTAATAATAACAACAACTATACCGGTACCAAAAACAATAATAATAGCAACCCACGCAATACAACACCCACTATAACATAATTATTTAAAAATGATAATATAAATTACTCAAATTAAAATGCCTTCCCTAATTATCCCAATCCTCCGTTCAACCCATAACCAATGATAACCATTATAATTAATACCAAATTTAATTACCCCCCCCCCCAATGTATCATATCCGTGAGTAATTAATTTATGACATTTCTTTCGCTTGGTATGCTAGGTGATAATTAAGAGAGAGAGAGAGGGATTGAGAGTGAATGAGTGAGTGAATGAGAGAGAGATAGTGAGAGTGTGTGTGTGTGTGTGTGTGTGTGTGTGTGTGTGTGTGTGTGTGTGTGTGTGTGTGTGTGTGTGTGTGTGTGTGTGTGTGTGTGTGTGTGTGTGTGTGTGTGTGTGTGTGTGTGTGTGTGTGTGTGTGTGTGTGTGTGTGTGTGTGTGTGTGTGTGTGTGTGTGGTGGGAAGTTGAATAGAGAAGCTATCTTTTTTAAGAGTTGTCAC
Source organism: Paralithodes platypus (assembly GCA_032716605.1). Taxonomy (NCBI): domain Eukaryota; kingdom Metazoa; phylum Arthropoda; class Malacostraca; order Decapoda; family Lithodidae; genus Paralithodes; species Paralithodes platypus. The sequence goes on from CM064528.1 coordinate 7,425,343, forward strand.
GTAAATAAAGGTCAAGCATTTGAATAATAATGCAAATCTTTACAGTATAAGGATTTGTTTATATATTTAAAACAGATTGCATACAATATGAAACCTACTGTAAGCTTGTCTAAAAATATTGATTTGCATTTGTGTTTTGTTTATTTTTATTTTTTTTCGACAAGCATCACATTTACAGTACTAATACTTAAAAGAGATACAAGCAAATGAAAGGGTGGAGAGAAGAAGCGCATAGGAGGAAAAGATACTAAGAGAAAAAGAAGAGAAAGGGAAAGATGGGAAAGCAAAAACCGAGAGAAAGAAAGAAGAAATAACCGCAAGAAAGACGAGGCAGCCGAGAAGCCGATACAAGACATAAATGAGATAAAAGAGTTATATAAATGTGATAAATTAGTTGTATACATGAGATACAGCTTGCAACACCAGCCACATCCGCCCCATGAACACACACCTAACTCTTTTACACCTTCTGCTAAAACTTCGAAATACGAGGACAATACTTTGCTCTAATATACTTAGCAATAGTTTACCGAGAGACATTGGGGGAAACTAGCAAAGATAAATTAGATATTTTTTACAGAAAGGGCTGAGAGGCAGGCCAAGACAACGCTGCAAATATTTACAGAAGAAAAATTGGCTTACATTTACTGAAGGCAACTCACTAGAAGTTACAAAAATGCCTGAAATTGCTTTAACAAAACTTGATAATAATTTGCAGAGAATGCAAATACAAATAGCGAAGATTAATCAAGAAAAAGTTGCAGAAAATGCTATAAGGCGGACAATACAAATAAATAAACTAGCGAAAAAAATTTTTTTTTTTTACTTAAAGATCATGTACAAGAAAACAAGTAGAACATGATTAAATAGAAAGTCGCCATTGCATACAAATATTTCAAACAAAGAAAAATGGACATGCATAATTATGATAAAATACAGTATACCATGAGCCAGAAAGATGGAACAACAAATTTTGATAAAAAGTCAATACATTATCAAAATCATTCAAGCGAAGAAAAACGGTCACGAATAGAAAACAAATAAAAATAAACAAATAAATAAATGAATAAATAAACAATGAGACAAAAAGAACTAAAAGATCGTAGAAGAAAGACAAGGATATACAAAGAAAGTCAATATAACATAACATTCATGCAAACTTAGCCTCCTATGCAGATGACATAACACTCACATGCACACACCATGACCCAAGAAGAGCAACAAATCTCCTTCAACCCTATCTCAACACACTACATGGCTGGTGCACTACAAACAGACTTAATCTAGCCCCAGCCAAATCCACCGCAACCCTGCTCACAAGCTGGACAGGTGAACACGCATACATCCCTCAACTCACCATAAACAACACACCCCTAACACATACACACACACCCAAAATCCTAGGAGTAACATATGATACTCATATGACATTTAAACAGCACACCACAAACATTAAAAAGAAACTGACACCCAGACTTAACGCCCTCAGGTCACTTGCTCACACAAAATTTGGACACAACAAAGAAACTACCACCACAGTATATAAACAATACATAAGATCAGTAATGGAATATGCAAGCCCAGCCTGGGCTTCTAACCTAGCTGAAACACATCATAAGACCTTACAGACTATTCAAAACAAAGCCCTGAAGATCATTACAGGCTGCACAGCTACTGCACCCACAGATCATCTACATCAAGAAACCAAAATCCTCAAAGTCAAAGACCATCTGGACATGAGAGGCACTCAATTCCTGGCAGCAGCCTCCACGAACCAAGACCACCCACTAAACTACATGGCAACACACACCCACAGACACCAAGAAATATCAAAACAACACCCAGCACACGGTATCACACACAATTATTGTCCTCTCTCCCTCCCTGCCCACCCCGAACCAACTTCCAGAAGCACATCCATACTCATATCTCTCGCCAATCCATCCACTCACTCACAGACAACACGCAGCTGCATGCACGACCTCCCGAAATCCATCCTTCCGAATCCTCCCTCCCTCGCGAGGACAGAGTCCACCTGGCCAGGCTGAGATGCGGACACCATCCAGCTCTCCTGAGCTATCAGAAGAGACTGGATGACTCCGTTGTCGACGCCTGCCCGGGATGTAACACAGCACCCCATACCATTAAACACATCATCGAAGACTGCATTTCACACAACCACTTACGCCAACAACACAACCTACACTCAATGAGAGCTCTGTGGGAAAGCCCGATCGTGGCCATGGCCTTCCTCAGGGACTCGGGGCTGTTCGGCCAGGCAGCTTAGGGAACATCAACAACAACAACAACATTCATGCAAACGAAGAACAAAATGTCATGAATAGCCCCCCCCCCCACAAAAAAAAAAAATCATGAATAGCCCCCCCCAAAAAAAGTCATTAATAGCCCCCCCCCCCACAAAAAAAAAATCATGAATAGCCCCCCCCAAAGTAATTAATAGCCCCCCCCCAAAAAAAAAATCATGAATAGCCCCCCCAAAAAAAAAATTCATGAATAGCCCCCCCAAAAGTCATTAATATCCGCCCCCCCCCCCAAAAAAAAAATCATGAATAGCCCCCCCCCAAAAAAAAAAAATCATGAATAGCCCCCAAAAAAGTCATTAATAGCCCCCCCCCCCCCAAAAAAAAAAAAGTCATGAATAGCCCCCCCCCCAAAAAAAAAAAAGTCATTAATAGCCCCCCCCCCCCCCTCCAAAAAAAAAAAAGAAGGAAAATAAAATCAATAAACCATGAAACAGGAAAAACTAAAAGCTGTCCCGCATCACCGAGAAGTGACAGATGAATAAGAGATAGGCCTCAGTTGTGCTGGAAGGATCGGAAGCGGGACCTGCGTTGTGAAGGGGAGTAGGAGTGACCGGGAGAGTGATGAATGGGGCGAACGGGGAAAGCCGATAATTGTAACTGGGAAGAGGAAGCAGGCAAAAAAAAAATAACGAAAAAAAAAGACGCACACAATCACACATACACACAAGAGAGAGATAGTGTGTGTGTGTGTGTGTGTGTGTGCCGAATGCAATCAAACACTCATAAACTCACCCAAATGCAAGCGCATCGTCTAACACACACACACACACACACACACAGGAGAGAAAGACCATGAGAAACATTTGAGCTTTAAGAGAGCCGTTGGAAAATTAAAGAAAGCTGAATTAGTTAGAGGAAAGATTGGGAGGTGATAGGTTCAATGATATAGATGCTTTAATAACAAACGTGAAGGCATTAGAGCAAGCAATCACACTCTTACTCTCTTTCACGCACGCACACACACTCACTTCATCACAAACGTACACACACACACACACACAGAGCCGCGCGGCTAGTTCAGTGGTACCGTCCCTGCCTGCAACCCAGCAGACCAGGGTTCAAATTTCGCTCAGGTTAATGAAGGTTTTCTGAGACCTAGCCGGGCAGCTACCATCTCCCTTGAGCAAGGAGATGGTTAATTGTCATTGATGATAATGTCTAGGAAGCGGGACAATACGAGCCAAAAACTCAATTCCTGTCAAACTACAATTATGAATACAATTATGAATATGAATACACACACACACACACATTCCATCACACACACAAACACACAATCACACACACACAACACACCATCACAAACACCAATTTCCTGTCATCCGTCTGTCTATTAGGAAGGATAAAAACGTGTCCCCCTGTCAAATAATAGCGGGGTTAATAAAGGCTAGAGATACTGTTGTCAAAGAAATCGGTCATCCTTTTCTTGCATTTTGCGGCCGTCATTGTCGATCTATGGAGTTATATTATATTTTTGATTACATAGACTTTATCGCCAAAGACCAAACTATATATCTTGTACCAGTATCGTTGAATATATAGTTTTAGTAGGGGAACATTTAAGAGAGTAGGGAATAGTTTCGTGTATATATATATATATATATATATATATATATATATATATATATATAATTACTTATTATTTCTCCCTAGACCTCCATCAAGCTTTAAACAAATACACAAATATAGCGCCCACACACACACACACACACACACACACACACACACACAAAAGACCTCCCTTTGAGATAAATTTGTACATATTTGGTAGATGAGGCCAGAAAAGAACTCAACCTTTTCTTCATTCTATTCTGGCTATCTACTCAATTATGCCTAAGATCCTTCCAAAGCTTGATAACTTAGTTTAATGATAGCCAGAATAGACTGCTAAAACGAGTCGTAATTCCCTCTCTCTCTCTCTCTCACTCTCTCTCGTGTTGTGTCACAGTGGGGGGTCAGCTATCATTCCACGCCGACGGGAATCTATAATCGTCTCCCCCCCTGGTTGTGTGTGTTGAATAAAAGAAAATGGGGGAGGCTAAACGAAAATGGGGGTGCTAAAAGAGATTGGGGGAGACTAAAAGAAAATAAGTAGGCTTGAAAGAAAATTGGAGAGCTTAAAAGAAAATGGTTGTGTTGGCGTCTTCCAGTGCGTCATTGCGTGTGCGTGTATGTGTGTGTGTGTGTGTGTTGGGGGGGGGGGGTATATTTATGCTAACGATTATACCTGTAGGATTAGGGAGGAGAGGGTGGAGGGTTGAGTTTGCGTGGATGGTGTGAGTTTGCGTGAGAGGATTGAGTGTAATTGTGAGGTTTGGGTGCAAGGGAGAGGAGAGGCTGTGTGTGTGTGTGTTGTTGTTGTTTTTTGTTTTGTTTTTTTGTATGTGTATGAAGGAGACAAAAGGCAGGTTTGAGTGTGCATATCCATCCAAAGCTATAGTGGTGGCAAGGTCGGATTAATGTTGGGTGTGATACAACTGGGATGAAAGAGAACCACTTCCCACGCAAGCACCCAAGGCGAGGATTAGCACTTCCAATGAGTTTCTGCAAATCTATTGTATTGTTATCTTAAAGGGGGATTTCCACTTGAGGGATTTTTGTTCTGGACTCCTTTCTCCCTCATGCTAAGCCCAATTGTTTTTTAGATTAGTTTGTCAATTATAGAACTTTTGCTCCATCTGTCAATTTTAAGAAATGTCGTGCCATTTAGGTGTCGATTTTGTTCCCTGGAGAACGATAGCGACTCTGAAATTTAAGAGGAATCGTTTGGCCCGGACATTTTTCTACCGAAAAATGTACAAATGTATCTTGAGAGGGGGTCTAGGGGGTGTAATCTTAACCTTGATGGAAGTCTAGGGAGCAAACTAAAAACCTACCCTTAACCACTGATGACAGATTGGAAGGGTTAAATCTTTAAGGTAGGATTCTATCATTGTATATATTCAACATTGCTTTCATTTATTTGTTTGTTTGTTTGTTTGTTTTCTTTCAAAATTTGATAGAACATTGCATTGTCTCGTTTGCGTTCTATATTAATTAAAATGCGTGGGCCGCTATTTATGATAATGAATGTATAAATCATATAAATACCTGTATATAATTGTATACCATTGGATGAATAAGCACATTCTTATACATATATTTAAAGCCACAGGATTATTTTATATATATATATATATATACCGGTACATATATATAATAACTGTATGTATCGTGAGGCGAGGTCCATAATCGTGATTGCCTGCGTGTGTGTGACCCTCCTCTAGTAAACACGACAAGTGAAGCGGACGTGTGTGTGTGTGTGTGTGTGTGCCTGTGAGTGTGTGTGTGTTGGACAGGTTCCTCAAGATTATTCCTGACCAGCCAAAAATGCACCACTACAACATCAGGGCACCGAGTAACAGCATTCCTGATCAGCTTGCCTTGTTGATGGCAGACGGAAATAGTATTACCGATCTGTCTACCATGGACACACAATGAAGCAACTTGGTTGAGCCCGAGAACTTTCAGTCTTCTACTGTACTTCTCACTTCTCATCTTGTTCTTCCTCTGTCCAATTGCTCTTCTTTCCTACTTTACTCCAGCCATCTGGTCTGGTCTGACAGTCCATCTACTGGTCCCCTTGCCACTGGGGACGGGGACGAGCGAAGGATGACTACTACTGGCGGTGGTGCATCAGCATGACCGAGGGACGACCAGACGTCCTCAACTCATCACTAGGATCAACAGCATCAGGTCTCTCTCTCTCTCTCTCTCTCTCTCTCTCTCTCTCTCTCTCTCTCTCTCTCTCTCTCTCTCTCTCTCTCTCTCTCTCTCTCTTATATCTCTACTCTCTCTCTCTCTCTCTCTCTCTCTCTCTCTCTCTCTCTCTCTCTCTCTCTCTCTCTCTCTCTCTCTCTCTCTCTCTCTCTCTCTCTCTCTCCCCTCTCTCTCTCTCTCTCTCTCGCTCTCTCTGTCTCTCTCTGTCTCTCTCTTTCTCTCTCCTCACTCTCACTCTCTCTCTCTCTCTCCTCACTCTCACTCTCCCTCTCTCTCTCTCTCTCTCTCTCTCTCTCTCTCTCTCTCTCTCTCTCTCTCTCTCTCTCATTCTCTTTTTCCTTCCATTCTTACACAACCAGATAACAGTTTTGCCAATATCGGTTTCCCGTGGTGGGCGTGTAAGGGGTCGAGTCCGATGGGGGAATCATTAGGCCCCGTGATCTGGTAACACTGCCGCTACTGCTACACTCTAAAGGCGGTGGAAGAGGAGGAGGAGGAGGGTTAGAGAGAGAGAGAGAGAGAGAGAGAGAGAGAGAGAGAGAGAGAGAGAGAGAGAGAGAGAGTAACAATGATGATGATAATGAGATGACTACTACAAGCTCCTCTCTCTCTCTCTCTCTCTCTCTCTCTCTCTCTCTCTCTCTCTCTCTCTCTCCGCCATTAGTTATAAAAGGCCAGTAGGTTCCAATACCGAGAGACCCGCTTCCAATATAGAACCGGTCTGAACCCCCCGTAGAACCAGAGGGAGAGAGAGAGAGAGAGAGAGGGGGGGGGGGTGAGGGGGGGAGAGAACTAAAACAGAGATCAATGCTATAACACCGGAGGGAGGGAGGGAGGGAGGGACTATAGTAATACAGACCTATACTAGAACATACCACCCTCGGTATAACGGGTGGATAGATTGATAGAGGATTGATAGATGGATAGATAGAATATTTAATGATTGATAGATAGATAAATAGATAGTTAGATAGATATAGATAGATAGATACAGATTGATAGATGCCCCCCTCCCTTTCCCTTCCCCAACCTCATCCCTCCAACCCCCTCCCACCCCCCCCCCCCGCCCCCTCCAAGCATTACTCAGAGCCCCTAGCGATTCTGATCCCCTTTCTGCGGTGTTGTGGATTTATGATGATCCGTCCGCGCGATCCAGTTTCCTGTGGATCACCGCTTGGAGGTGGGGGGGGGGGGGGCTGGATAACGTAAAATGTAGTCCTTGTTGCTGGATCATCCCGGGTGGTTGGGGGGGAGTGTTATTGACTTGCTTTATCTCACTCTCTCATTATAGACTGCATCACCGTTGATTCATTTAAACTCCGCCTAGACAAATATCTTGCATCAAACCCGCGACTGACTGCGTTTGTAAATGAATAACTTTATTTTATCCCCCCCTCAGTTACTAACCCATCTGTCCCCTACTAACTTCCTAATCCTGCCACGGACATTAGTCCCCTTTCCAATGTTCCCTTACCCACTCTAAACCACTGTTTGGACACTTGATCCTCAGTGTTTTGGAGGACAAGCAACCTAGAAGGGTCACTAGATCTGTTGTTGCTTGATTTCCTTTGTACTCCTTTGTACTCACTCACGCTTAATATTACTAAAGAGTTTATTATCGCCAACCTAATGGGGTGAAACGTCTTAAAATCTCCATACAAGTGGAATGAAACAGGGGAATTCCAAAAAGGCCCCAGAGACCAAAAGACCAAAGCCCCCCACAGACCAAACAGTGTTAAGCTTGGAGGCCATCTTGCGGTTTAAAGGGGTCTTACCTGTATCTTAATTAAACCCCAGCAGCAGTCTCTTCCATCCATAACACCGGGAAGCTGGGGGGGATCAACGCTCAGGAGGGGCATGCACGTACACACACAGAGCCGGGACGTACACAGACATGCATGCATACATACATACATACATACATACATACATACATACACATAGACAGACATACATATATACACACACGGCTATATACGCTTGCATACACTCACTCCCTCATTATACGCTTCCCCTTTCTCTCTCTCTCAAACACACACACACACTCACACTCACAACACACAGAAGACGGAAGAAAGCCATGCTTTACTCAAATGATACTGTTATAAGAACCTTAATCAGTTCTAATTGGTTGTTATATGATTATATATATATATATATATATATATACAGTATATATATAAAGTACATATCAATTACTTCCTATAATGTCATATATCTGTATACCTGTGATATGTATAATTATATTCTACATAAGTATCAATCTAGTTAAATGAGTACCGGTATATTATATCCAGGTATCTATCTATCTAGCCCTCCCTGCTGCCCCCCCCCCCCCTTGCTTGAAACCCTCGCCCCTGGAGACTGTTCTGTACTTAATCACGGCCAAAGGTCAAGTAGTCCCATCGGTCCCCAAGCACGGAGAGACACGGACCTCTAACTTCCATCCCCTCCACCCTCCATCCTCCATCCTCCACCTCCATTCCCTATCCTCTATCTCCATTCTCCATTATCCATCCTCTATTCTCTATCCTCTATTATCTATCCTCTATCCTCCACCCTCCATCCTCCTTCCTCTACCCTCCAACCTCCATCCTCCACACCCATCCTCCATCCTCCACCTCTATCTTCATCCTCCACCTCCATCCTCCACCTCTATCTTCATCCTCCACCTCCATCCTCCCCCTCCATCCTTCACCTCCACCTCTATCTCCACCCTCCAGCCTCCCCCTCCACCTCCCCCTCCACCCTCCATCCTCACCTTTGGAAAGCTCTCGAGAAGACGTCTGTTTAATTATATTCTAGCTATATTTAGACGATTTTGTGCAGTCTAAGAAGGATCTGTAATAGTCTATAGGGTTAAGGGAGATAGTTCGGAGCCTGCAAATTGCTGGAGGCCCTTTTTAAACTGAATATAATCGTCTAATAATAGCCAGCATATAATTAAAAGAACAGCACCGGTACTGAATGGGTTAGGGGGAACTTCACCTAATCAAGAAACCAATGAAATATATATATATATATATATATATATATATATATATATATATATATATATATATATATATATATATATATATATATATATATACTCAAGCATGTGTCTTACAGTTCAAATCAAAACAGTGTATTTAGTTATTTTTTAAAGTCTGTTGTCACGTATATTGAGTCAACATATAGTATTTATCTCTTTCATATACTACAGTACACTATTGAGTCAACATATAGTATTTATCTCTTTCATATACGACAGTACACTATTGAGTCAACATATAGTATTTATCTCTTTCATATACTACAGTACACTATTGAGTCAACATATAGTATTTATCTCTTTCATATACTACAGTACACTATTGAGTCAACATATAGTATTTATCTCTTTCATATACTACAGTACACTATTGAGTCAACATATAGTATTTATCTCTTTCATATACTACAGTACACTATTGAGTCAACAATAGTATTTATCTCTTTCATATACTACAGTACACTATTGAGTCAACATATAGTATTTATCTCTTTCATATACTACAGTACACTATTGAGTCAACATATAGTATTTATCTCTTTCATATACTACACTATGCATAAGGCCTCCCTCACTATCCGCTGCCCCGATTTACGATATTAGTATTGGCTTCTCTACGTGTTTGGGTTTGGGTTTTGGCTGGTCCGAAAACGCATCCACATTTACCCCATTCATTTTAGGGTTCGCTGTACAATTTCTCTATTTAAGATCGGGTTTTCAGGAACGTAACCCAATCATAAATCGAGAGACCATAATATACAGTACGGTACCATTCATATACGGTACGGTACCATTCATATACAGTAAGGTACCATTCATATACGGTACGGTACCATTCATATACGGTACGGTACCATTCATATACAGTACGGTACCATTCATATACGGTACGGTACCATTCATATACAGTAAGGTACCATTCATATACTGTACGGTACCATTCATATACAGTACGGTACCATTCATATACAGTACGGTACCATTCATATACAGTACGGTACCATTCATATACAGTACGGTACCATTCATATACAGTACGGTACCATTCATATACGGTACGGTACCATTCATATACGGTACGGTACCATTCATATACAGTACGGTACCATTCATATACAGTACGGTACCATTCATATACGGTACGGTACCATTCATATACAGTAAGGTACCATTCATATACTGTACGGTACCATTCATATACAGTACGGTACCATTCATATACAGTACGGTACCATTCATATACAGTACGGTACCATTCATATACAGTACGGTACCATTCATATACAGTACGGTACCATTTATATACGGTACGGTACCATTCATATACGGTACGGTACCATTCATATACAGTACGGTACCATTCATATACAGTACGGTACCATTCATATACAGTACGGTACCATTTATATACTGTTTCTGATTTTTTTTCCTATGCGATACTATTAAGGTGAGGCTGATGGACTGTAGAGATTAAAGGAGAGCTGGGTCGTTTTTCTGGTCCCCTTTCTCCCTCGAGTTAAGCCCCATTTGTTTTGAGATTATAAGACGTTCAGCCAATTAGTTTGGCGATTTTAACACCTTTCGCCCCATTTCGTTGTCAATTTTAAGACCTTTCGTGCCATTTAGGTGTCGATTATTTCCTGGCGAGCGATAGCGAGCCTGAAATTTTAAGAGGAACCGGCCTTTGGCCGGGATTTTTTTTACCAAAAAATTTACAAATTTATCTTGAAGGGGGGTCTAGGGGGTATTTTTCTAAGCTTGATGGAGGTCTAGCGAGAAAACTAAGAAATAAAGGAATAAATGAATTAATAGACCAAAAAAGAAAAAAAAAAAAAAAAAAAAAAAAACGGTCCGTCTCCCCTTAACTAGTCACACACTTTAATCCCACAGATTCCCTACCCCCCCCCCCCCTCTCCTGCACCCTCTTTGTTACAGATAAAGAAGCTACGGATCCTTAAATTTAATGAGCAGATAATTCTATAGGGGCTGGATGGATGAAGCCACTGACGTAGTTGATATTTTGGGATATTTCTGGAATATTAGGATATTTTCTATTTTACCATATTCGAGTCGCATTTGCAATCTTCCTCTGTTAAGGTTGCATATACTGTATATATATATATATATATATATATATATATATATATAATCATGATATATACTGTATATATTTCTTCTTACCCCCCTCCCTCCAATCCTCACCCCCCTCTCTCTCTCTCTCTCTCTCTCTCTCTCTCTCTCTCTCTCTCTCTCTCTCTCTCTCTCTCATTAAATTCATACCTCCTCATACCCTCCCTTTGACGAATATAAAAGATCACAAATGGCCTAAATTGATTTGGAAGTTTTAATTTTAACAACCCTTATTAATGACGCCAACTTAACACCCTTTGATCAATAATTATAAGACACTAAACCACGCACAAAAATCACAGACCAAAGCAATATTTTTCAGCAATAGATTAGCAAAATGCAATATGGTAATTTTTTCATCATTCCGCAAAGATCAAAGGCTGGATCCTTTTGATTTCCGAGGCAAAGTACATATTATATTAGATAACGCTGCCTAGTAGTAGGTAGGATAAATAAGAAAATATTTATGTGTATCACTATCTAGAAATATTCGTACCATAATTTGGAGTCATTACAGCTATAGTCTATTCGCTGGAAGTAGGCGGGAAATCATGACCTCTAACTTCTGTAACTCTAAAAAAAAACGACCAGAGTAATCGAGCGAATATTTCTACCATTTGGGAAGAGTCAGTCAAGGAATAGATGTGGAAATGTACAGCCCATTTGCTCTAGCCCTTTTTGAGTTACAAAGGATAGAGGTCATGATTTCTCACCTACTTACAGCGAATAGACTATAGCCTTATTTGCAGTTACTATAGATGGTCACCTATCATCTATATAATTATACTCTATATATTCACTTATATTTGTATATTGTCTATGTGTATGAAGGAGACAAGGAGAGTTGATACGCACCTGATGTTCTAGCTAATAATTATGTTTACACGGAGTTAAAGTCAGGGGTGTGGAGTCGGATTGAAAAAATTCCGACTCCGACTGCCGAATCCAGGAAATTTTGAAGGTTGCGACTCCGACTCCGATTCCATCCCCTCTCCCCCAAATTTCCCAATTTCCCACAAAAACTTCCCACAAATTGCTTGCTTGAAATGTCCTCCCACAACAGTTCCCACAAATGCTAATTTCTCCCACAAATTTGTGGGAATTTCCCGCAAAGTGACAACACTGGCCTAGCAGCGCACCTAAGTACTTTACACAAGAATTGATCACGTAAAGGAGTCGGAGTCGGAGATATTTTTGCCGACTCCGACTCCACACCCCTGGTTAGAGTTATAATACCTGTTGTCTTATTGTTGTTGTTTTTTTGTGTTTTTTGTTTTATTAATCAGATTTTTGTTATGAGTTTGAATAAACATACCTAACCTGATCTCAGTTAGAATAAATCCGTGCCTGAGTGATCGACAAGCAGTATAATATATCACTCTCCAGTCTTGATGGCGGAAGGTACACCGAAAACTACCAGTCCAGTCCATATCTGAACCCATGGAGTGTACAGTAATACCAGACCTGACCAGACTCCATAAGTAGACGAGGGAGCAACAAGATGGTGGAGTGGTATCAACTTGTAAAGCTGATGGCCCCTCCATCCATCCCCTCTCCCGGTCTGAACCCCCGAAGATCAAAAGCAAAAACCCGAATCTTTTTCTCCCCCGGGGGATACATGGGGGGGGGGGGGTTGCTGTCTGTTACTGTTAATGAGGTTCTGATTAGGTGATCCACGGCTGAGCATGTAAATTGGCAATTAATCAAACATCAAAGAGAGACAGTCGTAATCATGGCGCGAGGGGAAATATATAAAGAAACACCCGATCGTCATTACCCGAGCAACCCGTTTCAGAGAGGGCCCTCTGGAGCTCATATGTTTCGCTTTATTATAGTTTGAGATTTTAAGATGTTTCACCCAATTAGTTTGGCGATAATATGACGCTTTACCCCATTACTTTGACGATAAAAACACGCTTCACCCCATTCAAATATAATTTATTTTGGGCTTGCGATAGTGAGCCTGTAAGAGAAGAAATCGGCCTTCGGCAGGGACATTTTCTATCGAAAAGGTACAAATTTAACTTGAAGGGGGCTGGGTGGGCAATTTTAAGTTCGAAAGATGTCTGGGAAGGCAGCTTCATTAGCCTAGGGGACAAACTAAAATACATTGCTTGAAAATGGCAAAAATAAGCAAAAACTTCAATAATACTCAAACAAACTATCATAATAACCCACAAGACGTCGGACCAGATAGTGTTAAGGGAGATGATCTGAAGCTTGATATTAATGGATTTATAGCTCAGGTTAAAGAGATGCCGAGGTGAAATTATTTAAGCTTGATATGAGTAAGTATAGCTGAACTGAAGCTAAGTTAAGTGAGATCATAACTTTGAAGCTTGATATGATTGGGATTTATAGCTCAGGTAAAGAGAAGCCGAATTGAAGCTTGATATGATTGACTAACTATATTTGCACTGAAGTTAGGTGAGATCATTATTTGGAAGCTTGATGTGAATGGGTTATAATTATAGCTGGGGTAGAGAGATGCAGGAGGGAGATGATTTGGAACTTGATACAATTGACTGACTATATATTTTGAACTGAAGCTAAGTTAAGTGAGATAATTACTTTGAAGCTTGATATGAAGGGGTTATAGTTATAGTTGGGGTAGAGAGATGATTTGATGCTTTATATGAATGAGTAAAGCTGAACTGGAGCTAAGTTAAGTGAGATCATTATTTTGAAGCTTGATGTGAATTGTGTTATAATTATAACTGAGGCAGAGAGATGCAGGGGGGAGATTATTTGAAGCTTGATATGATTGACTGACTATATTTGAACTGAAGCTAAGTTAAGTGAGGTAAATTTAAGCTTGATATACAGTACATGAGTAGAGAGATGCTGGAGGGAGATAATTTAATGCTTGATATGAGTGAGTATAGCTGAACTGAGGCTAAGCTAAGTGAGGTCTTTTGAAGCTTGACTTAGTTGATTATAGTCGTGTTAAAGAGATACGGAAGTGAGATTATTTTAAGCTTGACATGAATGAGTATAGCTGAACTGGGCCTAAGCTAAGTGAGGTAATTTGAAGCTTGAACTGTTTGACCATAGCTGAGTTGAAGAAATAGTGTAAGGGAGAATATTACCATCATTACCATCATTATCATCATCATCATCACCATTGCCATCACCATCATCATCGCCATCACCATCATCCCCATCGCCACAACCACCGTCATCACCATCGCCACAACCATCATCATCGCCATCCTTATCATCACTATCATCATCACCATCATCATCATTATCACCACCACCAGCATCATCATCACCACCATCATCACAACTACCACCACCATCATCATCACCACCACCACTATCACCACCACCACCACCATCACTATCGTCTGACACATCAAAGCCACAATTAAATTACCTCATAATTTATTCTCTCTCTAGCCAAATATAAAAATCGCTAATGCTGAACATCATTAATACTTTTTCTTCTGATTAGCCGCGATTAATTATGCCATCACTCCTTTGTATATTAATCCATTTAATCGTCAACTATTTACTCCTTCACCACCATTACGTATTTTTCATCCTATTCTGGTTATCATTAGACGATTTTCTTTGGCTTATTATCTACCTCTAGGAATCACAGGGGTAATATAGGTCCTTCTTGAGAGGGTAGTGCTTATATTTTTGGTATATTCATATATCATATATTTATTTTACAGGTTCATGGCTAAACCTTCATCAACAGTTTAAAAAAAAACAAAAAAACGTTCAATATATATTTTTACATTTTTTCGGTAGAAAATTTTCTCGGCCGAAGGCCGATTCCTCCTAGAATTACAGGCTCGCTGTCGCTCGACAGGAAAAGATCGACACCTAAATGGCAAGAAAGGGCCTTATATTAATAAAGAAATGGGGCGAAAGGTCTTAAAATCGCCAAACTAATGGAACGAACGTCTAAAAACCTCAAAGCCAATGAGACTAAACACGAGAGAAAAAACAAATACCTCCCCCTTAAACTGCATCAACTCGTCTAATGTTAGCCCCCCGAATCCCAGGTATAAATAAAGGCGTCATTCGTGCTGAAGGGGTTAACGTTACTCTCACACATTAACCCTTTGAGGAGCATGATGCGTTTTTAACAGTTTATTCTGGCTGTCCTTAGATGATTGTATGCAGCTTAGGAAGGATCTGTGGGCCTTATAACGAATATGACCAAATTAATTACCTCCCCGACGTCCATATACCGTACCCTAATCTAAATAAAATCGTCTACTCATAACCAGAATATTACGATAATGGAGACAAAAAATACAAAAACATCCTTTCAACTTCACTGACCAACCCACGTCAAAGTAACCCCCGTATTTCCGTGAAGTCGAAGCTTTATATACAGTACGTACGAGAGATTCTACAGCCACAGAGACCGACCTACCTACCTCCCTCCGCCATCTTGGTGACATTGGTGGGATTAAGGGGAGATGGTTTGTCGTTTTTCTGGACCCCCCTTTCTCTCTCGTGCTTAGCCCCATTAGTTTTCAGATTTTAAGACGTTCGGCCCATTAGTTTGGCGATTTTAGCACCTTTCGCCCCATTTCGTTGTCAATGTTAAGACCCTTCGTGCCATTTAGGTGTCGATTTGTTCCTAGCGAGCTATGGCGAGGCTGTAATTTGAAGAGAAGCCGGCTCATAGCGTACACATTTATCTTGAAGGAGGGTCTAGGCCCTAGGGGGTGTTTTTCTAAGCATGGTGGAGGTCTAGCGAGCAAACTACAAAATAAATTAATAGACGAATTAATAGACCTATAAAAAACCCAGCCACTAGCCCCATAACCCCTTGAGGATAATGACGCAGTTTGACAGTTTATTCTGGCTATTGATAGACGATTTTATTGAGTCAAGGAGGGATATGCGTGAGTCCAAAGGTTTATTGAGATGGACTTTACGTTAATTGCTAGAGATCTGTCCTAAGTTGTACAAAAATCGTTTAATGATAGCCTGAAGAAACTGCTAAAATGCCTCCAGATCCTCAAAGAGCAAGTAGCTTCTCACTACAATCAAATACCCGTCCCCCACCCATAAAACATATTCGGTAATACTGGAGACACGATATTAAACAATAACTACTTTGGATTTAAATTCTACACGATCAAAAATAGAATATCGCCCCTTTGTTGTGTGTGTGTGTGTGTGTGTGTGTGTGTGTGTGTGTGTGTGTGTATGTATGAGTGAGTGAGTGTGTGTGTGTATGAGTGAGTGAGTGAGTGTGTGTGTGTGTGTGCGTTTTAATATACAATCAGGGTACCAAAATGGCGTACCTGAGCGCCCTCTCTTGCCCCAGGTATCCGTAACCCGTGCCTTACCGCCGGCCCTTCCACTTCTCAGTAAACTTTTTATATGATACTCTTTTCTCGTGGCGATTCATTTAGCGTGCAAATTGAAGGCAAGGCGAGCGTGTTTGCACCAAATGAATTCCAGGATTTTTGGGGGAGGGAGGGGGTACTTAGTATTAATTAACATGGAGGGGGGGGGGGTGAGTTAGGGGGAGGGGGCGTGCAAAGGATCTTATGATGATATTAAGAGGACAGTGGCTGTTTGTTTGGTCTATTAATTCATGTATTCATATGTTTTTTTTAGTTTCCTCCCTAGACCTCCATCAAGCTTAGAAAAACACCTCCTAGACACCCTTTTAAGATGGATTTGTACATTTTTCGGTAGAAAAATGTCCCGGCCAAAGGCGGATTCCTCCTAAAATTACAGGCTCGCTATCGCTCGCCAGGAAAAAATCGATACCTAAATGGCACGAAGGGTCCTAATATTGACAAAGAAATGGGGTGAAAGGTCATAAAATCCCCAAACTAATGGAACCAACGTCTTAAAATCTCAAAACTAGTGGGGTTAAACATTAGGGAGAAGGTGGTCCAGAAAAACGGTCTTCCTCCTCCCAAACACTTGATATAAAGGATCCCCCCCCCCCTCCCCCCCCCCCCCCCCACACACACACACCTGGTTATGAAGATGAGCTAGCCTAGGTGGTGAAGAGTTTTATGTGAGTGGGTTTATATGAGTGGGTGAAGTTATGTGATGATGTGTGAGTTTTATGTGAGTGGGTTTATTTGAGAGAGGGTAATGTTATGTGGTGGTATGTGAGTTGTATGTGAGTGGGTGAAGTTATGTGATGATGCGTGAGTTTTATGTGAGTGGGTTTATTTGAGAGAGGGTAGTGGTGGTGGTATGTGAGTTTTATGTGAGTGGGTGAAGTTATGTGATGATGTGTGAGTTTTATGTGAGTGGGTTTATTTGAGAGAGGGTAATGTTATGTGGTGTTATGTTAGTTTTATGTGAGTGGGTGAAGTTATGTGATGATGTGTGAGTTTTATGTGAGTGGGTGAAGTTATGTGATGATGTGTGAGTTTTATGTGAGTGGGTTTATATGAGTGGGTGAAGTTATGTGGTGATGTGTGAGTTTTATGTGAGTGGGTTTATATGAGTGGGTGAAGTTATATGATGATATGTGAGTGGATTTATATGAGTGGGTGAAGTTATGTTATGATATGTGAGTTTTATGTGAGTGGGTTTATATGAGTGGGTGAAGTTATGTGATGATATGTGAGTTTTATGTGAGTGGATTGATTGGAGAAAGGGTGATTATGTGAGTGGGTTTATTGGAGACTGGGTGATGTTATGTGATTATAGCATTGATATGTGAGGGCTTGAGATTATATTTAGGAACATTTAAGGATAATTAGGTGAGGAGGAGAAGAGGGGGTTGGGGGGTGGGGGGGGGGAGAGAATGATATAAAGAATCTGCCCACATCCCCTCCATCCCGCCTCACCTGGTTATGGGGATGAGGAAGAGGGTGAGGATATTTACGTGAGGCTGTTCTGTTTGAGGGGTTTACTTGAACTCCATTTTATTTGCGACTTGTGGGTAAGTGTGTATGAGAGAGAGAGAGAGAGAGAGAGAGTGAGAGTGAGGTATAGGTATAGTGAAAGAGAAAGAGAGAACGAAAGCAAGAACCAACAAGGGAGAGAGAGAGAGTGAGAGTGAGTTAGAGTGAAAGAGAAAGAGAGAACGAAAGCAAGAACCAACCAGGAAGAGAGGGAGAGAGAAAGAGAGCAAGTGTTAGAGTTAGAGTGAAAGAGAGGACGAAAGCAAAAACGAAACAGAGGGCCAAGTGTGTGTGTGGAAAAAAGAGAGAGAGAGAGAGAGAGAGAGAGAGAGAGAGAGAGAGACAGAGAGAGAGAGAGAGAGAGAGAGACAGAGAAAGAGAGAGAGAGAGAGAGAGAGAGAGAGAGAGAGAGAGAGAGAGAGAGAAAGAGAGAAAGAGAGAGAGAGAGAGAGAGAACAAAAGCAAGAACCAACCAGAGAGCCAAGTGAGTGAGAGAGGAGAGAGTAGAGAGCTATCCTGGCTGACTCTCCCCAGAATGGCACAGGGAAGGCAGCAGCTCTCTAATACCTTTGTTTTATATATATCCCGCAGGACCCCCGAACTAGGAAATCCTTTTATCCCTTCACATCCCGAGTGCGAATCCTCAAACCCACTCCTTTCCCTAACTGGCACGGGTGGAGGAGAGAGAGAGAGTTACAAGGCGTTACAAGGAATAGTTAGTATCTCAGAGGTCTTGCGGTCCATTCCGGGGAGATACTCGTAGTGGAAGGAGAGAGACTGTTTAGTGCACTACACTCATTACAGAGTGTTCAAAATACTGTCTACTCTCTTCTTGAACTGCTCTACAAAGTTTACAGCTTCGGAGATAATTTTGTTCCAGGTAGAACAGATCTTGTATGTGAAAAATTTACCACAGATACTAGTGCTGAACCTTTTCAATTCTAATTTCCAGCCATGGTTGTGTGTTGTATTTACTGTATATTGAGACATTTTGCTATAATCCACATTGTCAAACCCATTAAGTATTTTAAAAACTTCAATGAACTGACCTCGTAGTCTGGGTGTCTCCAACGGAAAGAGAACAAGAGCTCTCAACCGGTCCTCATAGCTCAGTCTTCTAATTGATGATATAAGGTTTGCAGCACTAGTTTGTTCTATTTCCAGTCGCTCTATATCTTTCCTGAGTGCTGGAGACCAGAATTGAACGGAGAGTGCAAAGGAAATCAAGCAACAACAGATCCCCTCAAGGTTGCTGGCCCTCCAAAACACTGATGGTCAAGTGAGAGAGAAAAAAAGAGAGTGAGAGAGAGAGAGATTGAGAGTATGAGTGAGTTAGAGTTAGAGTGAGAGTTAACATGAAAGAAAGAGAAATGGACAACGAAAGCAAGAACCAACCAGCGAGCCAGCCAGCAAAGTGTGAGAGAGAGAGAGAGCATTATATATATATATATATATATATATATATATATATATATATATATACGTAAAACATAAAATATTCCTCCCTCCTTTAAGATTGTATTGATCCTCTAAATAAAATATAGATAGGGATTCGTACTAAAACGTCTAAATTGTCACATGCTTATTGAAACATTAATTCACATTCTCGACGAACTCTTAGTGACGCCTTTACGTGAAATGACGAAAAAGTCATTAAAACACTAACATACTATAAACTATTGAAACTATGTATTGAAAAGTTGATTGAAATTTTAATGACCCAAACTTACATGTTAATTAATATTAGGGAAAGACACTCGAAAGTAATAATAACAAAAAATAATCAAAGTCAGCTGCAATTCCAATTCAATTAAAAGTTTTAATTTTAGGCACGGACTTTTATTTTTTCCTGGAATGGCCATATTTTAATTTGACTTTGGTTTAAGGGGGTACTACTCGCTTGTTCTGGACCCCCTTCTCCCTCATGTTTAGCATATTAGTTTTGAGGTTTTAAGACGGTCGTTCTGTTAGTTTGGCAATTTTGAGACCTTTCGCCTAATTTGTTGTCAATATTAAAACCTTTCGTGCCCTTTAGGTATCGATTTTTCCTGGCGAGCGATAGCGAGCCTCTAATATTAGAAAGAACCGGCCTTCGGCCGGAACATGTACACATTTATCTTGAAAGGGGATTTAGGTGTTTTTTTTTAAGCTTGATGGAGGTTTAGCGAGGAAACTCAAAAATAAATAAATAAATAAATATATAGACCAAAAACCAAGCACTACCCCCTTAACAAGCCTGGTCTACTTGTTGCAGGCAGGCTTTGGTATTAACGCATCTGTCTGTCTGTCTGTACTATGTGTCGTATTTAACCCCTTCAGCACCATGATGCCTCGTTACCTTTGAGTCTAGCTAAAAGTAGATGATTTTAAGCAGTTTGAGTAGGACCTATAATACTAAGAGGGTTGAGGAAGATCGTGTTTACCCCTTTGAGTCGTATAGGTACATTATAAACTACCGGTATATATAATCGTCTAATGGTAACCAGAATATGAGGGAAAATACGTCATGGTGCTAAAGGGGTTAATAGGGTGTGGATTATTAGATGCTACCGTGGCAGAGAGAGAGAGAGAGCAAGTGTGTACAAAGTACAAAGGAGTACAAAGGAGTACAAAGGAAATCAAGCAACAACATATCTAGTGACCCTTCTAGGCTGCTTGTCCTCCAAAACACTGAGGATCAAGTGTCCAAACAGTGGTTTAGAGTGGGTAAGGGAACATTGGAAAGGGAACTACTGCCCTGCCACTAACGTGGCAGGACTAGGAAGTTAGTAGGGGACATATGGGTTAGTAACTGAGGGGAGGATAAAATAAAGTTATTCATTTACAAACGCAGTCAGACGCGGGTTTGATGCGAGATATTTGTCTAGGCGGAATTTAAATGAATCAACGGTGCTGCAGTCTATAACGTCTCGGGGAAGCCCATTCCACAAGTTGACAACTCGATTGAAGAAGAAATTCTTAGATTCGTGTGAGTTAAAAGATTTACCAATAATTTTGCAACCGTTTCCCCGCGTTATATTATCCCTATATTATATAATTGTGTATATATATATCAGACAGAGAGTACAAATTTGGCTCGAACGTTCCTTGATTTTGGCCCTGTCACTCTTTTAACTCTGGGGGAGGCACTCGTCACAGGCAGTTTTGCCTTTTGTCTCCCTCATTCACATAGACAAAACAAAACAAGGAGTCACAAGTAGTTAGTATCTCGGAGACCTTGCGGTCTATTCCGGAGAGATAATGGGATGCCAAAATAATATCAAAACCAATGAGGTGAAACATGAGGTAGAAGGGGGTCCAGACAACTCCCCCTTTAACCCTTTCAAGCTCCAATACGCATTTCTGTTATGTTTCTGGCTACTATTAGACGATTTTATTCAGATTAGTAGCGGTATATGGAAGTCAAAGGGTTGATTGAGATAGTATTTACCCTTTTAATACCCACAAATACTTCCTATGCTGCATAAAATCGTCTAATGATAGCCAAAATAAACTGCTAAAACGCCTATTGGAGCTTCAAAGGGTTAATAACCTACTTTCCCCCGGTCCAACAATACGCCCTAATAATGCTAGGGTGGCGGTGTACAATCGCGCTAATAAGTGATGTCTCCGCACCATGTATGTTTTGATCAATAATTGGTATCAGCAATATCTAAGCTTCATGTTTTCATATCGAGTAAAATATACAAACATGTTCCTACACTTACCAACCCTATTCAACACCTGACAGACATCAATACAGCACAAAGCAAGCCAAACGTAATGACAGCTGGGACATAACTTATTAGCGCGACCGTAAGGAGAGGCCAATGGCTACGGTAATGACGCGGGCCATCAGTATAAAAGCATTAGTTTGGTCAAAGGGTCGCTATTCATTAATTGACGGTATACAGGCAAGGTTCGGTCCGCTCGCTCGCAGTTGTTTTCGCCGACCTTGTTCCCTGTGCTTTTGCTTAATTGAGTTATTGTTTGACCCACTTTTTAAAATAAGAATTAAGTTAGATTTTGTTGGGTTAAGTTGAGGTATTGTTGGCTTAAGTCCAAATTCTGTTGAGGTATATTAAGGTTTTGTTGGGCTAAGTTCACGTTTTGTTGGTGAGGTTATGGAAAAATCATAGTAAGTGTCAACCAATCAATTTGTAATGTGAAGAATGCGTGACTGGGGGAGGGAAAAACTCGGGAACGGAGAGACCCTAATCAGGTGCTAGCAATGCCATCCGTCCCCCATTCAATCCGTTGGCTTAATGAATGACATACTTCACGGTCTAACAATCGGGAGTAATACACAATGGGCCCTCACTTTCTAATAATAGATGTAAATGCTTTGCTTCTAACAATGCCCCCCCCCCCCCCTCCGAATGGGGGGGGGGGGATGCGGTGTTAACAATGAGGCTATGGGGGGTGGGGTGGGGGGGGGTTGAAATGGGGGTTTTATGTATTTCCATTTGATTGGGTACAGAGATGGCTTGTTTCCGTCTCGCTTCTTTTAATGATCTAACTTATATTATATCTGTCTATTAATCTATCTATCGATATATTTATCTATTTATCTATATATCTATCTATCTATCTATCTACTTGTTTATTTAACTGTCAATTAACCAATCTATCTATCTATCTCTACTGGCAATCAATCAGTTTACCGGTTCTCATCTATCTATCTCTTACATTTGGAATCCCATTACGCCATCAGCCAGTACACTAGGACTATACGGCTGGGAAAGTGTAGATAGCAGAGACGAGGTGTTGTAGAGAGAGGAAGGTGTTGGATTGGCTTTGTTGTGTATGACATTAGTCTGTATACGTCATCGAGGTATCCCCCGACTGGGTACGACCATGTGAAACACGCTAGGACGTACTACCACACCCACTGAATAGTCCGCCTTGGCTGGGATTCAACCCAGGTCAAGCAGATTCACACGTGAGCGTGCTCTCCACTCGACCGCCATCTATCTGTCTGTCTATCTGGGTGTGTCGTTCAAGCTATCAATCTGTCAATAAATCTACCCATCTTCGTATCTATCTATTCATCTCAACCCCTATTTCATCAACCCCTTAACTACGATAGCCCTTCCCTGAGCTTCATAAAATCGTCTCGAATTAGCCAAAGTACACCAAAGCAAGTTATCATTAAACAGAAGACTTACTCGAGGATGTTATGATCTGTATTAACACTGTCTGGTCCGACATCTGGTGGGTTATTACGATATATTGTTTAAATATTATTGAGGATTTTGATTGATCTAGCCATTTTCAAACAATGTATTTCAGTTTGTCCCCTAAACTAAAAAAAAAACGCCTTCCCAGACTTTCTTAAAGCAAAAACAAATGCCCATCCAGATCCCTTTCATGCTAAATTTGTACATTTTAGGATTGAAAAATTTATCGGCCGAAGGCCGAATTCTTCTAAGTTACAGGCTCCATATCGGTCGCCCAGAAACAAATATACACTTTAATGTGGTGAAGCGTCTTATTATCGCCAAGCTAATGGGGTGAAACGTTTGCAAATCTCCAAGCTAATGAAGTGATATTGGGGAGGTCCAAGAAGAACTCCCTAGGACCAAATAAGGTTTAAGTTACACCCATATGAATCTGAATCGAACACAAACGAGACAATGCCATACTTTGTGATATCCCATAGGTTTTAGAACTTGGCTATATAGGTTTAAAGATTCAAGTGGGTTTAATGTTATTGATGTTCCTGATTGTATATTTAAATCGTATAACTATGCCCTGTTTCTTTTCGGCTGACGACAAATTGAATCTCTTAGCAGCTGTTCTTTCGATACTTAATGGACAAATATGAAACTGCAATGTCTCTGCATTATATTAAGACCACGTTTATATAATTAGCTCCATATTTCACTACAAAATCTTCAAAATTAACTGAGAAATCTTGATGGGAACTTTGCAATTTACTGTCAATTGAAAAGAAACAGAGAATAGGTAGTGTATTGCTTAAGCTGAACAATATATCTAGTGTGTGTTAGAAAAAAGGGGTCTTCATCCTGATTTAGGGTAAAGTTTATTGGATGAAACTTTGCTTTTGTGCTCTCTCTCTCTCTCTTTCTTTCTCTCTCTCGCTCTCGCGCTCTCTCTCTCTCTCTCTCTCTCTCTCTGTCATTGGTCGATTCTTAATAAAGTATCGACAATCTACAACTACCTATGCCAAACGTTCTCTCTCTCTCTCTCTCTCTCTTTCTCTGTGTGACATTGGGCCTGACATTCTGCAAAGTGTAAAAACTGACAGTGATGGAGTGTCAGCAGGTAGTGAAGAGAAAGAAAGAGAGAGAGAGAGAGAGAGAGAAATCAGATTATAAAAATGCAAGAAATAAAACAATAGTCAGACTACTTTAATTTGTTATCTTAAAGAGAGAGAGAGAGAGAGAGAGAGAGAGAGAGAGAGAGAGAGAGAGAGAGAGAGAGAGAGAGAATATATATGACTAACAAGGGCAGACAGTATCCAGATGAGAACTAGATATTTGCTATGAAAACTGTTAACCAAAAAAACACAACAAAAACTGCTAGGAAAAACCTGGGTGGTGAATTTTCTCGTATTGTCCGCATCCGACGATCCAAGAGGTATTCATTTTGTTTTGAAAATAATAATAATAATAATAATAATAATAATAGTCCTTGGAGTGCCACATGTATATGTTGATTACCGGTATATTAATTACATTTAGAAGTAAAGTTGGTAGGTGAAAAAATAAGAAATAATAATAATAATAATAATAATAATAATAATAATAATAACAATAATAATAATAATAATAGTAAAGGTCATAGGTCAGTCTTATAGCTTTGGGGGAGACACTTGTTGCAGGCAGCTTTGTATTTTGTCTCCTTCATAATACATAGGGAAAACAATCGATGTAATAAGCTTTGTAGCCCCAGCTTGTACTCTTTCCAGAGAGAGAGAGAGAGAGAGAGAGAGAGAGAGAGAGAGAGAGAGAGAGAGAGAGAGAACTAAATAGCTATCAATATACCCAATGATCTTATATACCTTCTTCATACCCTTTGTCTACGATTGATTTTAGACAGTGTAAGTTAATATTAACAGAGGTTAAGTAGGACGAGATTACATTTATATTTGATTAAATTTCGATTAAGGTTAGAAGATATTTCATTATGCAAATTTAGCTGTACAGTCGTAAGCATTTAATTATAAAGCTACACCAATTTGAAACTTTGAACCTTTAACCCTTTCTGTACCGATAGTCTTCTTCAATCAATTTCAGCTACAATTAGACGATTTTATGAAGCTTAGGAAGGATATATGGTAGCTAAAAGAATTAATTGAGGTATTGTGTAGCTTTTTAATTGGCAGACGTCCTTCCTAAGCTGACTAAAATCGTCTAATAGTTGCCAGAATATAATAAGAAACACGTCGCCGGTACAGAAGGGGTTAAAGCCAAGTTCTAAAGCATTTGGGATATAGTGTCTCGTTTGCGTTCGATACTGATTCATATGGGGGGGTGTCGCCATTATTGCTCTTAACCGTACAAACAAGAACAATGATGTTAAGGCAATATTAGTAGTGCACACGAGAGAGAGAGAGAGAGTTTTGATATCAGTTATAAACGTTTCCCATGAGAGATGAGAGTGAGATATAGAAACGTTTGTGTGGCTCCAAGGGGACATTTCCAAATTCAGATGTTTTTTTTTCCCCTTGAGCGTCTTGTCAGTGTGAAATATTACGTGTCCCTGGCTAGACTGTCTCGAGCTATGATCTTCTCTCTCTCTCTCTATATATATATATATATATATATATATATATCTATATATATATATATATATATATATATATATATATATATATACCGGTATATATATATATATATATATA
Organism: Paralithodes platypus; assembly: GCA_032716605.1. NCBI lineage: Eukaryota > Metazoa > Arthropoda > Malacostraca > Decapoda > Lithodidae > Paralithodes > Paralithodes platypus. The sequence continues at coordinate 7,451,293 of CM064528.1, forward strand.
TAATATATATATAAATATAATATATATATATATATATAATATATATATAATATATATATATATATATTATATATATATATATATATATATATATATCTTGTGCATTACTAATATTGCCTCAGCATCATTGGAAGGACATCTACACACTAAAAGGCTGCAGAGTCTCAATTTATCCTTTTAGCTACCAAATGTCCTTCCCGAGCTGCATAAAATCGTCTAAATGTAGCTAAAATTAAATTATAAAGACATCACCGGTACCGAAGGGGTTACCGGCGATGTTTTATTAATTATATTCTAGATATATTTAGACTATGCTGTGCAGCTTAAGCAGGATATGTGGTAGTATGTAGGGTTAAGTGAGATGGTTCGAAGCCTGATAATTGCTGAGGCCCCTTTTGAAACTGGATAAAATGGTTTAATAGTAGCCAGAATAAAGTTGAAAAGACATCGAAGGTACCGAAGGGGTTTAAAAGAGTCATGCTAATTACGCGGGAGTCTTAATTATGAGGAAGAGCGGGTGAAAGGGACGAGTAATTATGAGAAGACCTAAGATGCTCACTGAAACCTCTAATTCTGGGTGGAGGAGGAGAAGAAGAAGATAGTAGAGAAGGGGAGGTAAGATTGTGATGAAGATGGAAGTCGAGGAGGAAGTGGAAGGAGGAGGAGGAGACTGGAGACGAGAAGGGAAGATTGTGATGGAGGAGGAAGAGGAGGCAGTGGAAGAAGGAGGAGGGAAGGGAAGATTATGATGAAAATAGAAGAGGAGGAAGGGAGAAAGAAGTGAAGGAAGTGGAAGGAGGAGGATCAGAAGAGGAGAAGGGAAGATTATGATAAAGAAGGGAGAAGAGGAGGAGGAAGAAGAGAGTGGAAGAGGAGGAATGGTAGGGTGAAAAGGAAGAGGAACAGAAATAGGAAGAGGGGAAGAAGGAAGAATTAGGAGGAGGAGGGAAGGATGTGCGTAACTAAAAGCAGACCTTAAGGGGGGTCACCGTTTTTTTTGTTTTCATCTTTCTCTCCTTTTCTCTCTTTCCCTGGCTTGTATCCATTTGGCCCCATTCAGCCAACTGTTCTAAGACGTTTATCCCCATCCAGGTGTTGATTTCTTCCTGGCGAGCCAGCATTGTATGGAGAAATCCGGCTTCGCCGGAGAAATTTTTCTATCAAGAAATGTACAAATTTAGCTTTGTGTCAAAACAAAAATATATATATGCTGGCTCGCTATCGTTCGCCAGGAAAATATTGACATCTGGATGGGGGTAAACGTCTTAAAACAGTTGGCTGAATGGGGCCGAATGGATACAAATCAAAGAGAGAGGGAGAGAAAGAGGAAAAGAGCGAGGTGGGCTCCCTTAAGATGCTTACTGAAACCTCAAATCCTGGGTGGAGGAGGAGGAGGAGAAGAAGAAGAAGAAGAAGAAGAAGAAGAAGAAGAAGAAGAAAGAGGAGGAGATATTATAAGAGAAGGGAAGATTGTGATGAAGATGGAAGAGGTGGAAAGGAGAAGATGAGAGGGTAAGAGGAAGAAGAGAAGGAAGTGGAAGAAGAGGTAAGTGTAAGAGGAGGAGGAGGGTATGTAAGAAGAATGTGCATAGGAATACAAAGGAATACATAGGAATACAAAGGAATACAAAGGAGAACAAACTGCAACAGGCCTATTGGTCCTTACGGGGCAGTTTGGATATCTAAACTACTAATCTACTGACTACGAGGTAAAGAAAGGATAGCAAAGAAGAAGGCTCCTCCCCACCCACCAATCCCTCCAGCTAATCCTGGCATGGAAAAAGTTGGAAAAATACCATGTAGTATGGAAAAACTGACACAGACTCGGAAGAAGAGGAGGAGGAGAAGAAAGGATGAAGAGAAAGAGGAGGAGGGTGGTATGGAAGAAGAATATGCATAGGAAGAAGAGGAAGGATTAAGAGGATGAGGAGAGCATGGAAGAAGAATGTGCATAGTAAGAAAAGGAAAGAAGAAGAGAAGGAAGGATTAAGAGAAAGAGAATGAGGATGGTATGGAAGAATAATGTGCATAAAAAGAATAGGAGGAGGAGGAAGGATTAAGAGAAAGAGGAGAAAGAGGAGGAGTACAAAGGAGTACAAAGGAAATCAAGCAACAACAGATCCAGTGACCCTTCTAGGTTGCTTGTCCTCCAAAACACTGAGGATCAAGTGTCCAAACAGTGGTTTAGAGTGGGTAAGGGAACATTGGAAAGGGAATTACTGCCCTGGAACTAATGTCCGTGGCAGGATTAGGAAGTTAGTAGGGGACAGATGGGTTAGTAACTGAGGGGGGGATAAAATAAAGTTATTCATTTACAAACGCAGTCAGTCGCGGGTTTGATGCGAGATATTTGTCTAGGCGAAGTTTAAATGAAATCAACGGTGATGCAGTCTATAACGTTTCGGGGAAGCCCATTCCACAAGTTGACAACTCAATTGAAGAAGAAATTCTTAGATTCGTGCGAGTTTAAAAGAGTTACCAATAATTTTGCAACCATTTCCCCGCGTGTAATAACAGTAGATTGGTCGATAGTGAAGTACTTACTACAGTTCATATTGTCGATGCCTTTGATGATTTTGAACACTTGAATTAAGTCGCCTCTTAATCTGCGCTGGGTTAAAGGAAATAGATTTAATTCTCTAAGACGCTCTTCGTATGGTTTGTTCTTTAGGATAGGTATCATTTTGGTAAACTCTACGTTGAACTCGTTCTAGCTTGTTTATATCTTTTTGGTAATAAGGGCACCAGGATTGAACGCAGTATTCCAGAAGAGGGCGGACTAAGGAATTGTAAAGGGTTAGGATAACTTCTTTGGATTTATGCTCAAATGACCTGCCTATAAAGCCAATTATTTTGTTTGCCTTCTTAACAACTTCTGAACATTGTTGACTCGGTTTTAGGTTACTCGATAGGTAATCCCAGATCGGTTTCTCTGTTTACATTCTTAAGCTGAGTGCCATTCATCGAATAGTTTGCTTTCTCCTTTAGGTATCCGATATGTAGTACTTTACATTTATCCGCATTGAAACTCATTTGCCAAATTTGGGCCCAACATGACAATTTATCTAGATTGTGTTGCATATCGTCAACTTGTTCTTTCGAGAGTACGCTATTTGCAATTTTTGTATCGTCAGCAAATTTTGAGATTGTACAGGTGAGACCTCATCTATGTCGTTGATGTAAATTAGAAAGAGAATTGGTCCTAGTACCGATCCCTGGGGTACCCCGCTACTTACATTGGTCCATTTTGATGCCTTACCGTTTATGGCTACTCTTTTCTTTCTGTCGCTGAGCCAATTTTCTATCCATTTCAACACACCGTCTTGTATTCCATACGCTTTTAGTTTTAGCAGTAAACGTTTGTGGGGAACTTTGTCAAAGGCCTTTTGAAAATCAAGGTATATAATATCTACAGCTTTACTATCATCGTAGATGTTGAGGATATAGTGGAAGTAGGTTAAGGGGATGGTTAAACAGGAACGTATTGTACGAAAGCCGTGTTGAGTATCTTTAAGTAAGTTATTTTCCTCTAAGTGATTTACGAGTCTGTCTCGTATGACAGTTTCTAGCATTTTACATACAACTGAGGGTAAGCTAATTGGACGATAGTTACTGGATAGGGATTTGCTGCCTTTTTTGAATATCGGTGTTACGTTGACTAGATTCCACAACTCCGGCATAGTTCCAGACTGCAAGGATTTATTGAATAGTAATGTCAGTGGTTTAGAGAGCTCATCCTTAGCTTCCTTTAGAACTCTAGGCGAGATTGTATCAGGTCCAGGCGTTTTATTTACCTTGAGTTTATCTAAACAATTCAATACTTCTCTCTCTGTAACGGTGATATTGCTGAAAACATCTGAATTATCAATCTGAATCGGCGATGGTGTAGGGATATCACTGAGGTCTTCTGTTGTAAAAAATGAGCAAAGAAGGTATTGAGGGCATTACTCAATTTGTTCTTCATCTTTGGTGTATTCTCCATTTTCATCGACTAACGGTCCAACAGTTGAAGTAACTACTTTTTTCTTTCTGATATAACTATAGAATTCTTTCGGGGTTGTTTTACTTTGATTCGCAATATGTAACTCTAAGGTCTTTTACTTTGCTTAATTAACTTTTTGGCTTTGCGTCGTAGCTCTACAAATTTCAGCCGTTCTTCGTCATTTTGTGAGGATTTTAATCTATATTAGCAAATTTTTTAGCAAGCCGGCAGTTTGAAAA